>CM059223.1:12515137-13077637 GCA_030347435.1 Clarias fuscus | reverse complement strand
TAAATCCTTTGCAGTCAGTAATGATCCTGATGTTTGCGTTTCATCTCATGACATGCTTTGCCAGGCCTTTACCTCTGCCACCTTCAGTTGCTGCTTGTTTTATGGTATTCATTCAGTTTTGTTTTTAGTATGTTCAGCAAAATTGAAATCAGGTGACATATCTTCATAATTTGTCATGGAATAACAATTCAATTCTATTTGTATACAGCAGTGCTTTTAACAACAGTCATTGTCGCAAAGCACAAGCAAATAACAAGGAAATAGGCCACAACTGGCAATGAAATGAGCTATTAATAACTAAAGATACCACAGATACCACAATCACAGACACAGTAGGCAGCCCACATTCTACATGGTATTCCAAGATAAATTTCTTCTCTATTTTGTTTTTCAAACCCCAAAGCGTTCTGCTAACTCATACAGTGGCTACAAACATTGAGACAAAAGTGAAATTCAATGTTGTAATGACATTCTCAAAAATTGTGATAATTACAATTTGTTATTTTATGCAATTAAATTGCTATACAACAAATTTAAAAAAAAAAAATCAATATTTAGTACAAAATCCTTTATTGTACAAAACCTGCTGGATCTGGCTGGGCATAGAGTCAAAAAGATGTCTGAAGTACTCTGGTGTCACTTGCTCAATCCCTGCATTCTTGATTGCTTACTGAAGATCATGTACAGAAATGTGCAAAATACGTTTGCAATCCACTTGAGAATTCTCTAGTTTTAGCTATTTTTGTGCAGAGATGGACATGACGTCTTCAGAAAATTAAATTCCTGCCACATATTTGTTTTATTAATAAACTAAACCAGCTAAATCTAATTAGCACAACTCTTCAGGCAAATAATCTAAAACTAATTAGATCTGTTTTGTGCAAAGAGAGACCTAATACATGGCATACATTGTCTTAATATGTTTGGCCACAATTATAAATAATGCTTAAAAGGCAAGAGGCTATAGATAAAAATGCTATAAATAACTTGTTTTTTTTTTGCAATTCTAGGCCACCTCAGGATTTTTTTTTTTTTAATTTTCAATAACTTCTGATGACTAATGCGACTGGTTAAACAGAACTGAACTTCTATTTTACTGTTACATGGGATTACTTTTTTTTTTTTTTTTACCATACTGATTTCAAAAAGGGCAGCACTGATTTCAAAAAGGGCTTAGTGTTTAGCACTGTCACATTGCACCTCCAGGGTCTGGGTTCGATTCCCGGCCAGGTTCAATTCCCGCCTCTGTGTGCATGGAGTTTGCATGTTCTCCCTGTGCTTGGTGGGTTTCCTTCAGGGACTCCGGTTTCCTCCCACAGTTCAAAGACACGCAGATTAGGCTAATTGGAGTTCCTAAATTGCCCATAGTGTGTGAATCAGTGTGTGTATGTGTGTGCCCTGCAATGGATTGGCACTGCATCCAAGGTGTACCCCACCTTGTGCCCCAAGTCTCCTAGGATAGGCACCATGCGACCCTGTAGGCAGAATAAAGTGGTATAGAAGATGAGATTTCACGAGCTCAATTGTACCAGGACAAGGTCAGTGGTATCTCCCCTAATATTAAAACCCCAGAATTGCTTTTTCCCTTTATTATCCCCTTAATTATCTGAATAATTATTTTATATTTAGACATTGTGTCTAAAAAGCAAACCACTAGTAACACAAGAACATGAATGCCAGATTATACTTTTGCTAGTAAACCTATGAGAAGGTTTGCCCAGTTCTGGAGCACGATTCTTTGGACAGATGGAACCAATATTATCTTGTACCAAAATGATGGTAAGAGAATAGTAGGAAAAGTAAAAGGGCTCATGATCCAAGGCATACCACATCATCTGTCAAACATGGTGGATGCATCGTTATGGCATGAACAGGTATAGCTGCCAGTGGAACTACAGTATGTGACTGGGGTTTATTGATTATGTGACTGCTGGTAAAAGTAGGAAGGTGAATTCTGAAGTGTACTGAGCTATACTTCCTGCTCAGAATTAGTCAAATGCTGCAAGATTTCGGATAGAACACAGAAAAAAAAGTGTTAAAGATAGAAAAAAAAAATAGAACAGTGCTCAAGACTAAAGATTTATAATGATCCAAAACTTACTGCAATAGCAACCCAAGAGCTACTTAAGGCAAAGAAATTGAATATTATTTAATGGCCAAGTCAACACAATTGAGCATGCTTTTAACGTACTGAAGACAAACCTAAAAACAGAAAAACCCACAAACAATCAGCAACAAAATGTGGTTGTATTAAAGGCCTGGCAAAGCATCTCATGGGAGGATCTCAGCATTTGTTGATGTCCAGCATTTGTTGATGTTTTGGTCTTGGGCTGCCTTAACAAGGACTCTAATATCCCGGTAATAATCAAAATAATTATCAAATAAGATTAGAAATCACTTCAAACAAAACACACTGCCCCATGGTTTCTCTATTATTGTCATGGGTCTAGCTGGTGGTGCTGGCTAGACCGGCTGATGGTGTGGTTGCCGTGGGCATGAAGGTAGGCATGAATGCAGAGGGGTGTGCAAACAGAAAGTCTTTATTTAAACAGAACTCACACAGACAACCAAACAAAGGAACCAAAACAACAAACGTAAACTCAAACTAGGGCTCAGGAAAAACACAGGGAACGGCGCTCTAACACAGGGACAGGAGCTGACACAGGGAACCAGGAGCTGACACAGGGAACCAGGAGCTGACACAGGGAACCAGGAGCTGACACAGGGATCTGACAGCGAGAACTGGGGATGAAAAAAGATGGAGCTGAAGCTAACTAAGACACATAGGGGCTAGACAGGAGAGACGGGGCTGGAGACACAGGACAAGACATGGACCAGGAGCACAGAGACTAGAGACGGGACCAGGAGCACAGAGACTAGAGACGGGACCAGGAGCACAGAGACTAGAGACGGGACCAGGAGCACAGAGACTAGAGACGGGACCAGGAGCACAGAGACTAGAGACGGGACCAGGAGCACAGAGACTAGAGACGGGACTAGACTGGCTGGGTTAGTGGTTAGTGAGGTTAGTAGCTACATGGAATGCTGGGGACACTGGATGCTGACCTAACCAGGTTAGTATCTAAAGGAGTTAGTGGCTAACCGGGTTAGTACTGACCTAATAGTGGGGAACTGAACACAAAAGGCAAGGCACACATGAGGCTATTCCAAACTAGGGGCTAACCCTGCTAGCAATCAAGGCCTACTAGCGGCTAACCCTGCTAGCGGCTAGGCCCTCATGTGGCTACACAAAACTAAACAGACAAAGAATTAAACCAGAAGACAGAACAGTACTTACACAGGAGGAGACACAGCCTAGCTAAACATGAAACAGGATAGCTCCATGAATCCAGTAACACAAGGAACATAAGGAAAACACAACTAGAGCCCTCTTTAAACAAAGGTAAAACAGAATAACTAAAATATAAACTTAAACAAACAAAAAGGAATGCCCACATGATGGTAGTTACAAAAACAAACATAACAAAACAAACAAGACAAACAATGCTCGACCCAGTTTCCCAGAACAAACTGATATTTATAGAAGCTTTAACGAGCCACCTCAGTTCAGGTGAGCACTCATCACCTGACTGAGGTGGCTTCTGGGAAACTGAGTCATCCAACAAAAACTACAGAGACAGACATGAACAGTGACCTCTAGTGGAGGTTCCCAACAATTATTGGAATAAATATATTAATTCTGTACATGTTTGCCTCATTTTGGGGATGACATAAGATGATTTCAGAAGTCCACCAGTTTTCCAGTCCACCAGCACTGGCCTCTGGCTCCTGACATCTATTTGGGCCTATCAAAAAAATGGCTGTAATTTCCAAACGATTAAAACAATATTTTCAATAAAACTCATAAATTAATATAACATATGTACAGTGGAACATTGTATTGCAAGCATAATTCGTTCCGGAAGCAGGCTCGTATATCAGAACACTCGTAAATCCATGAGAAATAATGAAAATAATGGAAATGGAGCGTAGGGTGTGGGGAACAAAGAGGCGATTAGGAGGAACATTACTGGGGCCAGGTTCGTGGGAGAGGGCATGCTGGCCCTTAGTTTCAATATCCAGTTTGGCTGCGGCGAGCAGGCAGGAGGAGGGGATTATGGTGTCATTGGTGGAGGTGTCGTGAGTGGGTGAGAATTGTCTGTAGAGAGCATCTGGTTTGGAGTTCTTTGATCCCGGGCGGTATGAGAGTGTAAAGTTGAATCTGGTGAAAAAGAGTGACCACCGAGCTAGGCGAGAGTTGAGCCTCTTGGCGCTCCTGAGGTATTCCAAGTTCTTGTGGTCAGTCCAGACCAGGAATGGAACCTCTGTCCCCTCCAACCAGTGTCTCCATTCTTCTAGGGCAAGCTTAATGGCTAAAAGCTCTCGGTCACCGATGCCATAGGTTATTTCAGCAGGCGATGAGAAAAGAAGGAACATGGGTGCAGCTTGTTATCATGTATAGATCTCTGATACAGGAAGCCCCTTACCCCCGTACTGGAAGCGTCGACCTCAACGATGAATTGTTGTGACGGGTCAGGAATGGTGAGGATAGGGGCGGATGTGAATATTTTCTTTAGTTCAGTGAAGGCTCTTTCAGCTTCCTGGTTCCAACAGAACTGGGTTTTGGATGAGGTCAGGGCTGTGAGTGGAGCAGCGATGGAATTGTAGCCCCGGATGAAGCGGCGATAGAAATTAGCGAAGCCCAAGAACCTTTGAAGCTGCTGTCGTGAGGTGGGAGTGGGCCAATTCGTCACTGCTCGAAGTGGGCCAATGACGAACCCGAGAAACGTGGTCGAGGTGGTGTGAAATTCACACTTCTCTGCTTTGACAAATATGTTATTTTCCAGAAGTTTCTGAAGTACTTGGCGAACGTGGTGTTTGTGTTCCTCTAGGCCACGTGAAAAAATTAATATGTCATCTAGATAGACAAACACTGAAGAGTTGAGAAAGTCCCTGAGTACATCATTAATGAGAGCCTGGAAGATGGCGGGGGCGTTAGTAAGACCAAACGGAACCACCAGGTATTCATAATGTCCTGTAGGGGTGTTGAAAGTCGTTTTCACTCATCACCCTCTCGAATGCGGACGAGGTGGTATGCGTTGCGCAGATCCAGCTTGGTAAATAGTTTGGCTCCTTGGAGAAGTTAGCCATTAGTGGAAGCGGGTACCGGGTCTTAACGGTAATGTCGTTCAGACCCCTATAATCTATGCAGGGGCGAAGGGAGCCATCTTTTTTGCCCACGAAGAAGAATCCGGCCCTCGCCGTAGAGGAGGAGGGACGAATGATCCCTGCCGCGAGGGATTCGGTAATGATTGGTCCATGGCCTGGCGTTCCTTGGGTGACAAAGAGTATAGGCGAGGAGTGGTGCCTGGGAGCAGATCAATGGCACAGTCGTATGGTCGGTGGGGGGGAAGGGAGGTGATGAATAGGGAGGTTTGCTCTGAGTGGTTGCCCGAGACTCTCAGGCCAATGAGAGGAGTGCTGTGAGTGATGGAGGGGAGCAGACTCCCGTCGAGAGCCTGGACCTTGAGCTGGGTCTCCAAAGGCAGGAAGGGGATTCCAAGGACCTTGGCTGAGGCCACGTTGATGAGATTACGGTCAGAGCCTGAGTCAATTAGTGCCTGCACTAAGTGGGTCTGCTGTTTGTAGATGAGGAAAACAGGAAGTAGTTGACGCTGGTTGGGGAGTCTTCTTGAAGTCGCACCATCCAGCGTTCCAAGTTGAACTAGAGGGTTGCTCCTTTTTACTGGACAGAACTTGAGTTGGTGATCAGACCCTCCACAGTAGAAACAGGCCCTCTCTACTCTGCGTCGTCATCGTTCCTCAGGAGAGATGCGGGTCTTGCCCAATTGCGTGGGCTTCTCCTGTTCATGGGCTCGTGATGTCGGGGTAACTTTAAGTGGTGGTGTCCATGCTGGTCTCCAAAGACGAAGACGTGAATCTACTCTACCTGCCAGATCTACGAGCTCCAGGAGCGAGGAGGGGAGTTCCAGAGAAACTAGTTGGTCTTTAAGTGTTTCAGACAGACCCTCAAAAAACATGTCACTTAGTGCTTGTTCGTTCCATCCACTTGAGAAACTCAATGGCGCAGTCATAGGCCGAGCGGGAACCTTGTCGGAGATTCAATAACTTGAGTCCTGCTTCTCTGCCGTGACCTGAGCGATCAAATACCCTCCTCATTTCCTTAGCAAAAAGCTCAAAGTTTGAGCAACAAGGGTCATGGGCCTCCCAGAGTGCCGTGCTCCACTCTCTGGCTCTCCCTGAAAGGAGCGTGATCACAAATGCCACCTTTGAGCGTTCAGAAGAGAAAGTGGAGGTCTGTAGTTCGAAAATCAATGAACACTGAGAGAGAAATGATCGGCAGGTGCCTGGATCTCCTTCATAGGTAGAAGGGGCAGGGAGACATGGTTCACGTTGAATGTGGCAGTCCCTGCTTGACGTTGAAGAGAGCTGGAGCCGTTGGAGCTGAGTCATGACGTCAGCGAGGGCTTGCTGGGTGTTGAGCAGCTCCTGCTGGTGAACTCCAAGAAGTGCACCTTGACTCTTCAATGCCGATTTCATGTGGTCGACATCTGCTGGATCCATTTCGTTTGGCTGGATTATTCTGTCACGAGGCGAGGTGAAACGAGGTGGATCCAAGTGCAGATGAATAGTAGAAGCGTTAAACTGAAGCGAGGTCGGAAAACGAAAGCGCGGGTCAAAAGCCGGAAGATCAATCAGCGTGACGTCAAGGCAAAAACACAAAGCGAGAGCTGTAGTCAAAATGGGAAGCATTAAATCGGTAACCGGGAAATCAAACAGCGAGGCGACAATCCAAAACACGTAAAACAAAAGCGGTAGTCAAAATGAGGAAGCGCGAGATCAAAGCCGAGAAATCAAACAGCGAGGCAACAAATCCAAAACCGAAGGCGAGAGACATGAAACGAGAAAACAAAACTACTTGGCAACGTGAAGACAGCAAAACAAAACGCGAGAAAATCGAAGCAGAGGACATTCAATAATCAATGGAGGATGAGAGACAGGTGTGCAGATGAGGCGGAAGCAGGGGCGTGGGAAAGGACATATGACGGCAAAAAGAAAATATGGGCATATGGAGAGTGACAGCGTGGGAAAAAACAGGCTGACAGGCGTGGATCATGACAGAAACTCCGATTATTTGTTCCACACCCCCAAAAAAATAAATACATAAAAATAATTCATACAAAATATAAAGTAAAAATAAAATAAATTACCCTGCACTTTACGTTTAAAAGAAGTAAAAATAAATCCCGACAGATAAGTGTTTCTGTTTGTGCGGTCAGGCGTTACGTTACACACATGGACAAAATTGTTGGTACCCTTCGGTCAATGAAAGAAAAACTCACAATGGTCACAGAATTAACTTTAATCTGACAAAAGTAATAATAAATAAGAATTCTATGAATGATATCCAATGAAAGTCAGACATTGCTTTTCAACCATGCTTCAACGGAATTATAAAAAAGAAAATGAACTCATGGAACAGGCCTGGACAAAAATTATAGAATTTTTTAAAATTATTACTTTTGTCAGATTAAAGTTATTTATGTGACCATTGTGAGTTTTTCTTTCATTGACCGAAGGGTACCAACAATTTTGTCCACGTGTGTGTGTGTGTGTGGGTGTGTGTGTGTGTGTGTGTGTGTGAAGCTAAAGTAAGAGGAGAGGAGAAAATGGGTCTTTAACCTCTCTAATGAGACTTGCTTTTGCTTTACACACGCGCACACAAGTGTGTTAGAATATACTGTTAATAAACAGTACACACGCACTGTATACACATGCATACAAACACAAAATAAAATATGTTTTACATACACACTTGGTCATGTAGCACGGATGTTGATTATACCAGTAAGAGACGTACACTAAGACAGAGCAGGGGAGACGATTGCCCACAATTCCACAGGGCAAGAGAGAGAAAAACCGTTGGCTCAGTTGTGATCACATGACACTTGTCGTCAAAACAAGAAGTGCATGCATGATACATGATACTCGGTATTCGTAAACCAAAACTTGCTTGTTTTTCAAATCAAAATTCATTAAAAAATTTAGTTCGTCTTATAGAACACTCGCAAACCGTGTTACTCGCAATCCGAGGTTCCACTATATACAGTCGTGGCCAAAAGTTTTGAGAATGACACAAATATTAGTTTTCACAAAGTTTGCTGCTAAACTGCTTTTAGATCTTTGTTTCAGTTGTTTCTGTGATGTACTGAAATATAATTACAATCACATCATACGCTTCAAAGGCTTTTATCGACAATTACATGACATTTATGCAAAGAGTCAGTATTTGCAGTGTTGGCCCTTCTTTTTCAAGACCTCTGCAATTCGACTGGGCATGCTCTCAATCAACTTCTGGCTCAAATCCTGACTGATAGCAACCCATTCTTTCATAATCACTTCTTGGAATTCGCCAGAATTAGTGGGTTTTTGTTTGTTTCCACCTGCCTCTTGAGGATTGACCACAAGTTCTCAATGGGATTAAGATCTGGGGAGTTTCCAGGCCATGGACCCAAGATTTCAATGCTTTGGTCTCTAAGACACTTAGTTATCACTTTTGCCTTATGGCACGGTGCTCCATCGTGCTGGAAAATGCATTGTTCTTCACCAAACTGTTGTTGGATTGTTGGAAGAAGTTGCTGTTGGAGGGTGTTTTGGTACCATTCTTTATTCATGGCTGTGTTTTTGGGCAAAATTGTGAGTGAGCCCACTCGATTGGATGAGAAGCAACCCCACACATGAATGGTCGTAGGATGCTTTACTGTTGGCATGACACAGGACTGATGGTAGCACTCACCTTTTCTTCTCCGGACAAGCCTTTTTCCAGATGACGCAAACAATCGGAAAGAGGCTTCATCCGAGAATATGACTTTGCCCCAGTCCTCAGCAGTCCATTCGCCATACTTTTTTGCAGAAGATCAATCTGTCCCTGATGTTTTTTTTGGAGAGAAGTGGCTTCTTTGCTGCCCTTCTTGACACCAGGCCATCTTCCTCACTGTGCGTGCAGATGCGCTCACACCTGGCTGCTGCCATTCCTGAGCAAGCTCTGCACTGGTTGGCGCTCTGATCCCGCAGCTGAATCCTCTTTAGGAGACGATCCTGGCTGGACTTTCTTGGACGCCCTGAAGCCTTCTTAACAAGAATTGAACCTCTTTCCTTGAAATTCTTGATGATCCTATACATTTTTGATTTAGGTGCAATCTTAGTAGCCACAATATCCTTGCCTGTGAAGCCATTTTTATGCAACGCAATGATGGCTGCACACGTTTCTTTGCAGGTCACCATGGTTAACAATGAAAGAACAATGATTTCAAGCACCCTCCTTTTAACATGTCAAGTCTGCCATTCTAACCCAATCAGCCTGACATAATGATCTCCAGCCTTGTGCTCGTCAACATTCTCACCCGAGTTAACAAGACGATTACTGAAATGATCTCAGCAGGTCCTTTAATAACAGCAATGAAATGCAGTGGAAAGTTGTTTTCAGTTCATTTTCATGGCAAGGAGTATATGCAAATTGCTGTTATAAAAACTTAAGCATCAACTTTTCCAATTTCCAATATTTATGCAATTCTCAAAACTTTTGTCCACGACTGTATATATATATATATATATATATATATATATATATATATATATATATATATATAAATAACAAAGTTTTCTCTGTTCAAGTACTTATTGTCATGAGCAATCGAGGGACAAACACAACAGCCTTAGCAGTTAGCCCGTGTTACGTGGACGGTAAACCCAAACGCGGAAGTAGCGCGAGTAGGCAGGATAACCACGCGTTTACTCTTAGAACTCTCTTACAAAAAGAGCAAGGATCTACGCAAATAAACCCGCGTTCTAGCATCACACACTCAATCAAGGAAGCAACCGTCAATCGTCGGTGAAGCGTTAGCGAAGGCATAGATGAACTCAATGACTGAGCGATGTGAAGCGCCATCTTGTTTCCTTTTATGCTTCCTAAAAGTGCGACCGACACCTGTGCAGAACATTCATCCCGGAGGGTGTCGATGGCGATGTTGTGAGTTGTAGCGCATGTTGGCGCGCTGGATGGCCTCCTTGGCTTGAATCCAGGACCGTCGACACCTTCGGACCAACTGTCAGGCCAAGGGTACTTCAACCTCCGGTTCTTGATGTTCGAACATCGGAGGTTGGAAACCCTGGCATACCTCTGGCATGGTGATGTGATTTAGCTCTCGATAATCGACAAAAGGACATAATTCGCCCAAAAACCTCGTGGCTGCGGGCGAGAAGGAGGGTCGGATGGTACCTTGACGGAGAGCGGAGGACACATACTCCTCCATCGCCCGCGTCTCGGTGGCGGAGAGAGAATATAGACGGCTGCAGGGTGGAGTGGAGCCTGGCTGGAGCTCGATAGCGAGGTCGTAGGGGCGGTGAGGAGGAAGGTGGTTGGCGCGTCTCTTACAGAAAACCTCAGCCAGGTCTCGATACGCAGTGGGGATGGCGTTGGTGTCGACGTCGAGGGCCTCGGACTCCCTAGAGCATGTCCCAGCCGGAGTTCGTAGGCAGAGTTGGAGGCAGGTCGGCCCCCATTGCAGGATCCGATTTTGGGACCAGGAGATGAGGGGATCATGCTGTAGCAACCAGGGATATCCGAGGATGATGGGTGGCGAAGAGATGGAGGTGAGGTGAAAGCGGATTACTTCCTGATGTTGGTCAATGGTGAGGGTGATGGGTCGAGTCTGGGTGGTGATGGGGCTGGAGGAGAGCGGCCAATCGTCGACAGATGTTACTCGAACTGGCTGGGATAACACTTCAGTTTCCACCCCCAATCCCTTGGCATAGGAGGACTCAATAAAGTTTCTGGCAGCACCGGAGTCAATGAACGTGGAGCTTTGGACTCGTTTGTGGCCAAATTGGAGGTGTACCTGAACCATGAGGCGCGAGAAACTGGGTGTGGTGGCGGTGGGATGGAGGGGACTTGGTCGTTTCCCGGGCATAAAGGGCATATAGCTCTGTGGTGTGCCGCCGACCCACAATAGGCGCAGAGTCCCTCCCTGAAACGTCGTTCTTGCTCTGCAGGTTTCAAGCAGGCGCGTCCTAATTGCATGGGTTCCCCGGCTCCCGTGTCAACCACGGCGGGAGGTGGAGACCCGGCAGACACCTGAGCGGTGTTGGTGAACTCTGGTGATCGGGGCGTGGGATGTGAAAAAGGGGGTGTGATGGGCGCAGGGTTCGGGGGGCTGGCTTATTGCGAGAGAGCAGGCGCTGGTCAATCCGGAGGGCGAGCTGGACTAGGCACTCCAGTGTCGCCGGGAGCTCTTGTCTGGCGAGCTCGTTCTTAATGCGGGAAGCCAGACCCTCATAGTAAGCCGTCCGGAGGGCGGCATCCCCCCAGGTGGTCTGCACGGCGAGGGTACAGAAATCCGCGGTGTAGCGGCTCACAGACGACCCACTCTGCCGCAGATGGTACAGTTTGCTGTCGGTCTCCACCTAAGCAGCAGGATGCTCGAACGTCAGTTTTAGTTGGCGAGTGAATTCTCCATAGGAGTAAGCCTTATCTGAATCTGCCCTGAGAACCGCCGTGGCCTCTCAGCTGCCTGCCCGGATAGACGAGGAGTGTAACGCGCAGTCGGTTACCGACTGAACAGCCGCCCCGCGGAGGGTCGCAGAGGGTCACGTTCTCCTGCCGCAGCTCCGCCACCTCGCGGCGCAAAACCGCGTCGTCTGGAGCTCCTTCCGGAGAGACGTGACTTTACCACCTCATTGATCAGCTCGGCATGCTGGTCAACCACAGCGCAGAGGCGAGCAAACTCCGCTGGGTTTACTGCTTTAGGCTCAGTCATTCTGTCACGAGCAACCGAGGGACGAACACAACAGCCTTAGCAGTTAGCCCGTGTTGCGTGGACGGTAAACCCAAACGCGGAAGAAGCGCGAGTAGGCAGGATAACCATACGTTTACTATTAGAACTCTCTTACAAAAAGAGCAAGGATCTACACAAATAAACCCTGTGTTCTAGCAACACACACTCAATCAAGCAAGCAACCTGAATAGGTGAGTACACATGAAATCGTCAGTGAAGCGTTAGCGAAGGCATAGATGAACTCAATGACTGAGTGATGTGAAGCGCCATCTTGTTTTCTTTTATGCTTCCTGAAAGCGCGACCTTCTTACTTCCAGGTCCTCGTGCCGGTCGCGGTGCGAGTGTGGATATAATAAAATACTCATATGCTAACCACTATAATTATGTTTTATAATTATTTTACTTATGGCATGGTAGGAGCTTGTGGATGCTGTAGTTGACGTGACTGGAATAACTACTAAGTAAACACTGGTGTAATTCAGTTATTGGTGGTTCCTACTATCCGTTATCACCTGAATGAGGATAGGTTTCCTGTTGACTATGGTTCCTCTGGTTTTTTTCCTATTGTCATCTCAGGGAGCTTTTTCTTGTCACAATCACTCTCAGCTTGATCATCAAGGACAATCTGATCAAAATCTGATCATTTTGATTCATACACATTTTCTCACATTTCATCCACATTTCCATAATTTTGAATTCTGTAAAGCTGTGTTATGAAAATTACCATTATTAGAAGTGCTATACAGTTAAAATTGAATTGAATTGTAAGCAACACTGCAGCATGGTGGAGTAGTGGTTAGCATTGTGTTCGATTCCTGGCCAGGTTTGATTCCCGTCTTGTTAGATGGGTTTCCTCTGGGCAATTTAGTTTCCTCCCAAAAACCTGCAGATTAGGCAGGTTTTTGGCGTTCCCAAATTACCCGTAGTGTGTGAATGAGTGTGCTAATGTGTGTATGTGTGTGCCCTGCTATGGATTGGCACCTGTCCTGGAAGTACCCCGCCTCATGCCCGAAGTCTCCTGGGATAGGCTCCGCTGAGAATAAAGGGGTACAGACGATGAATGAGTGTAAGAAAAACAGATATGTCATCTGCTGCACAGGGAGTGAAAAAAAAATGGATGAGGGACTCCCCTTGATAGTTAAAACTGGGATTCGTGAGGAACGATGTGTTTTCTAACTAGACCAAGGAACAGTTGATCACAGGCCAGCTTGATCCTTTTACACAATGTGAGCCTTCATGGGACTATGCTAATCCAGTTGCACGTGTTTGTGGATTTGAAGAAAGCCTGTGATTGTGTGCCTTGACATTTTTTTGTGAAATGTATTACAGGAGTATTAGGTATTTGGGCTGCTATTTTGTGTAACTCATTCTGTGTATGAGAGCAGTTAAGAGTTGTTTCTGCATTCTTGGTGATAAGTCAAAGCCAAGGACATAGAACTGTCTAGTAATGGGAGCTACATATAACACCCCTGTTATTCATAGATGTTTTCTGGCACGCTCTGAAGTAGTCTCATGACACATTTGAGCTTTTTGCTGCTGAGAATGAAGAACCTTTAGCACCTCTAATTCTCTCTCAGAAAGATGCTCTGCACTGCTCACTTGATTGTAGATACCATGGGTTCTTATTTATGTTTATCAGAAAAGTGTAAATCCTAATAGATTATGTGAGACACTCAAAATTAGTGTTTTATTATTTAATATACAGTAAATTTTCTGTGTCCCCCTCTCCTCATTAATGGCCATGAGCAGTAGACTTAAAGAGGAATGTTGCAAATGAAAGGGAAAGAAATTAAGTTTCACCCACAGTGTAGTTGGGTTAACTTTCTTGTTAGCTTTGGAGTAGATCCACAGCTCCTCTGAATCAAGAAGAGACGTTAGGGATTACAACACTATTACTGGATAGAGATCCTGAACAGACTCAGCATCCACTACAGGATTTGCATTGTTTCATGATTTTCCCATTCTCATTTGGAAATTGAGATAAGAATCTAAAACCAGATTATAACCACCTGAACCAACATTCATCTTCAGTAGACTGGAATTGGATGTACAAATGCCGCATGGATGAGTTCAAACAATGATAAAAAGGTTTCTCAAACATATAATACTGAATCATACATTTCCATGCTTTTTATCCTATCATATACAATATTGTAATTAATTAAAAAAAAAAGTCAATAAAAAACAGCTGCAGCAGCTCTAGTGCACAGTACTGACTACAAAAATGGAAAAATAAGATGTTTTTTTGCATCTGATAATATTGACTGTGTTCAAAGTTCTTCTTTTGAAAATAAATCAAACTACATAAATATTTAAAACAGCAAACAGTAAAAGCATAAAAAATCATATCATATGACCATCATATCATGTATTTACAGATCATATTTTTTTCAGTATTTATTACAGTATTCACAAACAGATTCACAATTAAATAACACTGCTGCAAACACGGTGGTTTATCATGCCAACATAGGCAGAAACACAGAAAGAATACATGTTATTTTTTTTTGTATCTTTTTAAAACTTAATTTATGAAATGTCATAACTATAAGAAGAATAATTTGCAAAAATTTAACAATTGCTATCTTTGTTTTGTGAAGTGCTATAAAAGCAAGCCCTATTTTATGAGTCTAATGCTGATGCAGTGCAGTCAGTGTGAAGACAGTTTAGTTCATTTAAAATTTGTAACTGTGCTGGCTATGCACACTTACACTAAAACTTGCAATATAACTAATATTAGTCAGTGTAGCTTTTCAGGAGCACATAAACTGCACTCTTGGGATTCTTTTTTGCTTTTTGTACAAAATGTACTAAACAATAATTTGATTCATGGCCTGATTAATAAAGCCTTGTGAAAACATTCTATTTACTTTTTTTAAAGGCTGTTTTCATTTTGCTTACAATATGTTATAAATGGCACTGACAATATCAAATGATTTGACAAGCTCACAGTGTTCTGATTTGGCAGGAATATGAATGGTTTACACTGTACAATGAAATTTTACTAAAGGATATAAATATCATAGTACATTTGCTATGTGTGATAAATCTGTAGCATCACTATGTTTATAATCAGAGGCTTAAAAGGGCTCTAAGGTTCTTTAACAATTTGATCTCAAGTTAAACTCTCTTCCCTATCTGCAATTCTTGGATGATCTGTGTGTTTTTAGTGGAAACACTGACAAAAGCATTGCTTGAGCACATATGAGCATCATCAATCATGTCAAGTCCAGACATGAAGATAATGAAAGAAATGTCTCTGAAAGATCTTATTTCACTCATGAACCAAAAAGATAATATGAATCAGCAAAGGTTTCCTGTGGTAAAATAATCTATCAAAAGTTAAAAGCTGCTTAAGCTAAACCTTTAGCATGTTTAAGTATTTGTATTGGATTATTATTAAGAATAACCAGTATAGCAAAAAAAAAAAAAGAAAGAAATTAGACAAAACCCTTGTGGGGGAAAAAAAACTTTGTAATTGTTAACAATTTTTTTGTGGAGCTTTAAATCACTCTAACATGCGAACTGCATTTCCTAATTTCCACCTGAATGTCTTCTGCACTACCAGAGGGAATAACACCCTTGATCATGATTAAATCAACATTGCTGAAGTGTACAAGGCCATTCCTAGTCTCCATTTGTGTAAGTCTGATCATCATTTTTGTTGTCAAAACTCTTTAGGGATCTTATGAAATCCATGCCTTGGTGCATCAGATCACACATTATATACATGGATCAGCCATAACACTAACATCGCCTGCCTATATTGTGCACTGTAGGTCTCCCTTGTTGGACCAAACAGCAATGGCATGGTGGTCTCCCAAGCCATGCTCATTCCTGTGGCATTGAGGTTTGACTTTTTCTAATGTTTCAGCACACAAGCTAAGCTTAGAGGTTAAATCTGTTATCCAGTGGACAGAAAAAGGTCAAATAATGTGCAAACAACGACATCCATGAAAAATGAGATCAGCAAAAGAAGGATCAAACATGTTGGGAAACATGGGGAAACAGGGCTATGGATACTGAGACTTCTTTTATACTGTGAGTGTAATGAGGACCAGGTGTTCACAAATAGTAGTCAGATGATCTTGAAGGTGGAAGAGTGTGTAGTTGCATGCAGTTGTAGTCCATAATGGCCCCATTTGTAGGTCATGCTTTATTTTGGGAATTCAGTGCGGCTGTGACATGCTCATAGCGGCTTGCAGAGCCATGTGTTTTTGTTTGATTCATGCCATGTCTTGTCACTGGTTGTCTCTCTCTTGATTATGCTATTTATTTTGAGCCATTTATTACTGAGTAATTATTTGTTTGTTATTCATTTGTTATTATTTCTAGTGTTTGAATCTTTTCCCTATTTTTTGTTTTGATCTTTCTCCTTTTCACATCATTTGTTAAGCACCTGGATTTTAAGATATCATTTGTATTTTAATTTGAGGAATCAACATTAAAATTTACTCTATATAAATAGTGTATAACATATAAATAGCAGTGTATAAAAGTAACTTAAAGCCACCAAAACCTAAATACAGTATACAATAAACATTTTCTTAGTTTTATACTAATAACATAAGAATTTGAATAATTTCTCCATGTTTGGTTGTTTGCAAAGTCATTTAATAATTCCTCATAATTAACAGTGTATAAGTATTTGTTTACTATTTAATATTAAAAAACACAAATCATAACTTGGGTCTTATTAAAAAAAAAAGATAAACCTTATGTATCTACCAACATACAGTATGTTAATGTTAGGGACCTCCACCAGAGGTCACTGTTCATGTCTGTCTGCAGTTCTTGTTGGTTGACTCAGTTTCCCAGAAGGCACCTCAGTCAGGTGATGAGTGCTCACCTGAACTGAGGTGGCTCATTAAAGATTCTATAAATAGCAGTTTGTTCTGGGAAACTGGGTCGAGCATTGTTTGTTTGGTTTGTTTGTTGGTTTGTTTGTAACTACCGTCATGTGGGCATTCCTTTTCATTTCTTTAAGTTTATATTGGGTTTATTTATTGTAACCTTTGTTTTTCTAGAGGGCTCTAGTTTTGTTTTCTGTATGTTCCTTGTTCTGATGGATTCATGGAGCTGTCCTGTTTCATGTTTAGTTAGGCTGTGTACAGTGTAAGTACTGTTCTGTGTCTTCCCAGTGTTGGTCTTCTTGTGTAGTTCTTTGTCTGTTTAGTTTTGTGTAGCCACATGAGGGCCTAGCCGCTAGCAGGGTTAGCTGCTAACCACTAGGAACCTCACTAACCACTAACCCATCTGGTCTCTAGTCTCTGTGCTCCTGGTCCTCCTGTCTCTCTAGTCTCCAGTCCTGTCTCTCTAGTCTCCAGTCCTGTCTCTCCAGTCTCTAGTTCCCCTATGTATCTTTAGTTAGCTCCAGCTCCATGTTTCCTCATCCCCAGTTCTCTGTGTCAGATCCCTGTGTCAGCTCCGGGTGCCCTGTGTCAGCTCCTAGATCCCATGTCAGCTCCTGGTTCCCTGTGTTCAGTTCTTGTCCCTGTGTTAGCGCGCCGTTCCCTGTGTTAGCGCACCGTTCCCTGTGTTTTTCCTGAGCCCTAGTTTTAGTTTACGTTTGTTGTTTTGGTTCCTTTGTTTGTTTGTGTCTGTTTTGAGTTTTGTAAATAAAGACACTTTCTGTTTGCACACCCCTCTGCGTTCATGCCTACCACATATGCCCACGGCAACAACATCAGCCGGTCTAGCCAGCACCACCAGGCTAGACCCATGACAGTTAACCTTCCTAAAAAGTGGATTGAACTGCCCTCTAAGCCCTTGCTACTGTTTCTCCGGGCTGACAATGACACGTGTCGCAAGTTTTTGTACTGAGTTTCTCAACTGTGTCAGCATTTAAATTATACTGATTTTCACCATTATATCAACAAATCAAAAGTTTTGCTTTTTGTTTTATTTCATTGTGTCTTTCACTTTTCCGTTTTAATGCTTTTTCGATTTTTCAAAGAATGTGGTTCTTGGTGACACCAGATTCATCAATAACCTTTAACGCTCAAGTGGCACAGATATGTGCTGGAAACACAGCATAGGTTAATGGTGATCAAAAAACATGCTTATATGGAAGCCTTGCTGGTGTGTTAATGAGGAGGCTTCAGATTTCAAACTGTGTATTATTATTTTTATAAAGTGTACATTTTACCACTACCAGAATATGGAAATGATGTTGCAAAAATGTAGAACTCGTTGTTTGCATATATACCATCCTGAGCCCTATATATGTTTATTAAAAAAACTGCAGAGCAAATAAGGGCTAAAATGCTCTGAGCATCAATTATTAATATTATCCATCCATTAATATGATCAGCAAGATGTGTTCAGATGCTTTACAAGTTCTTGAAACCTGTTTAATTGCATAGACTTCTTGCATTATACAGAGTAGCAAGGGTAGCAACTAGCTAATTTAACTACAAAATTGATTAAAGATGCTACTTCAGATTCATTAGCTTTCCATTAGCCTAAGTAACTTAATATTCTCAGTTATTTTTTACAAAAAAATTCTTCTGTCTTTATAGGTAAAAAAAAAAAAAAAAAATCTCTGGGTTGCTTTTTTCCTCTCTCAAGACATATTGCCAAACAATACAGTACTGGCTATTAGAAGCCGAAACTGTGCCATGCTTCTAGTTTTATTTCAAGAGGACTGATCATATGCTAAATAAAATGTTTAAAAACATAAAAATTTGTTTAGTAGCTTTTATGTGATGTGTGCACAAACAAACGAAAACTAATAGACAGACAAAAATTCTAAAAACCATTTTGATGTGTTCTATTACTCATCTTACATCTCCACAAATTCGTTCTTTGCAAATATCTTCAATGTACAGACATGCAAATTTTACAGTTTTATTATACATATAGATAACAGATTTTTTTCAGTGACAAAACTGAAAAATCCAGGCATAAAAATTCAGACATCAATAAGTAATCAGTAATGATGTAGGTAAAAATCTAACTATATCAAATCAGTACTTAGGATATTTTACTCCCATTCAAAAGACTAAACTAATTTCACATTTTTAATCCATCATTTCATACACAATTGAATTTTTTAAATAGATTTTTTTTAAAGCTGCTTTGTGATAATGACCATTGTTAAAAGTGCAATATGAATAAAAATAAAATTTAATTGAATTTCATTCGTCTCTTCAATGAAATAATCATCTTGTGTACCATATCCTTACACAATTATTCAAAAAACTAATATAATATCTGAACCCCTTTTCAACATTTTTCGATTCTTCACTAAAAAATAGTTCCTTATCTAACTAAATCTTTTAAACTACCAGTTATTTAACCACTCATTAAGAAACTTGACCTCGACCCCTGTCAGCTGTCAAACTATATGCGGATAGCAAACCTGTTTATCTCCAGGATCTTGGAAAGGGTTGTAGAACAGCAGTTACTTCATACCTACATATGAATAATATTCATAAAGTGTATCAGACAGAATTTAGGCCACATAACAGCACAAAGACAGCTCTGGTTAAAGTGGTAATTGACCTACCACCAGCCTCTGATTAAGGTTGTGCCTCCTTGCTTGCACTGATCATACTATTCTCCTTGATTGATTAGAAAATGTAGTATTTAAAAGAATGATCCTCTCTTGGCTCAGGTCTTATTTGACTGATCGTTATCAGTTTGTAGATATAAATGGTGATTTTTCCACCATCTCCACCACACTTCACCTGGCACTGACACATCTTGACAAGAAGGACACTTGCATTAGAATGCTATACATAGATTCCAGTTCAGCATTCAATACAATCATCCCCCAACACCTGAACAGGAAGCTGATCCTGTTGGGCCTGAACACCTCCCTCTGTAACTATATCCTGGACTTTCTGACCGGAAAGCCTCAGTCAGTGCAGATCGGGAACTACACCTCCAGCACCACCATGCTGAGCACTGGGGCCCGCCAGTGCTGTGTGCTCAGTCCCCTCAGTCCAATTTGTCAACAGCTATGAAGGCAGACTTTCAGAACCGCAGCAGTAATCCACAGTTTCTGGTTGGGGCATGAGATAATGTTCTTGGTGACTGTAACATCATTGGTGCACTTGTTGATGTAGCAGTTCAATGATGACGTGGACTTCTCAAAGTTGATGAAGAAATGTCGCAGCCTCCCTGAATATGTTCCAGTCAGAGTTTCAAAACTGTCCTGAAGAGCAAAAACGGCTTCTGCTGGTCAGATTTTCACCTGCTTCAGAATTGGTTTTGATTGTCTGACACGTGGTCTGTATGCTCTAATAACAGAGATGTGGTCTGAGTAGCTGAGCGCGGGGCCAGGGCTTGGTGCCAGGGATATTTGTGTAAATAAGTAACTCTTTGAAAAATCCACATACTGATGGAAATTAGGGAGCAAATCTAAGATTTGCATGGTTGAAATCTCCAGAATCAATAAACAGTCCACTGGTGTGTGCATTCTGCAATTTACTAATTTTGCCATACAGTTCACAGAGCATCCTTCACATTAGTGCTAGGGGGAATGTACACTCCGATTACAAATACATTGGTGAATTCCCATGTTAAATAAAAAAGTCTGCATGTAACAATCACAAACTCCACTAATGATGAGCAATAGCTACAGACTACAGTTTTATTTCATGTTGATGTTGTAACAGTCACGTCTTGTTACATGGTTCAATGTGTACAAATGGTTTGTTCATCCTGACCACTAGGGGCACCAATAGCAACTCGCTAGTTTAAATAAAAGAGGAAGTAGTAGGATGAGAGGCAGATTCAGTTGTTGCTTCATGGTAGATGCTGCTTCTCTAGAGGATCCTGGTTTGGGAAACATTTGTTTGCTGCTCAGCCAGGATTTTTATTTAACCTACAAGTTTGTGCTATTGTGTGGAGAGCAGGATTTTGGAGTTTGGGTGCAGAATCGCAACTGCCCAAGAACTTTGCCTAATGGATTTTTGGCCTATCCCAAGGCGGACATCCATTTAAATCACTGTTTTCATCATTTCTTCAATCAACACTGCAACAGAGAAGACTACACTTTGTAAATGGGTTTTCTCTCCTAAGATCTGGGGTGGGCATTTGTATATTCCATATATTCATGTTGGACATTGATCTTACTGCTTGTGAACATTTCTTATAATTGGATTTTGTATGTTTTTGTATTTATGTAAAGATTCCATATACGTTGGCGAATGACTTTTTCATTGTTCGTTATATATTTTAGTAATACCCTTAACACTGCCTTATAGGTTATTGTGAAGTTGATGCCCCCCTTTGTTATCTTATAACAAAACAGGCTTAAAGAGCCAGAACGGTTATAATGTAAACACAAAATCCACCACCTTACCACACAGAGTTGCATTTTGGTCAGGACGAAACATGGCTAGCGCGTTTAGCTGAATGGCCCCATCTGAAACTCTGTTGCTGAGCCATGTGTCTCAGTGAAGAGACAGCATTTTCCTGCTGAGTAGTCTGTGGAGTCCGATGTAGTGCAATTTACTGTCTAGGCAGCAGACATTGGATAGAAGGATGGATGGAAGAGCCAGCTAGGGTTTGTTTTTAGCCTAGCACAGACTCCCGCCTACTATGTGTTTACTCCCATGTGTTCCTGCTTCCACATTACTTTTCAGTGTCCCTTATCTCAATGTATCCTATATGTTGGTTTCTGGATTATTTTTGAATTTCAAAAGTGTCAGGTTGTGATACGTATGAACACCTGTGGCTCCAATGTCTATACCGTGTAAATCGGGCTACAGCACAAAAATATCATTTTGGATTCGGAAAGGCCGCTGTGTGCCACTGCCGCATTGCCATCAATTAATCAATATATAATAATAGCTCCAATAATTAAAATCTTTAAACAATTTCAAATTGTAAAAGAAATTATATATAAATTTTTAAAAATATTGTTACGATATTGAGTTTATTTGTTTTGTGTCTGGTTTTGTGTGTTTTGTCTCTGCTGTTGGGAGGGGGTGTATCTTCCCTTGTTGTTGCAGGTCCCACCCTCTTCAGTGTGCCTGCAATCTATTGGTTGCTGCCCTGCCTGTCCTTTGTTGGTCCCGCCTCCTGCCGGGTGATTGGGTGTCCAGGAGACCCAGAGGCCTACTTAAGGCCTTCAGACCACAGTGCTTCAGACCGTGTCTTTGCTTACTGTTTTTCTGATGAGTATTCATAAAATTGTATTGTGTATGGCCTTCTGCTACGTTTCTGACTTTGTTTTTGTGTTTACCCTTCTTTGGTTCTGGTTGCCAGATTGTAAATACAATTTGTATATATTTGTACATAGTTTTGTAATTAGTGGCTTAGTAGGAAGTCGACGCCATTTTGTTTACACCCTGTTTTCTCTTGGTTTGTGGTTAGCAAGGGAGTAAGGGAAGAATTTTGTATTTCTTTTTCTTTAGTTTTGGTGCAGGTTAGTTATTTCAATTTGGTACTAGGTAGAGGGCATTTTGGTTATTGTTTTGGCCTTGTCGACTTCTGAAGCTCACAGCCACCTTTTGGGGATTTGCTTGTTCACTGTTTGTAAATAAACACTAAGCAAACGCACTTTTGGTCTCACCCCCTTTTTCCTTTTTTTTTTTTTTTTCATTCCTGTTACGGTCCGACCTAGACTGGGGCGTAACAAATATATTTTGTAAAAATTATTCTAAACTCCACATATTTCAGATTGCTGCACATGCTTTTTCAGTTCATTCCAAGAAAATTATGTAGGATTTAGGCCAGGATTTTGTCACTTGTGACCAAGTTTTCATTTTCTGGCAGATGTCTTGGGGTTTTGCTTCAGTATTTCTAGGTAACATAAATGATGTTAGAATCTTTCTGAAGGACCCGAGCCGCTTTTCAAGTGAAATAATCTTACAACATGATGCAATTCCTTCACATTTGGGATGATGTTCTTTGGAACAAAAGCCTCAGCCTTGTTCCTTCACACATGATGGTAATAATTATGGACAACCAGTTTGCATATTGTTTCATCTGACTAGAGAACACTTTTCACCAGGGTCACCAGGGTTTCATGTCAGTCTTAGAGTAAGGGCTTTTTCTTTGCCTTTAAAGCTGTGATAATGTAAAATAGTTTGACCTAAAAGGTTCATGTAAATTAGTAGGTACCTAATATGTCCAACTTCTGTACTAATGCTTTTGTTTTTTTTTTGTTTTGACATTCAATTGAACTTTTCAAGCAAAGTGTGCATGTACCTAAGCAAATTTAAGCCTCTCTTTCAGACTTGTGGGGGTACACAATATTTTCTTGAGATCTTGGCTGAGTTGCTGGAATTTTCCCATGGTATCAAGAGCAAAAAGGCAATGGCTCTCTAAATGCAGGCACTTTTACTGTTACATGTGCTCTTCCAATTAACTCCAGACCAGACAGTTAGCTAATCAAAAGTTTCTACTTAGTATTAAAAAAAAAGTATTTGCTAATTTTTTTATAAAGCTGCCAGTAATTCCAGACAGCACTATACTTTACATTTCAACAATGATACCAGGAATGAGTAAATAAATGAACACAGACAGTACATATTTCATATTCACTTTCTAATAGTCTTTACAGGCTGTGCAAGCAGACAGTACCCTTACTGGAGACCAGAGTGAAAATGAAGATGAGGTAAACCAGAAATCAGCTGCAGAAGGTCAGTGGAGCGTTAAACTGGAATATTACCATGAACAAGGAATGAGACCCAGAACGAATCCTCATGGTACCCTAGAAACTTTTAGTCATACTTTTCCAGGAAGCGGATATTGAAATTTATGAATATACTGCAGGAATACTTTCCAGTTTTCCAAAATTGTTAGTCACAATTGGACAGGTATGAGAACAATACTATACAGCTGTCTAAATGAAACGAAATATGATAGTGGGTTTCCTTTGCATGAGAAAAATCCTACTATAGCAGTAGCCTATTCAGTAACTTAAAAAATGAAACATCAGAAATGTTTATATTTTCAGCTTTAAAACATTAAACATTAGTAATGCAAAATGGATTGATAAACAATTAAATTGCTGAATATCCTGTAAGATTAATAATAGAAATTAATTGCGTAAAAGATTTCTCTCTCTCTCTCACACACACACAGTCACACAGTTGTTCACTTAGGGTTAGGGTTCTACCTGACATATCTGAAAACCCAAAAGCACAGTTTAATGTATACACATACACATAGCATACACCGGCAAGACTTCCATATAAGCACATATATATTATTTAATCATCATTGACCTATGCTGTATTGCCGGCACAGATCCTCAGATCCCCTTTTTTCTTAGCCATACAGTAATTAATGACTGTAATTGTATTAATACTAGTGGGATACACCTACTGTATCTGCCCATTTTCTTGTCAGGTACCACAGAGTATTTCATTGTGTTGTGTTGCTGTTGAGTCGTCACATTGTTTCTCTTTCTCACATTTGCATGTTTATTTTATGCTGTCTTTTTGCTGTCTTTTGGATAATACTTATATAGTTTTGTTAATTTATGGTGTTCATTTATTTTGTTTTAGCTAGTCAGCTAATTAGTTGTCTTTGTATAACGGGCTCCATGGGAGGTGAAGTCTTACAGAAAAGGGATAATTTTACTTAGGATAAACGGGGAAGGAGCGTGTTTAAGGAGGGAGGATGGGAAAAAAGGAAAGGAAAGTTGTGAATGTGTGCAGGCAGTGCCCAGGCAGTGCCCAGTTGGCATGCAGACAGGAGGCTGGCAAACAATTGCGGCGGAGAGAATGACAGAGTGGGCAATGGTCCTGCATCCTCCCTTGAATGTCTCCTCTTAGCTGACTGGCCAACCGACCGCTCCCAGCTCTCCTTGGGCATGGCCACAGACGGGAGTCCCTCGTGACATCCGATGGCTGGGTGGCTTTCCTGGTTGGGAACTGTAAGGTTTTATAATATTGTAAAACATTGTAATCTAATAAGAAGATTCCTGTGCTATGAGAACAGCCCCCTCACTGTGCTTCCTTATGCCTTCTATATCCTGTATCCAGACAAATATACATCCAAATGGCTCTTGTCTGCTAGAACCCTTTTGTTTAATCAGGAGAATGCAAATGTATTTCCTCTTTCCTGTCTGTCTCCGGGTCATTCTATGACTGACATGTTAATGACTGGTTCTTTTGATGTTCAGGACGTAGCACCATTTAAATGTGCTCTCCTTGCTGAGATCTTCAGACATCATGCCTGCATGTATGTGTGTTTGTCTCTCCCGGTCGATTGTGCCTGGACCGGTAAGTGTAACAACAAGCTAAAACTCCTCTTCTCTTAGCTTAAACCTTATCTGGGACACACTTCTTCTTCATTTAAAACCTAACAGGAACAAAAGCCTTAACCCGAAAGCATAGTGGCCTTCTCCTCTTCGGCAGGAGGATCACGAAATCTGGCTCTGTGTGAAAGTTCTCCTCCAGGACCTCAAGCTAATCTCCCCGCCTCATTTTTATAATGTGAAGAAAGGCCGAGATCCATTAAAGATTAATTTTAGCAAGCTGTGCACGTTTCCAGCAGCCAAACCCCTTTGTACACCTACAGAAGAGTAGGTCGATTACCTAGTGAGCCTATGAAGTGAGGGAGGAGCGACAAAAGATTGTCTTTTTTTGTTGTTTTTTTTGTGCACCTATTTTGTTTTGTTATTGTTTAATACACTTTGGGTTCTTGTCTACATTGGTTCTAAGTATATTTTATTGTTCTGAGTGGCTAACGCTTCACCAGAGGCTAGATTAAAGATCCTGTTTAGTGTAACTAGGGTATTAAATTATCCGATCGTTACATACTGGTGGCCAGTACGGGAAGTCTTTTTTTGTGTTTTCTGTTGTTGTACAGCTTCTCAGAACAGGATGGATGCAAATACCGCTAATGCTAATCATAGCATTATGGCTGACACAGTTGGTTCATGATATATACGCGATACTGCTGTTTTAAATGATGCTTTTGTGTCTCTGCGTAACCCTGCAGCAGAAATAATATCTTTAATCAGTTCTCTGTATATTTCCGACAAACATTCTGATGATGATGAGGAGGTTGATTGTGTTGATTATGTTTCTGGAAATGCTGTTGTACAAACTGCGGTGAAAACAATATAAAGTGGATTTATTGGCTCTTACAAGTTGATACGTTAGAGCATGATTTTAAAGAGTGCAAAACAGTACTTTAAAAGAGATTTTAACAGTACTTTAAACAGGGAAATAAATTTTCGGCAGGCCGTGGACGCTAGCTTAGCAGGGTTGGTGAGCTACTTTCAAGAGCCCCTAGAAAAGCTGGAGAGAGCAGTCACCAACTGTTTTCTGCGTAGAGATGCTATGTGGGATAGCCAGTAGAAGAAGCTACATCACACTAGCACACCTCCTCTTCGCCGACTACAGGCCTGCAACATCACACCCTTCTGCACTGCTTTCACCTCGGACTCCAGTCGCAGCACAAAGTGAGCAGTGTTGCCTATGATGCCCCTCCTTCCAGAACAGCACACTCGTACAATCTACTTACCTCCACGGATCTACCAGCTACTTCCTCCTTTGGTGCTCGTCCGCCCATCCACTTGGATTTTCCATCATTTGGAGACTGAACAGAGACAGCTGACATGTGCAACTTTAGCGAGGAATGTGAGAGCTACATGGAGGTCAGACCACTTCCCAGCGGCGAGCTCATCGGAACCCTCAGCTCAGTTCTGCGAGGCCCCGCTCTCTACCTTAGCGGAGAAGGCCAAGGTAAAGGACTTGGGGTCTTTTAAAGAGGCATTCATGACTGTGTTCCTGCCTGATGACTACCTAACCAAAGTAGAGGACAAGTTAAGGTCACTGGTACCACAGCCTGGTTAACGCCGCAGAGACTTCTCAGCTGCCTCTCATCATTACTACGCGCTGCCTCCAAAGGCGGACTCTCCACAACCTTCCACCAAGTTTTCCTCTGCCCTGATCAGTGACCTGTGCAACATAGCCCAAGCCCAGCAGGAAGACAGCCAGGTAGCTCAAATGGCCACTGGAGGGGACCCCGGAGAGTCAGGAGGGTGTTGTATCGTAGAGTTCCTGTGAAGCGAGGAGGAAGATTCCAGCTGGTGGTCCCACAATCATTAACCCAGAAATTCTTGCAGTACTATCATAAGCACCCATCAGGTGGACACGGGGGCAGACTAAAAACCCTGTTACAGGTGCTCCATGATGTCTGGTGGCCCTCCGCTCACAAGGACGTCTGGAAGTATGGCAGTATGTTCAATACTGTGAGGTCTGCCAGAGGCCCAACATCCTCAGTAAGGGACCCAGTGGCTACCAGTGTTCTGCCACACATTTAACTCCGCCCCTCGGGAAACCAGGGGAAAAACCCCAGTGTAGCTACCCATTGGCAGTGCACTACAGGGACTCGGCCTACTCACTAATCACCCATACCTGAATAAGCAGCCTGAACTTTACTCGACAACCACAGGACCACAGCGGAGGAAGAGCCCACAATACACCGAAAGTCGGAAAGCCAAACACACCAGGTCGCGCACTTCCCGGCAGAATGAGGCGTCTGTCCGAACTGGTTTGGTGAAAGACTCACCCTCTCTCCTTCACCCATCAAAAGTTCTCTGCTAAGCTAGAGCCCAAGTGGGATGGTCCAGCAGAAAGAAAAAATAAAAAGGAGCCAATAAATCACACTATGTCTTGGAGCAACCCACATAACCGTTGTAACAAATGTGGTTTATGTAAAGCACTTATACGAACACTTCACGGAAGCTTCTATGTAGCACAGCCACATAAAGGGTTTTTATTTTTATATAGGCTTAGTATCAGCAGTCTAACAAAAAGAGGGAAAACTGCTATGCCATGTAAAAATTGCACCCGATATGGTTGTCTGTCCTGAAGAGTGTGTTTTGGTTCCGGGATGAAGCCTCGCGTGAGTACGCAGCTGCGTCGCAAGGTCATCCCAATGATGTAACGGGGTCAGGGGATCCTGTTAAAAGGACACCTGGGGAGAAGTTCAAGAGGAGAGAGTTAGGAGATGCAGCGCATTCGTCGGCGAATATCCTGTTCAGTTGGATTATCCCCCCCCCCCCCCCCCCCCCGGTCTGCTTCACCACCTCACTCCAGCTCCAAAATCATGCTCCTGGATTATTACCATCACATCCAGTGAGGCCAATCCAGCTCTCCCACCACACACAATTCATAAATAATATGGACTTTGGACAATCATTCCACTCACTTACACATCATTTGGTTGTAAATATTTTGTAAATATTATTATTAGTTTTTGTTGGTTTTTGGTGCACCTATTTTGTTTCGTTATTGTTTAATACACTTTGGGTTGTTGTCTACTTCGAAATGTTTTTTCTTGTTCTGAGCAGCTAGCACTTCACCAGAGGCTAGATTAAAGATCCTGTTTAGTGTAACCAGGGTATTAAATTATCCGATCGTTACAAATGTATGTTGGATGTATGTAGAACCTTGGTAAATAACAATAAAAAAACAACTTGACTTGACCTACTTAAGGTACTTCATGACTGTTTCTGTTTGACATGGAAGTTTGGAAATACCTTCTATTTCCCTGGTCTTTCTAATTTAAATTTTTGTTCTACATAGTAAAACAATTCTGAAGA
Source organism: Clarias fuscus (assembly GCA_030347435.1). NCBI lineage: Eukaryota > Metazoa > Chordata > Actinopteri > Siluriformes > Clariidae > Clarias > Clarias fuscus. The sequence continues at coordinate 13,049,257 of CM059223.1, read as the reverse complement.
CATCCAAAGTATGCAATTCTCCTTCTTCTTCAAACTCCTTTGAAGAGTTGATACTAAGATGTGTCTGCTACTTACGCTCAGTAAAGCCTTCATAACGGCTCTAATCTGAGATGCTACAAATTGGTGATTTTTGAGGCTGGTCACACTAAATAAACAAAATGTTTTGGTCTTGTTTTCTTGGGATGGTCTTCATGAGAGACAATTTTATTATGGTGCTTGATGAGTTTTGCAAATACACTTGAATTCTTGCAAGAAATGTTCCAGAAAATTTAAGTGTGACAAATACACGAAAAAAAAAATCAGGATGGGGTAAATACTTTTTCATGGCACTGTAGCTGTTGCGGTCTGAAACACTGTGATGTGTAGCTAAATTTCACATCAGGATATGCACAGCAGGAGGTAATGCAACCACAGCGGGCACAATCCAGTGTGTTCCTGTGCCAGTCCCAAGCCTAGATAAATGCAGAGGGTTGTGGCAGGAAGGGCATCCGGCATAAAACATTTGCCGAATCAATCATGTGAATCACTGATAGAACTTCCATATCGGATCGGTCGTAGCCTGGGTTACCAATGGCCGCCACCAGTGCTGTTGACCTAAAGGGTGCTTTTGGAACTTGGGCTACTGTTGGTCGAAGAAGGAGAGGAGGGAGGCGTATTCATAGGCAGAGAGAGAAGAGGAAAGGCAAGGGTTAGGGTTGATTTCTTTGGTTTCGGCTTTAGTGATGAAGGTGATCATGTCATCTCCGCAGCCTATAATTCATTTTTTGAATTATGAATTACATCAGCTAAAATCGTTTTCAATTAGTTTACATAAAGGCAGACATTTCACTTTTTATAAGTATATCATCGGTGTTCTGATGAAACCTCATAACTCAATTTTTCGCCAAAATCGTTTTTTTTGTGTATATTAATTATTTTTAGTGCAACATGTAACTTACTCTGTGCTATATATATATATATATATATATATATATATATATATATATATATATATATATATATGCTGTATTTGTCTTGGATACATTTGTAAAAAAATTTTTTTTCACTTACATTTCAAGTGCATTTTTAAAAAAATTTTACATTCTCCTGAAATTGAGTTACGAGGTTTCATCAGAACACCGATGATATATTTTTCACATCTGTGCGGAGTTTCGGTTCATTTTCTGACGCGCTCAAGTTAGCGCACCCTGCTTACTTTCATTATTTAAAAAAATCGTAAGGTTTTTTTCATCATTGTGAGTGCACTTAAATAAAAGTGGAGTCTTATAAAGGCTTGTTCACATGCTGTCCTCTCGCGGAGATCAAAGGGCGGCATTCCCCTTTTTAAAGTGTCTGGGGCGTCACATCGCCCTGCTCACGTGCCACTCTCCTTGGTAAACTCCACCGCGCGCTGCTTTTTAAAGTCCAGTTTCCCCAACAGACCCCGAGATACACTCCCCGCTGTGTTTTATAGCGCGGAGAGAAGCTCGGGATCATTAGCGCTTATAGCTCACCAGTCGTGCCTAGTTAGGCGGCCCCGGTCTTTCGTATACTTGCTCACCTTCGCACACCTACCTAGTGAGCTTCGGAGTGAGGAGCGATATTGCAGTAATTGTCACGTCCTGACAATGTTTTAATTTTATGGTCATTTAGTTTCATTTATTTCGGATTTATCTACTACAAATTTAAAGAACACAAAATGTAAGATGACCCGAAACCCTACACGCGTAGCCTTTCTAATTACACATGATAAAATCTAAAGGCTCACTGTGTTAATGTTTACTTTGTTTAAATTCGATACTAATAAAATTTAATTCTACGTTTGTACTGTAATTTTAGTACTGTGATTATGAATTCATTTAAGTACAATGTTACACATGATTTTATCCGCTACTATGTGCAGCTCTAAAGGAGCTGCGGCTCATTAATCCTTGAGAGATTGCGTTATATAGCGCCACTCACTGGTAAAAGCCAGCAAATGCATACCGTCGCTGTGAGGTGCGGCGGTGAAAGTAGAATACCGCTCGTCTACCATCTGTAGGTTGATGAGTCTGAAGATGGAAATTGATGGTGTGATGATGGTGGTGTTTATGTCGCACAGGTACAATGTGAGTTAGAAGAGAAGGAGAAAGTGATCCAGAGCATGCCCAGAGGTGAGAGAGTGCTGATTGGTGCAGATTTTACTGGACATGTTGGGGAAGGGAACAGAGGTGATGAGAACATGATGGGCAGGTTTGGTCCTTAGGACAGGAACGCAGAAGGACAGATGGTGGTGGACTTTGCAAAGTGGATGGAAATTGCAGTAATGAGTACTTTCTTCCAGAAGAGGCAGGAACATAGGGTGACATACAAGAGCAGAGAGAGAAGCACTTAGATGGACTACATCTTGTTGTAATCCAAAAGAGTGTAGCCAGACAACACAGGATGGTGGTGTGTAAAATGACCCTAGACGTGAGGAAGGGGAGGAGGAAAAAGGAAGAATTTAGGTGTAGTTGTGTTGGTGACTGTTGTGGATCAGAAAGTAGCAAAAATCAGTAAGAGTGAGATGAGGAGGGTGTTAAATAGGATGAAGAGTGGAAAGGCAGTTAATCCTGATGACATACCTGTGGAGGTATGCTGATGAGCCATATAATGACGCTTTGGGAAAGAGTAGTGGAAGCTAGGTTAAGGGCAGAGGTGAGCATTTGTGAGCAGCAATATTGTTTCATGCCTAGAAAGAATACAACAGATGCAGTATTTGCTTTGAGGATGCTGATGATGTACAGAGAAGCTAATAGGGAGTTGCATTGTGTCTTTGTAGATTTAGAGAAAGTATATGATAAGGGTGTCGAGAGAGGAACTGTGGTATTGTATGTGGAAGTCTGGAGTGGCAGATAAGTATTTTAGAGTGGTGCAGGACATGTATGAGAGCTGTGAAATGTATGAGATGGTGGTGAGATGTGCTGTAGGTGTGACAGGAGAGTTCAAGGTGGAGGTGGGTCTGCATCAAGGACCGGCTCTGAGCCTCTTCTTGTTTGCTATGGTCATGGACAGGATGACAGATGAGGTTACACAGGTATCTTCATGAACTATGATGTTTGCAGATGACACTGTGCTTTGTAGCAAGAGCAGGGAATGGTGGAGGAAAATCTAGAGAAGTGGAGGTACGCTCTGGAAAGCAGAGTTAGTCGTAGCAAGACAGAATACATGTGTATGAATGAGAAGAACCCAAGTGGAATGTTGAGGTTACAGGGAGCAGAGTTACAGAAGGTACTTAGAACAGGTGGAGAAAAGTGTCAGGTATGTTATGTGATAAAAGAGTATCAGCGAGAATGAATGTGAAGGTGTACAAGACAGTGGTGAGACCAGCAATGCTTTATGGCTTAGACACTGGCACTGAAGAAAAGACAGGAGACAGAGCTGGAGGTAGCAGAAATGAAGACGTTGACGTTCTCTTTTCGAGTGACAAGGATGGAAAGGATAAAGATTGAGTTTATTAGAGGGACAACCCATGTGAATGGTTACATCACAGCTGTTAATGTACCTGCTGCATTCGAGAGAGCAAGCGTTACTCCCATCTTAAAGAAAACCATTCTGGATCCAGCACACTATATTAACTCACTGTGACTTCTTCCTTTTCTTTTTAAAAGTCTTGAACGAACTGTCCAAATAAACTTTATATAATCTCTCTATCCTTCATAGCACATATTCCAAGATCCAAACCTGTCGAGTGCCATGTTCCACAGTGATTGCCCTTTTGCCATCACTGAGAAGCTATAGACTGCTAGATCAGCCAAACTTTGGCTGATTAATGTAGGTCCAAGATGGTGGCGCGGCAGTAACACACAGCGGCCGATCTGTAGCCAAAATGGTGCTACTTTGTTTACTTAGTGTTGTAGTGCGCTTATTTTACCCATTATATGGACATCGGCGCAAACGGCAAGCGGGTGGGAGTCTGTGCTAGGCTAAAAACAAACCCTAGCCGGCCGGCTCTTCCGTCCATCATCTTATCTAACGTCTGCTCCCTGGAAAATAAATTGCACTACATCCGACTCCAACAGACTACACAGCGTGAGTTTAGGGACTGCTGCGTCTTTTTCACAGAGACATGGCTCAGCGACAGAGTTCCAGACACCGGCATTCAGCTAGACGGGCTAGTCTCGTTTCGCGCCGAAAAAAACGCAGCTCGTGGCACAAGACTCGCAGTGGCTTGTGTGTTTACATCAACACGAAATGGTGCAAGAACTCTGTGCTAGTTTCTAGTTTTTGCTCATCGTTGCTGGAGATTGTGACTGTTAGTGTCACAGTCCGTGCAGGCGAGGTGGATCCAAGCGCAGAGCGCGTAAGGGAAACAGCGCCGGTTATTTTGTGATGTGCAGCGCGCTGATTGTTTTGTGAATGAAAGCTCCTGCTCTTTGATGCGAAGGCACGGCACAAGCCTCGCGGAGAGAATGCGGAAGTGGAGAGCCGGCGCGGCGAGCCATCTCTGCTCTTCAGGACTGTTTTGAGAACACTGACTGGAACATGTTTAGGGAGGCTGCAACTTACGGCAACTAAGCTGACTTGGAGGAGTACACGTCATCAGTGACCAGCTACATCAACAAGTGCACAGATGATGTCATTGTCTCCAAGAACATCATATCACGACCCAACCAGAAACCATGGATTACTGCGGAGGTGCGTGCACTTCTGAGGACCAGAGACTTTGCCTTCAGAGCGGGGGACAAGGAGGTCCTAAGAATAGCAAGGGCCAAATTGTCCCGGGCCATCAGAGAGGCGAAGCACGCACATGCCCAGAGAATCCACAATCACTTCAGGGACAGCGGTGACACACGGCGCATATGGCATGGCATACAATCCATCACCAATTACAGGACATCATCACCTGCCTGTGACAGTGACGGCTCCCTTCCTAATGCACTGAACAGCTTCTACGCACGGTTCGATATGCAGAACAACGTGACGGCGAGAAAGACCACCCCTCCTCTGTACGACCAGGTGCTGTGTCTACGGCTGAGAGGAAAACTCTACGCAGAGTTAACCCATGTAAAGCTGCTGGACCAGACATCATCACAGGCAGAGTGCTCAGAGAATGTGCAGAACAGCTGGCAGATGTTCTCACCGACATCTTCAACATCTCTCTGAGCAGCGCTGTCGTTCCCACATATTTTAAGTCTACCACCATCGTCCCCGTGCCGAAGAAGTCTTCTGTGTCCTGTCTCAATGACTACCGCCCTGTTGCACTCACACCCATCATCATGAAGTGCTTCGAGCAGCTCATCATCAGACACATCAAGACCCTGCTGCCCCCCTCACTGAACCCCCTGCAGTTCGCGTTTCGTTCTAACCGTTCGACGGACGACACCATCTCCACCACTCTCTACCTGGCACTGTCACATCTTGACAAGAAAGACACTTACGTCAGAATGCTGTACATAGATTTCAGTTCAGCATTCAATACAATCATCCCCCAACACCTGATCGGGAAGCTGAGCTCGTTGGCCCTGAACACCTCCCTCTGTAACTGGATCTTGGACTTTCTGAACGAAAGACCTCAGGCAGTGCGGATCGGGAACTACACCTCCAGCACCACCACACTGAGTAATGGGGCCCCCCAGGGCTGCGTGCTCAGTCCCCAGCAAGAACGACGAGTCAGCGCCCAGAGAGGAAGTGCAGAGGCTAACGGACTGGTGTAAAGACAACAACCTGTCTCTGAATATCAAAAAGACAAAAGAGATGGTGGTTGACTTCAATAGGACACGGAGCGATCACTCTCCGCTTAGCATCGACGGCTCTTCTGTGGAGATCGTCAAGAGCACAAAATTCCTGGGTGTCCACCTGGAGGAAAATCTCACCTGGTCCCTCAACACCAGCTCTCTGCACAAGAAAGCCCAACAATGTCTTTTCTTCCTGAGAAAGACGCAGCTTCCACCACCAATCCTAACCACCTTCTATAGAGAAACTATTGAGAGCATCCTGAGCAGCTGCATCACTGTCTGGTTTGGGAATTGTACCATATCGGACAGCAAGACCCTACAGCGGATAGTGAGGACAGCTGAGAAGATCATCGGGGTCTCTCTCCCTTCTATCGAAGACATTTACACCACACGCTGCATCCGCAAAGCCACCAGCATTGTGGCTGACCGGACACACCCCTCACACTCACTCTTCACCCTTCTGCCATCTGGAAAAAGGTACCGAATCTCTCAGACGAACTAAATAACATCCGGACTGAACTGATAAACACACACATGCACAATCACACTGATCTACAACCATCTTCATTTATTCATACCCACCTACCTGACCACCTACCTTGCAATATTTGCACAATATTTATCTCACTCTGCCATTTGCACAAATATATTTTGACACAATGTAAAGTGTCTACTGCTGTTTTTTGTTTTTTCCCACTACCTCAACTCATTCCTCATCATACAGTCTGCTATCTGCACAAAAATTATTTTTGACAAATGTCAATTGTTTAATGCTGTTTTTTTCTCAATAACTCAACACATACCTCATCACTAAAGAAGGCATTTCAGTACTGAAACGTGTTTACATAGTTGTGTTACGTTGTTTGTGTTATCATGTAGCTCTTGTTTGTACAATTGCACATGCACTTTGTTGTCTGTTGTCTAGTGTTGTCTCTTCCAGTATAAAAATTGATAGCTTAGCTTAACTTAAAAATATAAAATCTGCGTTGTTAACTTATGTTGTGTTGTAAATTTATGTCGTTTGCATGTATGTAGCTCCTTGGTCCTGGAGGAATGTTGTTTCGTTTCACTGTGTACTGAACTGTATATGGTTGGAATGACAAAGCCTACTTGACTTGACTTGACTTTTATCTGTCCTCATTCCTCTTGATCTTTCAGGAGTGTTATATAGAGTCAATGTCGGCTGTGGGTTTGGGGATTTGTTCGATCCACGCTGTCAGTGGGTTGCCACACCCCATGCTACTGCATGCAGTGCTGGTCCCAAGCCCGAATAGAATGAGAGGGTTGCCTCAGGAAGGGCATCTGGCGCAAAATCTGTGCCAAGTTATGGTCTGCTGTTCTGACACCTCAATGAGAGCAGCTGATAGACTAACAACAAGTGAATTTATAGTACTGAGTTACTGATTGGAAGATTGGCGGTTCAATCCCCAGGTCCACCAGGTTGCCACTGTTGGGCCCTTGAGCAAGGCCTTTAACCCTGTCTTCTCCAGGGGTGCTGTATCATGGCTGACTCTGCACTCTGACCCCAGTTATGCTGGGATATGTGAAGAAAGAATTTCACTGTGCTGTAATCTATAAGTGACTAATAAAAGTTTAACTTAACACTCTTATCCATCTTGGAATCATTGGCACAACATGGCAGTGGTTTTATTATCTGGATGGTCTGTCATATGATATGGAGAGTGTTCTTACAATGCTCGGTATACGGTACTCTGTGCACGACCAGCGGTGGTAGAGACACTGCCGGGCCTTTTTCTTCACGGTGTTGATGTGACAGAACCATGACAGGTCCTTCATGATGTGAACACCGAGATATTGGAAGCTCTCTCCACTGTGCTTTTGTTGATGATGGGAGTCTGGTAGTCCCTTTCCTGCTTTGTACTGAAGTCCACTATCAACTCCTTTGTCTTGCTGATGTTTAGAAGGAAACAAGGTTTCCTGAAGCATTTCCTCTGAGGTCTATCAACACCCTAAAGTCATTAACACACTGGTGCAGGGTAGGCCCCCCAGAGGAAATTATAACAGACCAAGGAACCAATTTTACATCACGCCTGATGAAACGGCTCCGCCAGTAGCTGGGTATCAGTGCAATCAAGACCAGCCCATACCACCCACAGACAGACAGCTTGGTGAAAAGGTTCAATCAGACCCTAAAAACAATGCTTGTCACAGACACCGGGAAAGACAGGCTTTAGAAACCGAGTTAAGTGGATACCGGGTTAAGTCTTGCTTGACTTGTTTGTACCACAGGCATCTACAGGCTTCTCACCATCTTAGTTGCTGTATGGGTGGCCTGTGCAAGGGCCTTTAGACCTGCTCCATAAATGCTGGGAGAGACCAGCATCCAAAACCCAGGAGAAGAGAATTGTAAGTTATGTCCTGAAAATGAGGAACCGGCTGGAGAGGTATTGAGAAGGGGCCAAGGTGAACCTGCTACAAGCCTTAGAAAGCCTTGTAGAAAAAGCCAAGGTGAACCTGCTACAAAGCTTAGAATACCTAAAAGAAACTATGGTATGACCAGCATGCTAGGCGTCGTGAGTTTAAACCTGGTCAGAAGGTGCTACTATTACTACCATCCTCTGCAAACAAACTCCTAGCAAAGTGGCAAGGGCCATATACAATCATAAGGCAGATGGGGCCAGTAATCTATGAAGTCCATCACCCAGATCAAGGAAAACAGCAGCAGACCTACCATGTAAACTTGCTAAAGGAGTGGAAGGAAAAAGGCAGTCCTGGCATGGAGGTGCTCCTGATTCACCAGGTGCAGGAAGTAGAAGACCTGGAGAGTGAGATCTTACCTGTAAGGCAGGAAGAACTGGTGGATCTTAGCCACCTACCAACAAAGCAATCAAAGAACTAAAACAGCTGTTTGGGGACTTGTCAGCACTACTTATCCAGACACCAGGCAGAACCCAAGCACTGCAGCATGCAATTCACCTCAAAGATCCAACAACCATCAGACAGCGACCATACAGAGTGCCTGAGAAATTGGTGGAGGTCCTAAAGGAGGAGATTTTAACCATGCAGATGTTGGGTGTAATTGAGCCATCTGTAAGTGAGTAGAGCAGCCAAATGGTTATAGTGCCCAAGAAAGATGGGAACCTATGGGTCTGCCTGGACTTTATAAAAATGAACGCAGTTTCAAAGTTCAATGCATACCCCATGCCGAGAATAGATGACCTGCTCAAGATAGGGAGGGCAAAGTTCATAACCACCGTAGACCTAAGGGATATTAGCAGGTTCCCTTTTAGGAAGACTCAAAAAAAAATATAGCTTTCCGGACTCCCATGGGCCTATACCAGTTAAATGCCCTTTGGACTATACCACATTTCAAGCCACATTTCAGAGATTAATGGAAGTTAAGTGGCTACCAGGTCCTACTGTGGCACAGAAAACTACTATGCGGCATACCTTGATGATGTGGTCATTTGCAGCGCTACCTGGGCTGAGCATCTTACCCACCTGAGAAGAGTTTTAAGCAAAATTGCAGAGGCCAGACTCACTTTGAACAGCAGCAAATGTGGTTCTCCTGCCCTAAGCATGCGCATCACTGATGAATCGATAGTGGAGAGGCACAACATGGGTTGATAACACGAGTGATCGTGAACGGACCGATGAACCTTGGTGAGAGTTTCCTAGAGGTGGTCTTGAGAGGAAGGTCACGAGTTGATAACATAACCCTTTGGCCGATATGATATCTGGGAGCTGGTAAGCGGTGGCGGTTAGCCTGACGCTGGAAAGAGCTGACGGTGCGCTGCAATTGGATACGAGCCCGCTGCCACGTTCTTCTGCAGCACCGCACGAAGGCTTGGGCAGAGGGGACTGCAGCTTCCTCTTCCTGGGGAGAAATAATGGTGGTTGATACCCAAGGCAGCAGTGGAACGGAGACATCCCCGTGGCAGAGGTGGGGAGCGAGTTGTGGGCATATTCCACCCAAGGTAGGAAGCGACTCCAGGAGGCTGCATCCCGAGAGGCCATGCACCTTAATGCTTTTTCCAGTTCCTGATTCATGCGTTCTGTTTGTCCATTAGTCTGGGAGTGAAAACCAAATGAGAGGCTGGTGGTGGCACCAATAAGACCGCAAAAGGCCTTCCAGAACTGTGCTGAGAATTGCGGTCCTCTGTCAGAGACAATGTCCAACGGAAGTCCATGGAGACGGAAAACATGGTTGATGAGCAACTCGGCAGTTTCTTTGGCAGATGGAAGTTTGGGTAGCGGAATAAAATGGGCTGATTTGGAGAACCGGTCTACAACGGTTAAGATGCAGGTGTTATTGTTCGACGGTGGTAGTCCAGTGACAAAATCTATGGAAATGTGAGACCATGGACGGTGGGGAATGGGGAGGGGTCTTAGGAGACCCTCAGGGGGGCGGCTAGTCATCTTGTTCCTAGAACAGACATCACAAGCAGCTACAAACTCCTTAACGTCTTCCTTCATGGTGGACCACCAGAACCGTTGCTGCAGGAGTGAAAGGGTGTCATTCCAGGGTGACAGGCCAATCTAGAGCTGTGGGCCCAGTCAAGCACCTGGGGTCTCACTGACGCAGGAACAAAGCACATGCTCGGGGGAACATTACTTGGGCCTGGTTCCTGTTCGAGAGACTGTTGGACCAGATTTTCCACATTTAGCCGTGTAATAGCCACAAGGTATGGAGGGGGGGAGGATGGTTTCCATCGTGGGAGTGCGCTTGGAGGTGGAGAATTGCCTGGAACGGGTGTCAGGTTTAACATTCTTAGATCCTGGCCGGTATGATAATGTGAAGTGAAAGCGGGCGAAGAAGAGCGACCACCGCGCCTGGCGAGAATTAAGTCTTTTGGCTGTCCTTAAGTACTCGAGATTCTTGTGATCCGTCCATACAAGAAAAGGGTGTTCTGCTCCCTCCAGCCAGTGCCTCCACTCCTCGAAGGCCAGTTTGACTGCCAATAGTTCCCGGTCCCCAATGTCATAATTTCGTTCAGGGGGTGTGAGTTGACGGGAGAAGAAGGAGCAACCTTGTTGTAACCTAACTGTAGCATGGGACCTAACTGTACCATGGGAGGTGGTCTCGTAGAGTGTCTTGCATTCAAATCTGCTGCAATGACCCGGTTACTGCGTTCACCAGTTATCAACACAATTTCGATCCGCTCATCACGTGTTAACCTCTTCGACATGTCAATGGCTGTGAACAAAGAGAAACTTGTAAATAACTCATGAAAGAATAAAGTTACATTAAAACCAAGCACCAAGCAAAAAAACCATTGTTTTTCTTGTGAAATTCCCAATAAGTTTGATGTGTCACATGACCCTCTTCCTATTGAAAAAACAAAAGTTGGATCCAAGATGGCCGACTTCAAAATGGCCACCATGGTCACCACCCATCTTGAAAAGTTTGCCCCCTCACATATACTAATTTGCCACAAACAGGATGTTAATATCACCAACCATTCCCATTTTATTAAGGTGTATCCATATAAATGGCCCACCCTGTAGAACCACTCTGTACTACCACAATACGTTTTGCATTTTGCTTGTGAGAAACACTCTGGTCTGGTTTTGGTGCCGACCCTGCTTTCCTCCCATTAGTCTCTGACAGAATATTTCACCTCATCATGAATGCAGTGGGAATTTTGCATGTTGTCACATGATGGCTGGTCAGGAGTGAAAGCCCAAAACTAGCAGCTCATGCAGCTCACCCGAAAACCAGCCCCATGATCTCAGTCAACAACTCAATGCATGTCAAGACTGGTATTTTAGTAAGGGGACCTTGTTATAATGATCCTTCTACTGCAGTAGACAGGAGGGGGTGCCTAATAAACCTATCAAAGTCAAGATTGCAGAGTCTATCATGTTCGTCTCTGATAGGACTCTCATCTGGGGTACAGCTATTTGCTCCTAAACAGATGTTCTCTGTGTGTGTTCAACCACTCTCCTGAGAACAAGAATGTTGTAAAATGCTGGCTCACTTACTTTGCTTTTGCTGTCTAACACACTAGTGGTGTTGCTTTGTTCTTCTTGCACTACCTGCTGTCTCAAAAGCTAACTGTCTGAGTCCACCTGATTCACTATCACACCTACGATCATTAAAAGTCCCAAAATCCGAGTCCCTTTAAAGATTACCGCTGAGTACAGAGTTCTAATCATTGCAGCCAGATTTACCCCTTTCCCAAAGAGAAACCTGTGATCATATGAGTAGTTAAATTAATATATAGATAAATTAACTTAATTTTGTCAGGTTGAGGTGCCCACACATAGATAATGACGTATTCAAGATGTGAAATGGCAAAGTAAACATTTTATGCCCCATATTAAGGTTAACTACCATAATGCTACTGTATGTTAAGCTCTATACACTGGTTTTAACAAGTAACAAATTGGTCACTTAGTCCATATATTACAAATTATTTTCTAATTAGTATAAGTTAAGTTTTTTTTAAAACAAAATTGTCATTAAAGAAAAAGAATTTTGGATCCATACATTTTCTCCCATACCACCCCACTTCTCTTCTCCTTCCACTGACCTCTTTTAGCTGCCTGCATCAAATTCAAAATGCTGATGTTTGCCTAAAAACAGCTAAAAATGGCACGGCACTCAGTTACCTCTGGGGTCTAATCAAACCCCGATCCACCCGGAACTGCTCAGCTGGTCCCACCATCTTTCAGAGGTTGAGGAAGACATACATCTACACTGTTTTCTGTTCTGGCACCTAGGTGGTGGAATTAACTTCCTCTAGATGTTCATACAGCTGAGTCACTGCCAATCTTTCAACAATGACTAAAGACCTATCTCATGGTACGTAGTTAGTAACATAGTAACCCAGTGTAAGGGTCTATCCAATGACAGAAACTTCAAAGCACTTTTGCTAGTAAATCGCTTTGGATAAATGCATCTGCCATGTGCCTAAATGTAAATACAGAGCCAGTTTAAAGCTGTCAGAGTTGTCAGAGGGGAGGGTCTGCCATTATACAGCAATCCTGGTGCAGACAGGGTTGAGAGCCATGCTCAAGGGCCCAGTGGTTTCAACATGATGGAGCAGGAGCTTGAACCACCTACCTTCTGATCAGAATCTCAGAGCCTTAATGTATTGAGCCACCACCAGCCCCTAATTTAGCCAGTTTTGCTGTTGTAAAAAAATAATATGATAATAATTTCTCACAACAAAGATGGTAATTTTTTCCTTTAGAAAACTGAAACTTACAAGAGAAAAATCTAAATATTTTTGGTCATACTGAAAAGTACTAAAGAGCTCAACTCATATTTTCCTACAAAATAATTGGGGAATAATAGATACCATGATTATCTGGTATATTAGATAATAGATGATATAGATAATAGATGTATACATACAGTATACATCTATTCATCCATTCATCCATCCATCCAACAATCTAGGAACCTCTGTAATCCAACTAGGGACCATGAAGACCACTAGAGGCCTATGGCAATCCATTTGTATTTATTCTCATTTGTATGACCATAGTGGGACCTCCAGTCAACATACACATGTACATTTTGGAAATGCCAATTAGTCCAATCTAGGTGTTTTTGGTCTGTGGGAGGAAACTTGAGAACCCAGAGGAAACCTACCATGGGTAGACCATGCAAACTCTGCGCACACAAACCCAGGAATCGAACCCAGGACCTGGAAGTGCAGGGTGACAGTGCTAACCACTTTTCTTTGGTCCTGATACCTTAACGGTGCTACCTAAATGATTGCACGAAGTGCGGAGACATCAGTACCCTTAAATAAACACGCCCCCAGGTGTGGCGAGTTCACGCTGATTGCCTTGTGGCGCCGTTGCCTGACAACCGTGTGTCTTCCTGGCCGCACAGAGTATTTATGCATGGTTCTGCACCTCGTGAGACCCACATCGTTAAAGATACTGTTTGTCTTTTAGAAATCTGCATTATTTATTTTAGCCATGTGAATTAAAGAATTCTGCAGTTTATTTAATATTTCTGATGTAACTGTGACTGAGAATGCAACAATAGTAAATAGGTTACTCTGCTTCCATATCCATTATCAGCTGCTTTGTTTGTTTGTTTGTCTTTTTCAGATTAGAGCTCATGAACTCATTTCACTCAATTCTTAGAATTACGATTGATTAAGTAAATCCCACTACTGCTTTTTCATATGGAGGAGTCAAGCTGTTTCTAATGTACATAGAAACTTTCTGATCTTTACTACAGATAGATATAGTAGTATAAAAATATAAAAATATATTATATACTCTAAATAGAAAATTTAGAATATATATTAATTATATATATTAATTATATACCGTATATATATTGTGACAAAGGCCATAAAGTCATTGCCCCATACAGATTGACAGCTTCGCGCTCGGCAAAAAGAGAACAGTGGTGGAAAGGATGCAGCCCCACAGCCAGCGCCCCTGAACTTGAACGAGGGGCGGGGCGATCTAACTCACTACGGCCGGCATCTTATTGTCTACTGTCCTGTTGTCACCGGCTGCCTATAAAAGGGCCAAGGAGCCTCCCGCCAAGGAGAGAAAAGGGAAAGGTGTCTAGACGGCAACCACTAAACCATATCTCTCTGTCTCTCTCTCCCCAGATTCTGACCCCTCCAGCGCTCTAGGAGAGGATTTGTATCCCCTCGGGCATTTCCAGCGTGTGACCAGCTTTCTCTTTCGCTCTGCACAGGAGCGACGGCTACACAGGTGCCCAGACTGCTCCTTGCACCGTTTTCCGTAGAAGAGCACAAGTATGGCGGCTCTAAAAAGAAAGAGGAAAGAACTGGACTTTATGTTTGATGTTTACTATTGCACTTTGTGTTTTTTGTGTTTTTTTTTTGTGCTGAGCCCGCAGAGAGAAACTAAAAGTAAATAAAGATTTCTTTTTGTTCTTGTCACTGCAATATTGTCTCCTGGTTTCCTTGTCCACCTTACCCTGCGTTCACACCGAACGCGGCGAGAGCGACAAAGTTCGCTCTCGCCGCCCTGCCGTCGACGCCTGTCGCCGCTCGTCGCCGCGCTTCGGCGCTCTGACGTAGACCGAATGCCTTTCTTGTATTTGAAGGGACCGCAAAGCAATCAAGCTTGATCTTATGGAGACTGACCAAAATGTGGAAGAAAACAAGAAATTGATTGATAGAAAGGACTATAAATAACCGGGAAACCCGCTACTGCAATAATTAACTTTTCCTCCATTTTGCTTGGGAACTAATGTCGACGGAACAAAAGTTTACAGGACTGCGTTTCGCGGAATCCGCTCAAGCGGAGGAATTCTACTTTTTTATTGGTTGCCGCTCAACCGCGTCATAGCTCATGACCATAAAGTTGAGCTGATTTCAACTCCCTTCGCCACTCTCGCCGCTCTCCCCGAGCCGCGCCGCCCTTCGCCACCCCTCGGTTCCTTGAATCTCGTTTATCAAAATGAACAAATCTTTTTTTTTTTTTGAGTCATTTAGTTCATTTCATTTTTCTGATCAGAAATAAAATAAAATGTAAAATTTTCAATAAACAGACCCCCAACATGTCTACATAATACACAAATTTTGGCTATCGTTCCAATAATGAAAATATTACAATGCAGCTAAGGACATATTATGACAATGAGCAGCTCACCTGTCATATATTCTAGTCTGAGTCGTTCGTTCTTTTGAATCTATTGCACTGCATAGCGTCTATGGGAGTCATGTGACAAAAGAGCGAACAACTAGGAGTAGAAGACGCATTGAGAAGAACTGTTCAATTCTGTTTCCTGTGTACTGCACTGCATAGCATCTATGGGCGTCACGTGACAAAAGAACAAACGATTTGGACCAAAGACTCAAAGGTAACTACTCATTTCTGTTTCCTGTACATAACCTACGGAGGTTTTGCGATGCTTTGCGCGTACGCGCCCAGTAGAAAATTAACCAATCACTCTCCGAGACTACTCGTTCTTCTGAGTCACGTTAAAGACTCGTTCAATAAGAATGAATCGTTCATGAACGACCCATCACTAATATATGTGATATAGATTTTCTGACAAATGTATTTTTGCAAAAATAAAGTAAGTTAAAAAAGTGTTATGTTTTCATGAACATGAATACAACCCTAACATATTCAGTGTGTTTTGACAAAGTTAAACTGTACATGAAAGCTGCAAATAGAAATTCCTAAATAATGTAATGTAGTGTAGTGTAAAAGAGGCTTAGCATCTCATGTTCCATCCTTCATATACCCCCTCAATATCTTATACCCTGCATTCTTTTACACTTACAAGAATGGCAGCATTTGTGATTGCCTGCATCTCCTTGATCATATCTCGCCTGTCTTTACCTGTATGTCAAAGTTGTCATCAAGACAGAAAAAAAAGCCAAGACTTAACACAGAAATATGTATGAACAGTAAGACATGCACATGCAAGCAGACCATCGGAACACACCTGATAAAGGTATTAAATGACTAACCTAGATTTTTGCAACATAACTATGGTATTATTTATTATCTTATTTCTTCCTGGCACTGAGGTTCAGAAGTTTGGGAAGTGTTCAGCATATTTGTAGCAGTCCAGCAAACCTCTAGAAAAGTGTCTTTGTGCCAAAAAAAAAGTACAAACAGAAGCAATAAATCAGACAAGTGACGCCTCCAAGTCTTTTGACATGTGATGAAGGCATAAAGGTGACAGAAGCTTCACAGTAATGTACATTAAAAATTCATTTTCAGGTTGCTATGGCACTGTTTTTGAAATTTGAATGACCTAGGTTTGACCACTAACTGTGTTGTACTGCAATCCTTCAAAGCATTCTCTTTTGAATAACTACTATTTCAGTAGAGTTTAATGGATGCATGACACCTTCATTCATACCGTTTTGGCACAATTTTCTTTTTTTCAATATTGCTTTAATGAAACAGCTGCAGGTCTGGAACACTGGCTTCCTTCCTAAAACTAGTGAATAATGACTTAAATCTGCAATAGAATATATTAAATACATCTGGCGATTCACTTTTTTGCCTTAAAGGCAGCCATATAATATACAGAAGAAAATATCAGTCACAAACAATGTAGAAGAAATCTTATCCTTATAATGCCTAAACAGAATGTTCTGCAAAACTCCCCTTGGAGCACAAGACAATTTGGACAGCAGCCTACAGCACATGTCTTTGGAATGTAGGGGGAAACCAGAGTACCTAAAGGAAACCCACAACACACAGGGAGAACATGAAAAGTCCATGAACTGTGAAATATAAATAAGCTCATACTAGTACTACTTGCCAAAAAAGTGTCATATTGTCCCCATCAAGTTCATGTATAAACAGAGAGTCTTGTGCTTAACAAAAATGTCTTTTACATCTTTACACAGTCATCTTTGCAAACAATATAGGTTTCGGACAGAGACACATTTTCAACACACTGCTGTGTGAATTTTGGTTCATCTGCTTTCTATCACTCCACAGATATATATCACACTTTTCATTTTTTCCACATTCAAGCTGTGTTGGCTTTGTAGCACCATGGCCATGGGTGAAAAAACAGTTTAAGCTAGCTTTCACGCTACACTACATGGCAGGTAATCAGGTAGACCTGCAGCACTTCTCAAAATTAGGCAAACCACAAAAGAGACTACTGTTCCTTGAAATGATATGATTTAAGAACATTTATTAAACAACATGCAACATGCCCAGTGTGCCCACACCAGTATAATCTTAGATGTTTTAAAAAAACAAAAACAAATTCCACTTCAGATTGTGAGTGATGAAGAAAATGCATTATTGACCTGAAGTAAGCTTTCTCGCAGAAAAAGTGAAAATTCCTTATTAGGCAATGTGGAGGAAAAATAGGTCTGACTAAAATGCTACCTAAAATATGCATTTGCTATAAGAAAATGATTTACTGTACTTGCTGCACTACAAAAAGTTATTTTTAATGTTAAATGACTTGTAAATGGAGTTACACTAGAGAGGGTTTGAATGAAAGCAGGGGACTGAAGGGAGTGAATGGGTTCCCATACTGGGTAAGTCTATAGAAAGATCTTCAGCATCTCTTTCAGCAAAACAAACCCAGCTGCTCTTTATTAAGGTTTATCAAGTTAGATCTGGTAAATCAAATCTGGAATTTCCATTGCGTTAATTATTTTCTTTCTGAAAGAACCAAAAAGTTTACAAGCAATGGCAACTTAAACAAGGAAAGAACAGTCTAGATTTTTGTCTTACTATATGATGGTTAAAGGACACAGATTCAGACCTTAATAGTTTGTATGGTTTATATTTATAGACAATCTAAAACGTGTAATTAATTTTGTTTGTATAATGATGTTTAATCTTTCATGTTCAATAGATTTATCTTTTATTTTTATAGATAGTAGTCATGGTCCTTGTTAACACCTCTACGGTGAATGATTCAAAACTACTTCTTGAGCCTGCATATGAGAGGACAACTGAGCCTCAGCTTGCCAGGTGAGTTCTTTTCTATTCTTTTAAAACATGTTCCAACACAGGGCCTGGCACACATGCCACCAGGGAAATTTGCTGCTTACATTTAAATGAGTAAATTCTATGGGGCCTTTGATTGGGTGGTGATGATGTTTTTTTTTTAACACTAAATAAAGTGGTGAGTGGTTTCTCATTTCTTAAACAACCAGGTTGGAAGTATCCTTTGGTCGTGGAAAGAATGTTACTGTTTTTCAGAAGGGCAAATTGCCTACCTTCATCAAGCAAAGAAAAACTCAAAATTGCTGAAATGATATTTTTTTATTTGATCAACTAACCAACACATTATTCAAACCTGGAAGGATAATGCTGAACCTTCAACTTCATAGAAGAAATGTAGCGTGAGGGAAAAAATATGAATGTCTATGATCAGAGATTACTTAAAAATGATCATGAGAAAAATTACAGCTATTTTTAATAGTGAAAGTAAGAGCATTTCCTGTGTGATGAGAACTCTCAAAATAGTTGCACAATAGTTTCTTGCCATAACAAAACCACTTTTATTATTATTATTATTATTATTATTATTAGTAGTAGTAGTAGTAGTAGTAGTAGTAGTTGGAGTACTTATAATTATATAATTAGTATAATTATGATTATTTGTTTGTTTTTGATGGGATCAATGTTCTTGATTACTGTGCCATGTTCAGTATTTAAAAATGAAGTATCAATCAAGTATTAAAAGAGTGAGTATTCACTCTGAGATTTTTTTTTACTTAAGCAATTTTTTGTCTAACAAGTGGAGGCTTTTTACTCACCATTTGTCATACTGCAGTAGCGTGCACATGAAACTACTGTTCCCAAA
This sequence comes from Clarias fuscus, assembly GCA_030347435.1. Lineage (NCBI taxonomy): Eukaryota > Metazoa > Chordata > Actinopteri > Siluriformes > Clariidae > Clarias > Clarias fuscus. Next base: position 13,030,363 of record CM059223.1, on the reverse strand, counting down.
GGCACAAAGTTCCCAAAGGCACTTCCCAAAGATTTGAAATTGAAAAAATCATTTGGCCTTGTGTAGCTTTTACATATTGATATTGTGTCAATTTTAGTAAAATAAATGAAGCTTGTAAATGTGCTTAATTCTATTTAATGAGTTTAACATATTTTTTGTTCAGCGTATATAACATTTTAATTGAATGGAAATGCTCATTTAATTTAAATATATTGATGGTTAATAATATGTTGATATGCAATATGTATGCATTGACACACACACACACACACACACACACACCCCCACATACCCCCCCCCCCCCACCACACACACACACACACACACACACACACACACACACACACACACACACACACACACACACACACACACACACACACACACAGTATATTTTGGTCACGTGAAAAATGCAGTCCCCTGAAGACCCTGTAAAGCAACTTACAAGTTTGTACAGGTTTTCACAAAATAAATGAGCAAAGAACACATTCATATCTTGTACAGTACATACATAATGTATTATGAAGGCAGCAAATGGGAAGAAAAAAAATACAATTTGAAGTCAGAAAACCATATTCCATATTTATGAAACATGGTAATTAATTTATACTCACTCACATGTAGGGGAATTCAGGGATAAACAATCATCATTTTTATACAGTGGAAGGAACCCAGAGAATGCAGATGGGAGCCTGTATGAATACATGGAGAACTGCACCTATGGGAAATTTCAATGACCTACTCCACATACAGTACATGCGTGTTTATGGGAAAGGGGGGAAACTTTATCATTCTGATCTTCTGATTATGTTTTGCCAGATTGTTTATAGCCAGATTGTGTAATGTGAAAATGATAGTATTGGATAATTTTATTTGCTTTAATATCATATCAACATTAATGTATGAACAGAATTCTCATGGAGTCAATAAAACATTTTATACAACAAGCTTACAAAGACAGATTTTAAGTATAATATATTGTTTAAAAGATGAAAGTTTATCCTCATATGTCACAAATTACTTCCCCCCCCCCAACAGCGGCATCATAACAGAAACATAGTTTACAGTCCAAATACAAGCGGGCTATTCCTTAATAAAAAATGAAAGTCTCATAGAGTTAATAAAACATTTTATGCAACAAGCTTACAAAGACTTTTTAACGTTCAATGTATAAGTTTATACTCTAGAAATATATATATTTTTCCAACACCTACATCATAACCAGAGAAGCAGCTTACATTAAGGAAATTGATGGTTTACATAATTTTTCCTTTGTATTTCCTGCTCCTGCAGGCTTTTTCTTTCAAGCACAATTTTTTAATTGTGCTTTTCCTAGGGCAATTTCTTAAACAAATATTTTGCATGAAGTCATGCCATTAAACATGAAGTGTGAAAGCAAATAGGAAGTGAATTTCCTATTTAAGATTGGTTTAAAGAAAACAAACAAACAAACAAACAAACAAAGCAAAACAAAACAAAAACCAAACAAATACTAGTAAAAGACCACTCAAGAGTCTGAGAAAATCCCAAGGGAGCAGTTTACAGCACCTTCATTCACTTACTCTAAAAAAAAAAAAAATCTATTTTTGATGGTATTTGTGATAACAACGACAGTATTGACCGACTCTACTTCTAGCAACCTTGTGTAAGAATATATCTAATGATGAAAACTTTAAAGCACTTTTGTAAGTCGCTCTGGATAAGAGTGTTTGCCAAATGCCTAATTGTGCAGTACCTGCCACATGCTTGGCTAATTGGATGACTGCATGAATATTTAAAATTGTGGTGAGTTAAAAAATGGTTGAAACTATGAGAGAAATTATCAATTAATTTTTTTTTGTTTCCTTAACAGAAGAATCCAGAACATTAGCATTGAGCAAAAACCCCATATATATTATATGGCCTAAATTTTGCGGACATCAACATCTGATCATTCCTACACCCACACCTACAGTATATGTGGTTTTTAGTTCCACATTTAGTCCCCATGGTGTATTATCATCCTACAATAACACTAATAACCACTCTGCACAACTGTGGTAATCAGAAAAGCATCTCAGAATGCACAAGTTCAACAGTGACCTGAATGGGCTTCAACATCAGAAGACTGTGTCAGGTTCCAGTTTCATCAGCTTAGAACAGAAAAGTCTGCAGCCATACAGGTAGGACAGCATGTGATGCTCACCAAATTGGTCTCCATGTATAATCCACTCTGTTTCACCTCTCCACAAAAAAAAAAAACATTCCACAAAGCACAGAGCACAGTGATTGCCACAGTCTGGTGCGGGCCATTTTGTCCAAGATGGTGGAGGGGGAGATGCACCCCATGTTCTATATCAGCCAAAAGCTTTTCCATAAAGGACACCAGAAACAAAGTGAATTGCATAAATGCCTGGGGCATGAAGTGGGCACTCTTCAACCTCTGATAATAACTACTTGGGTGCCCCTTTATATGGTTATCATGTTGCAGTCTAGTACCTGGAGCCCTGATAAATTTCTGCAATGCAATGTAAAACATTGGGGTTTTACAGTATTTATTAATAAATAATACATATTCATTTTTATTATTATTAAAGTATGTGGGACTTTTCTGTTTTTTTTTAATTAATCTCTATAAAAAAAAAGAAAAAAATATATATATTATACATGCCAATTTATTTTTTATAAAAAAATATATAAAAACTGCCACAAGAACAAAGGACCTGCCCGTGAAGTTGAAACTGTTAGGAGAAGAAATGGCTGGAGAAAGTTACAGTAGTAAAACATGAGACAAAATTTTACATTTCCAAATGCACTTAAATTATAACAAAATGAAAAAAACAACAACAACAACAACAAAGAAACATATATAGACCCAATCCAAACACAATCAAGACTGAGCATAAAGGGCAGTTGTTAGAGAAGCATTCAAATAAAGCAGAAGAGTCCAACTAGAACACTTAAAGGGTTAAAGAGCTCACTGGCTGTAACTTGAGCACACCTACATCGTAAAGCTTTTGGAAAAATATTTTGAGACATTTGGTCTAAAGGCAAATTATTTATGTCCTGTATGTCCTTTGTAGCAAGATGATCTGGAAATCTTGCTTCTATCAGGGGAAAATGGATGGAATCAAACACAAGAAAATTCTTAAGGAGATCGTGTTTTAGTTAGCCAGACATCAATGATGGAATACCTTGAAAAAAAAAAAAACCTGAAATCTGTGCCATGACATGAAAATTACTTTCACCAAAATGATCAACTTTTTTAATACTTTTTGATTGGCTCACATTTTATGTTGCAACACAACTACAAGAGAAACAATACATAGTAAAAGGGCAAATACATTTTAGAGGCATAGTAGATAGGCCGTATATGATGTATATGCCTTATTGAGAGTGTACTATGAAAATGAAAGTCCTTTATAAACCCTATGCTATTTTCCAAACTGTCATTTTTAGTGTGTATATTTTATGTATTACCAAACCAAATGTATGAATAATAGTCACTTTCCTGTATGCAGTTTTAGATACGAGCAGAAATAAATATGAAACGTACTGTTACTGTTTGTTAAGCAGCACCCTTTAACTCATGTTTGGACGGAGTCTATTTAAATGCAGAAAACATGATCTTTGCAAACAAGAGCCAAAACATTTGATGAGTCTTAAAGATGTTACTGTATTGGGACATAAATTGAACCGTGTGCTGTCTAGTGACGAGTGATTGTTTCCAGCCACTTATGATTTAAATTCCTCTGAACTGGCTTGAAGTGTTCTTAGGTGAAAGTTTCAAGTATTAACCTGTGTCAAAAGCACTTTCTGTTGAAGAGACGCATCAGTGACACTGGATAGCATTACAAATGTAACCACTGGAGCCAAGCTGAAACTAGCTGATGCTTTACTTTGGTCCTCGCTTTGATTCTGTTGATATTGTGCTGGATTTGGGATAAGCCCCTTCTGAAACATATGAAAACATCCAACTATAATAGTAAAAAGCAAATCAAGTTCCCTTATTTGCCTGTACTCTATGTGAATTGCATTCCCTTTGGCAAATCCTGATCAAATCCATGTTTGTACTGTATCAGGGGATGTGGGAGATTTTCCTGGTTTAAAAGATTAGAAGAAAGATCCCATTTAGAGCTTGACAAAACTGAATGCCTAAGACATTACAATGTCTTTTGTTTGTTGCCTCCCATCTATTTCAACATGCACAAAAATACATTCAAGCTGTGTTTCTGAAGGGGGAAAAAATCATACATTTCCCTTGCAGACACTCCCTGAGCATGTGCAGCATGCACTTCTCAAAAAACAACACTCGAGGTGACTTGCCAGATATAATGACACCTCTTTTATTTCCACAAGCAAAAACGACCATATGCTGTAAGCAGGTCATTGAGGTCAACAAAATGAAAATGTACGTACTGTATTAATATTATAAAGCATTTTCATATACAGATTTTATATTCAGTTTATCAAACAAGCAATTTATCAAACAGGGGTAATGGGTTTCTTGGAGAATGGTTGGTATTGTAGGATTGAAGGTAGGAAGAGAAGAGTACTACTGAGAATGCACAGTGTACGCTAATGACACATTATTTAGGTTAGGCAAGATATGAAAAAAAAAAAAAAAACAACAGCTGAAATGAGTCACATAAAAGAACAATGAAAGCATACACTTGAATACAATTTATGAAACACGAAAACAGGCAGCATATGATGGAATACAGCACCACAAATGAGCAAACATGCACAGGTAAGATGTACAGTATAACCACTTGCCAAACACTGTCAAAGATATACAGTAAAAATCTCATTTAAAATATCTTTTGTTACTTTGTTATCTTACTACCCATTCTCTGCAGATAAGCTCCACATGTTGTACATGAACTGTGTTACTGGGTCATCAGTTTACAACAAATTAATGTTTATCACTAGTGCTCTATACACATATAATAAAGTGAAAAAACAGCATGTTCTCATAAGTTACTCTAAAACCAGTTTAACCCTGTTTTATTGCAAAGCCACGTTTATTAAAACCACTCAGTATGGTCAAAAATAGAGAAATGATCAAAATCAGTCTAAAGAAATAATTTAAACGAAATATTGGAGAGCCAAAATCAGTTCCAGTCCATCAGTATCATAGTTTTCTATATGATCCCTAGAATAAAGCTCTGTCTGTGTTTTTGTATGTACTTTCATTTGAGACTCAACTGCTCCGCTCTATGCATGCCTTTTATTCTCACCTCATTTGGAAATTACTTTTGCTTGAAATATAAATGTATAAGCCTCAAATGCAAATTTTAGTTGGAATAACTGGATCATCTGCTTCCTTTTTGGCCTCACTGACTGGGCTTAGAGGGACGTCTTAAAGGTCTTCCTTGCCTCTTCATTCCAGCTGCATATCAAAATATAAATTATATAATTAGCAAACAGTATACTGTATCCCATTTACCTTACATGCATTAAAACTTTTTTTGTTCCAAAATGGTAGAAAACATGATAATTCCTTATTAGTATCAATGAAAGGTTTTTTTTGGTCATTATTTAGTAAAACTTAATACATTTTATAAATTTAATAATTTATAAAAATGGCAGAAATATTTACGTCCAAGCAAACCTCCAAACATTGTATTGCATTTTCATACAGATCTTCAACAGGGGAAAAAAAGGGGCAAATCGGTGGTTTTCGATTATTTAACTTAGCAGTGTGACAGGTGTTTACTAGCGAACCTATTTACTTTAAAGAATATTTGGTTCAGCTTAAAAAACGATGATGGAAAGATTAACTCTGGCCAACAAGAAAGGGAAATTCAAATTCAGCTGTTTGGAAAGATTTTGTTTCAATGAGGTAATACTGTGAAAAATTTGTTACACAATGGTGTCCTGCACCGCAAGGCAGTACGACAAATTTGTTTAATAATCAGAAATTCAATCACAAAGTGACTATTACTGTCATGCACACTCGCTCCGCGACCGGCACGAGGACCCGGAAGTAAGACGGTCACGCTTTCAGAAAGCATAAAAGGAAACAAGATGGCGCTTCACATCGCGCAGTCATTGAGTTCATTCATGCCTTCGCTATCGCTTCACCAACTATTTCGTGAGTACTCACCTATTCAGGTTGCTTTCTTGATTGAGTGTGTGTTGCTAGAACGTGGGTTTATTTGTGTAGATCCTTGCTCTTTTTGTAAGACAGTTCTAAGAGTAAACGCGTGGTTATCCTGCCTGCTCGCGCTGCTTCCGCGTTTGTGTTTACCGTCCACGCAACACGGGCTAACTGCTAAGGCTACTGTGTTCGTCCCTCAGTTGCTCGTGACAGAATGGCTGAGCCCAAAGCAGTAAACCCAGCGGAGTTTGCTCGCCTCTGCGCTGTGGTTGACCAGCATGCCGAGCTGATCAATGAGCTCCGTGGTAAAGTCGTGTCTCTCCAAAAGGAGCTCCAAGACGTCGCGGTTTTGCGCCGCGAGGTGGCGGAGATGCGGCAGGAGAACGCGACCCTCCGCGAGGCGGCTGTTCAGTCGGCTGTTGCCACGCCCCCCGCTCCCCCCTCTGACATTTTCATTGCTTTACCAGATAAGTGAGATGGCACAGATGGGAAGTGCAGTGTGTTTTTAACAGCATTAGATCTTGTGTTTGAGTTCAATTCCACCAGGTACTCCACAGACCGACTGTGCATTGCACTTCTTGTCTCGTTGCTATCCGGGCAGGCAGCTGAGTGGGCCACGGCGGTTCTCAGGTCAGATTCGGACACAGCCTATTCATACTGAGAATTCACCCGCCAACTCAAACTGACCTTCGAACATCCTGCTGCTGAGGTGGAGACCGACAGCAAACTGTACCATCTGCGGCAGGGTGGGTTATCCGTGAGCTGCTACACCGCGGATTTCCGTACCCTCGCTGTGCAGACCACCTGGGGGGACACCGCCGATCAGGCTCGGTGAGTCAGGGGGGCAGCTCACTGGGTCACCTCCATCTCGCCGCCACCACACCCAGCATCTCGCGTCTCATGGTTCAGGTACACCTCCAATTTGGCCACAGACGAGTCAAAAGTTCCACGTTCATCGACTCCGGGGCCGCCGGGAACTTTATTGACTCCTCCTATGCCAAGAGATTGAGGGTGGAGACTGAGGCGTTATCCCAGCCGGTTCGAGTGACGTCCGTCGACGGTCGGCCCCTTTCCTCCAGCCCTATCACCACCCAGACTCAGCCCATCACCCTCACCATTGACCAACACCACGAGGAGATCCGCTCCCACCTCACCTCCATTTCCTTGTCACCCATCATCCTAGGATACCCCTGGTTACTCCAGCATGACCCTCTCATCTCCTGGTCTCAATCCTACAATGGAGTCCGACCTGCCCCGAACTCTGCCTACAGGCGCCGGCTGGGACGTGCTCTAGGGAGTCTGAGGCCCCCGATGTCGACACCAACGCCATCCCTTCAGCATATCGTGACCTGGCTGAGGTCTTTTGTAAAAGACGTGCTAACCACCTTCCTCCGCATCGCCCCTATGACCTGGTGATTGAGATCCAGCCAGGCTCCACTCCACCCCGCGGCCGTCTATACTCTCTCTCTTCCACCGAGATGCGGACGATGGAGGAGTATGTATCCTCCGCTCTCCGTCAGGGTACCATCCGACCCTCTTCCTCGCCTGCTGCCGTGGGGTTTTTCTTTGTAAAGAAGAGTTCGGGCGAATTACGTCCATGTGTCGACTACCGGGGGTTAAACAACATCACCCTAAAAAACCGACACCCACTGCTGCTTACCAACTCAGCCCTGGATGCCCTCTCTGGTGCCACCATTTTCTCAAAGTTGGACCTGCAGGCGCGCCTACAACTTTGGTGCGTATCAGGGAGGGCGATGAGTGGAAGACGGCCTTCATCACCCCTACTGGACACTCTGAGAGTTTGGTCATCCCATTTGGATTCTGTAACGCTCCCGCAGCTTTCCAGCAGTTCATCAATGATGTTCTTCGAGACATGTTGGGAAAGTGGGTATTCATCTACCTAGACGATATACTCCCGCACCGCCGAAGAACACATCCGACACGTCAGGGCAGTTCTTAAGAGATTGCTCGCCCACCGACTGTACTGTAAGCTGGAGAAGTGCGCTTTTCACAAGCGTTCCACCATGTTCCTGGGTTTTGTCATCTCGTCCCAGGGTGTGGCCATGGACCCGCAGAAACTGGAAGCTGTACGTCATTGGCCCCTACTCAAGACTCTCAGGCAGCTTCAACAGTTTCTCGGGTTTGGGAACTTCTATCGTCGCTTTATCCGAGGCAGCACAGTCGCAGCACCCCTAACCGCATTGACTCGCCCCTCATCTCGTCCCTTCCAACTTGACTCCACGGCCATCGACGCCTTCTCCAAACTCTGCCACCAATTCACCACCGCTCCGATTCTCCTCCATCCAGATGCCGATCCACCATTCTTTGTGGAGGTGGATGCCTCAGAGGTGGGCGCTGGGGCGGTTCTCTCCCAGCGGGGTCCAGACCAGAAACTACACCCTTGTAGTTTCTTCTCCAAAAAATTTAACCCCACTCAGCAGCGGTACGGGGTGGGGGACCACGAGCTGCTGGCCATAAATTGGGCATTGGAAGAATGGCGACACTGGCTCCAGGGTGCCAGAGAACCATTTATCGTCTGGACCGACCACCAAAACCTCAGCTCCATCAAGACACTTAAACAACTCAACCCCAGGCAGGCGCGGTGGGCTCTCTTTTTCGAGCATTACAATTTCCATCTATCCTACCGTCCGGGGTCAAAAAACACCAAAGCCGACGCCCTCTCCCGACAACATGAGGGGGACGTTCCCCGGGCGGACCCCGCGCCTGTCCTGTCACCCACCAAGATCATCGCCCCACTCCTTTGGGAACTGGAAACGAGGGTCCGCCAGGCGCAAGCCACGGAGACCGAACCGGCAGGTGCGCCACCTGGATGACTTTTCGTTCCAAGGACCGTCAAAGCCGACGTCATTAAATGGGGCCATTCTTCACCGCTGTCGGGGCACCCAGACACACAACGTACCCTTCAATATATCCAGCGCGCCTTCTGGTGGCCCTCCATGGCCAAGGACGTCGAGGAGTTCGTTCAGGCGTGCCCAGTGTGCGCCAGGGCCAAGACCTCTAACCAACCGACACCGGGGGAACTCCAACCACTCCCAGTTCCCCGTCAACTCTGGATGCACATTGCCGTCGACTTCATCACGGGCCTGCCGGTATCCGAAGGGAAGAGCGTCATCATGACGATAATAGATCGGTTCTCCAAAGCTGTGCACCTGGTGGCCCTTCCCGGACTTCCGTCAGCCAAAGGGACAGCCGAGCAGATTTTAGACCACCTAGTCCGTCTGCATGGGTTCCCAAAGGACATCGTCTCGGACAGGGGGCCCCAGTTCACTGCACGGTTCTGGAAGGCCTTCTGCCATCTGATCAATTCTACCTGCAGTCTCTCCTCAGGCTATCACCCCCAAACAAATGGTCAGATGGAACGGGCCAACCAACAACTGGAGCGCTACCTGAGGTGCTTTGTTGCCGACCGTCAGCGCTCCTGGGCTCGCTACCTCCGATGTTCGAACATCAAGAACCGGAGGTCGAAGTACCTTCAGCCCAACAGTTGGTCCGAAGGTGTCGGCGGTCCTGGACTCAAGCCAAGGAGGCCATTCAGCACGCTAATACCCTCTACACCTCACAACATCGCCGTCGACACCCTCCGGGACGATTGTACCACACAGGTGACAAGGTATGGCTCTCCACCAAAAATCTAACCTCCATACAGAGTCCAAAAAACTCTCGCCTAGATTCATCGGTCCATATCGCATCACCCTCCGTGTCAACTCTGTCACATATCGGCTCCAGCTGCCTGCGGCGCTCCGGATTCACCAAGTATTCCACAACTCTCAGCTCAAACCCTTCATCACGTCACCAATGGTTCCCACCCACCCACCCCTACTCCTCCTCCCCGAATCATAGAGGGTAGTCCCGCTTACACGGTACGCCGGATCCTCGACTCGCGCCCTCGGGGCAGAGGTACACAGTACCTGGTTGACTGGGAGGGCTACGGCCCCGAGGAACGGTCTTGGATTCTGGCCCGGTTCGTCCTGGACCCCGAGCTCATACGGGACTACCGTCGTCGGGTATCCGCCACGCCAGGACCGTCGAGATTCGGTCATGGACAGGGGGGTACTGTCATGCACACTCGCTCCGCGACCGGCACGAGGACCCTGGAAGTAAGACGGTCGCGCTTTCAGAAAGCATAAAAGGAAACAAGATGGCGCTTCACATCGCGCAGTCATTGAGTTAATTCATGCCTTCGCTATTGCTTCACCAACTATTTCGTGAGTACTCACCTATTCAGGTTGCTTTCTTGATTGAGTATGTGTTGCTAGAACGCGGGTTTAATTGTAAAGATCCTTGCTCTTTTTGTAAGAGAGTTCTAAGAGTAAACGCGTGGTTATCCTGCCCGCTCGCGCTGCTTCCGCGTTTGGGTTTACCGTCCACGCAACACGGGCTAACTGCTAAGGCTACTGTGTTTGTCCCTCGGTTGCTCATGACAATTACCAGCATTCAGCATCCATCATTTCTTACCTGCATGTCTTCGGACAGCTACTCTTTTCTGAGAGCCACCATCTGAAAGGAAAACCAAAATTTATTTAAAAGATAAATAACATATTTTTTAAATAAAAGATTATTAAAAAGAATTGTTGTGCTTATCCTTATCCTTAACCATATTAATCCTTTTACAGAAATTAGAAATGTAAGTTTCTAACGTTTAATAATTTTGGTGATTCTCTCTGATTCCTCCTTAAAACGCTCTGGGCTGTGCTTGAAAGTTGTGATTGATCCTGCAACATGGGAATAGAATGGAAATTAAACATCTCTAAAAACCATCAGAGAGAGTAAGAACTACTGATTATGTTGATTTAATTTATTTTAGTACATTATACTAATCGTGTATCTCACCTTCAATAATATGGGGATCTGGCCTAATCACTTTAGTGACAGTGGTGATTTTTCCACTACCTGACATACAAAAGAAGACAAGTTAATAGTTAATAATGTTCTGACAATAGACATAAACAACTAATCTTTAGGTTATAATTAGTTCTCTCTTTTTTTGCTAAAAAAAAAAGCATTAAATCATATAGAATTAAAAGATATCCCTAAAGATTGTGGGCCTAATTTAGTGCAAACATATTCAAAACACATGCAAGTGAACTGAAAGTTCCAAATAACTTGGTTGTTTCAAACTAAAATGCAAAATACAAATCACATCGAACATGCACACAATTCCCCAGACTGTATGTGCAAAGCAATACTTATTTTTGTATTTAATTTTTGTAAATAATAGTTCTTGTGTAATGATCAGCTTATGATGTTTGTATTAAGCAGCTAAGATTCCACACTTGTGTGGCCAGGTTATACATACATACTGCACATACATAGACAGATAATGGATATATATATTTATATACTGTACACATGCATAAGTATATACTGTAAATACATAGATAGATACTGGACATGCATACATACAGTACATATTGTTACAGAAAACTGTACAAGATCCATTGTTCCAGACAAGGTGAAATGGATTGAGTCAATTTCAGTAGCAACAGGAAGCAAAACTCCTGAAAAGAGGCCTACTTGGTCAAGGTGATTTGTTCTTAGACAGAGGAAGCTAACATCTAACTAAATGCTGAGCTGGCTTAACTAAAGCACTCTCTCCAGCTAATATACAGCAACTGAGGGATTTATCAATCCTTCACTTAAAATTTCCAAATAAGGCCAGGGGTAGTTCGGGAGGTCCCAGGTTCAAACACGACCACCACCAAGTTGCCTGTTGAGCCCTTGAGCAAGGACCTTAACCCTTAACCCTCAACTGCTCAGATGTATAACGCAATAAAAACTTAATGATGTTTGCCAAATGTCGTAAATGTAAACTATAGTAACCATTGTAAGGATCTATTCCTGACAGAAACTTCAAAGCACTTTTGTAAGTCCCTCTGGATAAGAGCATCTGCCAAATGCCTAAATGTAAATGTAATTTCCAAAACTGGGACCAATTGTCCCTCAGCAGAGCTTTTCCTTAAGGGTTCAAAGATCCTATTCACTAAGCTTGGCCTCAATGACAGAAAATAGCCAACTGTTCTGGATCTTCAGTGATTATCATCCTCAGGCCATCATCCAACAACTGGTGTTGAGTTTCATTTCATGAGTTTCATTTTCAGTTTCCAGTTTTATTTATGTAGTGATTTTAACAATGGTCATTGTCACAAAGCAGCTTTACAGAGTCAACAAATTATTGAAATGAGAGAAAAGTGTGAGGAAATACAGTTTCACTCAAAATTATTCAATCCCTATTGAAAATTGTTTTTTGTTTTTTTTTGGCCAAAAGTGCCAATTTTCAGCTGTTTGTAATAAATCAGTGAAAATAGTTAAATACAACGAATATAACTAGTGATTTTTTTTTTTCAAAATTCAACACAAATAGCCCCTTTTAATGATTACTGCAGTTGCAGTCTATTTAACCCCATCAATAAAATCTGGCATTAGAGGACAAAATTGTAAATCAGGTGTTGTCTCAAGCACATCTGAGGCATCTAATTAGATGCCTTATGTGAACTTCATTTGGAACACATCTAGACTTTCTATTTAGAGATTTGTTAATGGAGATGTTTGACTGAGTTAAATGTTTCTAGAAATAGAGTAGGAAGCCTATTTTGCAAGTTTAAAGTTGGCTACACTACCTGGACGTGGCAGGAACAAAAAGAGGGAGCTATCACCTGCTGCTACCAGATTCCTGAGGAGGCAAGTGTTGAAAAATCCTCAACTTACTGCAATGGACCTAGAGAAATGATTTGGTGCTAGTAGGTACTAAAGTTTCACTCTTTTCACCTCAAGACGTACCCCAATACTGACCACAAAACACAATAAAAGTCGGCTCCAATATGCTAAAAACCATAGAGAAAAGACACAAGTTTGGGAAAGGTTCTGCTCTATGGATGAGGGACTTTTTGAACATTTTTGGGCCTTTGAATCAGCATTTTGTTTGGAGGAGAGAGAATGAATCATATACAGAAAAGTGCACTCTGCCTACAGTGAAGCATGGTGGTGGCTCTCTGATGCTCTAGGCCAGCCTCTGCCACTGGAAACCTGCAGCATAGAAAACGTTATGCCATTTATTAGGAAGCTGAAACCTTGGTGTCATTGAACCTTTCAAAAGGACAATGATCCAAAGTATACTACAAAGTCCACCAAGGCTTGGTTTCGGATGAAGCCCTGGAGGCTTCTAGAGTGGCCATAACAGTTGCCTGAATTAAACCCAATAGAGAAGACAGCAGTTGCAGCCCACAAACCCAAGAATCTTACTGAACTAGAGGCCGTTGTCCATGAGGAATGTGACCTCTCAGAAGCACTGCCAGAAGCTAGTGTCTGGCTATACATGACATTTGCAGCAGGTCATAATAGCTACACTGAGCTCTACTAAGTACTGAAAATGTTTCCCATCAAGGGGTTAAAAAATTCTGGTACTGTTGTAGTCAGTAAAAATAGCATTTTGTGTCGACTTTGGAGAAATCACTTATTGTATTAGTTGTGTTGAGCTATTTTAATAGCTCATGTTTCCCTGATTTATTACAAACAGCTGCAAGTTAATAATTTTGGCCTGAATTGGCCTTGGTTGAATAATTTCCATTGCAACTGTATATATGAATTATATTTATCAGATGTGTTGGGCTTGTTATGAAAGCAAGGTTAGATGTGCTGCCTTAGCAAGCAAATGCAGCATTATGCATACCTACCTGTCTACATACATACATACATACATACATACATGCATACATGCATGCATACATACATACATACAGTACATACATACATACATTTATTTATTTCCCAGGCCAAACAAATGTTGCATACTCTAATATTTCTTTGGATTGTCTTTAGCTTTGATTATGACATGATTCACCATGGCAGTTTTTGAATATCAAGCTTCATCACTGCTTCACCAAGAAATTAAGTAATGTCTAATCACAACAAATCATGATTAACAAAATTAATTTAGCAATCTCCTTGTTGTTTTATTTACTTGATGCATGGAAATGATTTGTTCCTTCTAAAACACAGTAAGGTCTATTACATGACGACAAGACTATACGTGTAATATGGCCCAAAATATATTGTTATTTCTAGGCTGTTTATGAATACATATAGTGTCCATTAAATGTTTTGTTGTAGGTCAATGCCAAATGCAAAATGTTAGACGAACCCTTTTAATTAATTATTTAATATAATTAATTTAAATGCAAGTGAATTCAAATACAGTGGAACCTTGGATTGCGAGTAACTTGGTCTGCAATTTTTAAAATAAATTTTAACTTAGTAAACAAGTGAGGGCTTAATACTCGCTCATGCACAAACACACACACACACACACTAACGGAGATTAATTTTAACTTAATAAACAAGTGAGGGCTTAATACGCGTTCGCGCACAAACACACACACACACTAACGGAGACTCTGCTGTCGGGATTCTTTCCAAAGGTAAAGTGCAGGTAGTACGCGTGCTCTTTGTCTGCCGAGTGTCACGTGATCACAACTGAGACAATGGTTCATCTCTCTCATATGCTACAAGATTGTGGGTAATCGTCTCCCATGCTCAGTCTCAATGCGCATACTTCACTCATATATTCAACATCCGTGTGCGGGTGTACTGTTTATAATAACATTGTGACAGTGTGTTTGTGTGCGTGAGCAAAACTACAGCAAGTGTCATTAGAGAGGTTCCTTGTTAAAGAAGTTTTTCGACAGAGCTGTGTTCTGTTAGTGTGCGTGTTTGTGTGTGAAAGTCATCCTACACCGTAGCCCCCTCCCTCGTCCTGTCCTCTCATCTTTACACACACATACATACACACACACGCGTTCCTGCACACACACACACACACACACACACACTAACAGAGACTCTGCTGTCGGGATTCTTTCCAAAGGTAAAGTGCAGGTTAATTTGTTTGATTTTCACTTTATATTTTGTATTATTATTTTTTATTAATATTTTTAGGTTATGGAACAAATCATTGGAGTTTCCACTATTTCTAATGGGGAAATTCACTTTGATATACAACATACTTTGATATATGCTTCCAGAACGAATTTTGCTTGCAATCCAAGGTTTAACTGTACAGGGTTTCTTATACATATAAGTTTTTGCATTGTGGTATCCTGTTCCGAAGCTTGTATAAAGCTTAACCTGATTTAAAATGACTGGTTAAGCACATTTCTGCTCAATCATTGATACTGGATGTAAGTAAAATTTTACCTATATCCTGAATAACTCAATTACAGCTAATGGACTTTTGTGCAACACATCCTGTTTTATTTTTTTGCGTACTACACTATAATTTTTGCTAATAATATTCACAGTAACAAGGAGACAGATTATCAAAATTTCTCTATACTAACCTCCTTCAATCATTTTTGTGATCTTCTCCTCCTGTGTATGTATCTCAGTTTCCAGAACCTTTGATACCTTGGACAAGTCTGTAATAAAAAATGTGCCATAAACATTTAACAAACTCTTCACAAAGAGCTGAAAATCACAATCATAGGTTCTTTTCTTATAGGTTTTGTTAAAATACTGCAGCATTCTTTCAACATCTTTACATTTTACATCTTTACATCTTCCATTTGTCATGAAGAAATAACGTACTGTAAGCTAACTTAGTAGTGCCATAACATTAGGTATAATGTGTACATTTTAATGATGCGAACACACAGCATATTGTATATGATACCTTCACTAAGAATCTTCTTAATCTCACTTTCACCGTGAACTTCCCCACCAGCTGAAAAATAAATAAATAAATAAATAAATAAGTAGATAGATAGATAATGTACTGTAAAAGTGCCACGCCTCTGAAATATACATTTCCAGAGTTCCAGAATCTCCATCAGAACAATCAGAGATTACTTTAGGCTTGTTTCCTTGTCAAGTAGAAATAGCAAAGATGTCAGTTTAAGAATGTCACTTTCTTTGAATGACCTAAAAATACAACCCCATATTCATTGAAAATATGCACTCACTCTCACTCACTCATTGTCTATACTGTACCACTATATACTGTATTCAGGGTCACGAGGGGCATGGAGCTATCCCGGGGTACACTCTGGACTGGGTGCCAATCCATCGCAGGGCACACACATACACACACTCACACACTCATTCACACACTACAGGCAATTGCATGTTGCATGGCTTCATCAGAAACAGAAATTGAGAGAAAGATCTGCTGTGCAGCACCTGGAAGGGAGAATGTGTCCATGATTACTACGCTGGAATGCTGGCGAAACAGTTGCCAGTAGGCAGAAGCTCTTATAGTGCAAATCCTTGTTGTTAAAATAAAACCTGGGGTGTTGAATTAACACCATACATTGTTTATATAGGTCCAGTTTGACTCAAATGAACTCTGAATATGTTGAGTCAACACTGGGGATTTTACTGTGTACCAATAAGGCAACAATGTAGGCCTAACGAAGTGCAGAATCTGCAGAAGTGAAGGACATTTGTACAGCTTCCTTATATACAGGAAAAACCTAACGCACTCTCAGTGTATGTTTTGAAATCTCTATACTTGATGCTTTCCCATTTGTGTTCCAATATCCCAACATTGGCGGATAATGAATGAAACACAGGAGTGTGCGCCAGTAATACACTGTTGACAGCTGTTATTAGAGCCAATTCATTATGTAGTCACATAATACATTGTTTTCTGTTTGTATGAAGAGCAAACTGACTCTGCAAGTTAATAAAAGAAGATTGTTATAGGCTACAAATGTGGGGTCATGTTCACAAGGTGATGAGTTGTTGTTGAGGAAACCACTCTGGCAGGCTTAGAACCATGCTTACATATGTCATCTTCTGTTTCTGTAGGAATATTATGCTAGAAAAACAGTTTATACAGTTGATTACAACAAGGAGTGACATTAAGAAAACTTACTTCCAATGACCCTCCTGACTGTGGTGATTTTTGGTTCCCCCTCAATTACCACTTTCTTTACCACAGGATTGGTCTCAAACTTGTATTCAGTGATCACATGACCTCCCTCCACCACCACTGTTTCTGATTTTTTTCCAGTTTCGATAACCTTAATTTCAGGACCTAGAACAAAAATGCAGAATTTAAGAAAGATTATTTAATCTCTTATTTTATTCATTCAGATTGTACCAATACAACTCGTACAAAGGAGCCCCCAGTCTATGTGCTTCACCATGTGCTTTGGCAATCGTTGCACACATGGAACTCAATGTTTCACAGAACAATAAAGACTGGGTCAAACATTATTACACAGATCTCTATAAACTCCCAGAGATCTCCTTATTCAGATGTTTGGTTAAAGCCCAGTCTATATTTACAAAGTCCTCTCACTCAGCTCATGTTCTTGTTCTTTACTTAGGACATCACAGTTCCTAACTTCCATCTAAAGGATAACCTTCTTTCCACAAGTAATAATGATCCATAACTACAGTTGTTAACTTATGCTGACATTACCCACCTTAATACATTCAACCTTTCAATGTAACAGCAAATGCACTTTCACATTTCCTTTACACATTTTCAACTCTCATTTTATGCTGTTGTCTTTTATGGCACATCTATTCATTGTTATTTTATATGTGGAGAAAAGCATCACATAACCCACTGTGTAGATACTTCGGAGTAAAAAAAAAAAGAGGAGAAATACTTAAATGTATTGCTTACTTACAACATACCTACATTAATATAATTGTACATTTAAGTAGGTATTGTTTTATTTGCTTTTTAAACACACACCACATCTACAAATTTGCAGTCTCAATAGAAAAAAATGTTGTAGTGGACTCTTCAGTTCACTGATCTTTTATAAACTGACCTTAACAGCAATCATGAACAAAAATAAAACACAATGTGTTTTACTAATGACAGCTTGTAATTGACTAAACTCCTGTTGTGTCAGCGGTATTTAAAAGCCTTAGTGGGGATTTGCCAAAGAAGAGTTAAGAATGCCTGCCTAGTTGCTGGGAGTAAATATTCTTTTACAGGGTTAAACATTTAACAGCACAAAATAGATTTTTAGGGAATGAGAAACTGTATTCTTTTTTTAGCACTGTTCCAAAAGTATTATTATACAGTAGCGTGATAAGTGGAATAATAACCTTTCAAACTTAACTGCATTAAATGGTGTTCATGAGCCATCTTGTTTTGCCACATGAGAATTATATTTATTATATAAACTGCTTATTGTTTATTCAGTTAAAGTATCTGATTATTATTTTTTTGGCAAAGCCCTTGAATGAACTCATGAGCATGCTGAACTCTTGTGTTAATGACACAAGTTCTCAGGAAACAGGATTAGTGTCGAATTCAGAAGAACAAGTCCCCTCCTGTCCTGATTACTTCACCAAAAGCCTAAGAGCTTTGATTTGCTCAGTAGTTTCCTGAGCAGATGCCAAAGAGATTGGCAGGCAATTATCAGGCCCTTCCTGTCCAGCACCACACACTGTGTTGAGCATTCTTGTCTTTGAGCTATATCAGTCATCATCATCATCCTTGCCAACCTCTGATTAGAAGTGCAGAACAAGATACCACAGGACAATGGAAAGAAAAAGAACAACAAATCAAAAATAAATCTTTAATTAGACTAAAATTAAGTTAAATAAACCCCATAACTGAGGTTTGGGGGAACAATATTCCCTTTCATAGTTTTAAAGCAAACTATAATGCAAAAACTTAGAACTAACCAAATATATTTGATCATATGAAAAAAAAAAACATTTTTCTAAAAACAACTTAGTAACAATGGTGCACAATTCTGATGGGAAAAGATGGGAAAAACAGCATCTCTGTTAAACATTATTATTATTATTTTTAAATTATTATTATTATTATTTTTTACAAATTGTTGATTAAGATCATGGTCATATTTAACAAGACCAATGGACAAATATAATTATATAATATCAAATTATGTGAGATACATTTCCAGGTGAATACAGGAAACATCTAAGTCCGATACTAATTATCAGCCCTTTTAATACAATTTCCGTAATATCCCTTAAATAATTCACATAATTTTCTTACTCATAAATATTATAGTGAGCCTTCATTTATTGCGGATTAGGACATTGTCTTGGAATATACTGTAATGCTTAGTGCCCCAGCCTCCATCAACCGCCACATTTTACTTCTGTTGCTTATTTATGGCAATAGATTTTCTTGAATATTTTTGCACTTAGTAAAATGGGGATTAAATGAAATAAAATGATAAGTAAACACGTTGAGTTGTGCATTGGTAATAACCATAATGTCATCCACTTACGTGGAACAAAGATATCAAAAGTATGCACTATGATGATGTACATTACCTGTTTCAATAACATGAGTGGTGATAAATTTTTCTGCAAAATAAAAATGAAAGAGAATGGTTAACATTTGGGAATGTGTAAATCTGTCAGTGGTAATAATCTTAATACCATTTAGTACAACCTGACTCGTTCCAAAGCTCTAGTTACAGTACAATAAGAGGCAATAATAATAATAATAATAATAATAATAATAATAATAATAATAATAATAATATTGTTGCAAGCAACGATGACGGGATTAAGCACCCTGCGCCATCGCCACCCCGGGGCCACCGCACAACCCTGTGTGTTATTCAAGTGTGTCAAGACCTCGAAACAGCCATCGCCACCCGGTTGCACTGCACGACTTGCACATATCACACACTATACAGGGCTAATGTCAGTTTGGGCCCTAAATATTTGTTGAGTGCTTTTGTGTGTGTGAGGGTGAGTGTGTGACGTGTGGATGTGTGGATGTGAGTCTGTGTGCTAAAATGAGTGATGTGTGTATTATGTTGTGTGTGATGTGTGTGGGTGTCTGAGATAGAGATGTGAGTGAATGAGTGAGTGAGTGAGTGTTAAAAATTGTGGTGTGTTATACATGAGTATGAGTGTGATTGTGTATACATGCATGTGTGCATTTGTGTGAATGTGAGACTGTTAACATTGTGATATAAGTGTGTTTGTGCTCGTGTGTGCGTCGTGAGAGAGGTGTGTGTAGTGTGTGTGTGTGTGTGTATGTATGTGTGCATGTGTGTGATGTATGAGTGTGTTTGTGTGTGTGCATGTGTGTGTGTGTGTGTGTGTGTGTGTGTGTGTGTGTGTGTGTGTGTGTGTGTGTGTGTGTGTGTATGTGTGTGAGAGAGAGAGAGAGATGTGTTTGTGTGTTAGAGTGTTAACATTTGTGATGTGTATGTGTGTACAATAGGCTGCAGATGCTGGAAAATAAGCCTCACACTATGATGCTCCTGAATGTGATGTCACTGAATATAATGTCACTCAATATAATGGCACACAGAAAGTTATTAATCATTTTTCAGCGTACGTTTAAGGCATTATCACGGCTGTCCCATTTGAGATATCAAAAATACCTACAATTTTGCATCCTCAATGTCTTTAGATCACATCGGCCCGGTTTGGTAGCGATTGTATAATTTCCCTAGGAATAGTATATCAAAATCCATCGGGTGTGTTTTTGCGAACGACCCAAAATAACCTGTTAAGTTGAGCCCAGGACATGCAGCGCGAAGTTGTTCGGCTCAATAAGCTCTAAATGTTTACCGAATTTCATATGCCTACGTGGGAGTGTGTATGAGCTATGCAGCTAAATCTCATGTGGGGGCCCCTGGAGGCCCCTGACCACGCGACTCTCAGGCATCCTGATGGCAGCAAATTCCAACCTGTCTGCCAAGTTTCATGATTTTTTGAGCATGTTAGGCCCCCAAAAAGTTCAAAAGGGTGGGGAAAAAATCCTTAGGAAAACAAGAGGGTCCTGCGCACTTATAGTGCTTGAGCCCTAAATAATACAAATTCCAAGTGTATTGCTAATTTATAATATATATAAGTATAGTTTGTGCATACATGGATTGTGAATTGGATATGTAAACACTTTCACTGCAGGTTTGCAATGATAGATCAGACATGTGGTCATGCTGACATGGGAAACTCACTAATGAATGTTTGTGGAATCTCCCTGTAGGTGTATCCATGAACAAACTAAAAGATAAACAGACAGGGGATACAAATAAACATTTGACAAATAATAAATAAAATGAATTAAGTAAGTAAGTAAATAAATAAACATATGGCAAAAATTATTCAATTCTACTATTATAACTAATTATATAATATTATAACAAATAGTATAATAGAAAACTTGGCTGCAGAACAATTGTACCTTTATCTGTATGTATTTAATGAGCTTCCTCAGCACATGGAGCAGATCCTCACGGCCTACTGGTAGATCTGGCAAAAAGATAAATTTTTTCCCTCAGTCAAGTTCAGTTTATTCCATCCTTGCATTTGGCAGCTATTAAAAGTACAATTGCAAAATACATGACAGTTATTGGCAAATACTGTACTTGGCATTAGACAGCTGTAGATTTAATAAACTACATAAAAATCCCATAGCTGCCAGCCATTGTTTTATGTTACAGTATACATGAACACATCTATGCTGGACAAATGCTGATCTGGATAAGTATTTTAGTCTGTTCTATCTTGCAAAAAGTGTGCAAAAGTGTAAGGCCTGGTTTTACTTAGTATTTGAAAAAGAAAAAATAACGTGTTGCAGACGTGGGACCATGGGAACAAGAATTAAGTCTATAATCTTACTGTATTTGAGATCGAAGGTGTATGCTATGTGGAAATGATTGCCAACTGGCGTGTCACTGATCACCTCTTTCTATGCATTGTGAGCACAATAAAATGTTATGATTAGAGGCTGGTTAGATTTTGAGTAAAAGAAATTATTGCTATGGCTACCTAGTGGGTAGGGAAGTGGCCTCTACCCAGGAGGTAGAGACCACTTCGCTACCACATCACCTATAGAGTGATATAAACCAAAAGAAGGAGAATGGAAACGTAATTGTATAGATAAGTCCTACTACTTAACCAAGGTCTTAAGGGTGTTCTTAATATAAAGTGGTTGGTATGTACGGTACGGTGTGTCAAGGGTGCCCAAGGCTCAAATAATGCGTGAAAGGAGTAAAAGGTAGCCTGTCTGATCTAAACTTACAGAAAAGCATAAATTGCTACAAAAAAAAAAGTTAATGCTGCATATGATTTAAAGGTATCAAAAATGTCAAAACACTGCATTGCAGCATGCTCTGTACTGGCAGATCACTCAGAGTGCTGACCCTGTCCACCACTGAAAGTACAGACAATGTGCATGTAAGGATCAGAAATCAGAATTGTAGCAATGGAAAAATGTGCCCTGGATTGGACCCCACTGTGGCCTGAATAAGACCACCAGGCCACCATGTGAAGAAGGTAAGCCAGCTCTGGACTTATTAGTTCTTATTAGAAAACTTGTGTCATTGCAGTCATGTGGATATATTTTTTGTAACATAAAAAAAAAAATTCAAGGTGTTGACTTGACCTTCATTTTCCCTAGATTTCAATCTGAGAATTTGTGGGATATGCTGGACTAACTATTTCACTCCATGGAGGGCAAACCTCACAACTTATACATAGGACTTAAAGGATCTGCTGTTAATGTCTTGGTGTCAGGCACTACAACACACCTTCAGAAGTATTGTGGAGTCTGCAGTCATGGTAATGCATGTTCACTTACCTGCAGGATAGAGTAGGTTTTTCACAACATGAACCACTCCGTTGGAGGCCATAAGGTCGTTGTCTTTCACGCTGATTGAGTTTACGTTAATTGATTTATTGACCTGCAAAAATAGAAATACATTCTTTACATAATATAATATAATATAATATAATATAATATAATATAATATAATATAATATAATATAATATAATATAATATAATATAATATAATCTCACTTTATATATCATCACTAATTTATCATTCAATACATTAATCACCTCAAAATAGTAACAATGTCTTACATTTATTCCATTTGTAATTTGCATATTGTATATAAAAGGCACAATGGAGCAGACAGATTACATTCTCTGAAATGTACATGGAACCCAGTATGCTATGGGTTTGCTTAGCATGGTTTTTCTTTCTTGTTCATGTTGATTGCTTTTCACCTGACTATCACCTGTTTATGGTAGTCAATTTAAATTTTTGTATGTGGAACAGGGCAACCCCTTATCATCCATTTTAGATCGAATGCATCAATAGAAAAGAACAGGCTTAACGGGAAACCTTTTGTACAAAGCAGTTATCATGGTCAGTATCGCAAATTTTTCTTACAATTTAGATAAGGTAAATAGTGTAAAATATATTTATATTAATAATTAATAAAAGACTTTTGCTCCCCCATTAAACTCCATTAATGTAATATAAGTCTTATATACACTCATATTTAAAGGTTAGTACCCCCTCTTATAATTCTATGTGTTTTTGTTTAAAAACATAATAAAAGTGTCATCTGATTTTAGTGGGTCTTAGTAGTAGGCAAATGCAACCTCAGACGAACAACAACATACACCTTTCTTCAATGCGCCATTATTTATTTAACAAAAAAGCCAAAAAGAAAAAACATATGTCAATTCTACGTAAGTATCATCTTGAACCAGTAGCTTGTAGATCCACCTTTAGCCGCAATAACTTAAGCTATCGTTTCCTGTATGACTTTTTCAGTCTCTCACATCGTTGTGGAGTAATTTTGGCCCATTCCTCTTTACAAAATTGCTTCGGTTAATTAAGGCTTTTGGACTTTCATTATGCAGAGCTATGTTAAGGTTCCTCCACAGCATTTTAATTGGGTTGAGGTCTGGACTTTGACTTGACCATGCCAAAACCATGATTTTTTTTCAGCCATTTTGATGTTGATTCACTGGTGTGCTTTAGTCCTGTTGCATTACCTGATTTCTGCTCAGCTTTATTTGTTGGACAAATGGCCACATCTTTGCCTTTAGAATACTCTGGTATACAGAGGAGTTCATGGTCGACTTATTGCACAGGTCCTTTGACTGTAAAAACAAGTCCAAATCATCACCCATCGCCTGCTGTTTTTGACAGTGAGTAATGTGGTGTTTCTGCTGAAATGAGGTTTGTTTGTTTTTTAAACATGATACTGGACATTAGGGCCAAACAACTCCATTTTTGTCTCATGTGTCCATACAAAATTGTTCCAGAAGATTTGTGGTTTGTCCAGATGCGGTGCTTCTTGCCAGCCCTTCCAAACATACTTGTTCAGTTTTCAAATTTTGCTGTCATGGATTTTAACATTTAACATGCTCAGTGAGGCCTGTAGTGTCTGAGATTGTATAGCATTTTATTTTATTTTATTTTTTTTGGTGTGTTTCTCTGAGCATTGTATGTTCTGACCTTAGGGTGAATGTGCTGATGTGCTGGGACGTCCACTCCTGGAAAGACTGGCAATGTCTTGAATGCTTTCCACTTTTCTCACTTTAAAGAATCATCTTTCTCACTATAGAATGTTGAACTTCACATTGTTTGAAAATGGTTTTTATAACTCTTTCCATGTTGATGTGAAGCAACAATTGCTTGTCTAAGACCTCTGCTTATATCCTTTCCTCTTGGCATTGTGTTAATACACGCCTGAATGCTCCAGACCAGCAAACTGCCAAAATGTCTCCTTTTACAGATGTCTGCACACCTGCTGCAGTTAATCAGGCTGGCTGATGTTTAGCAGCAATCAGCTGCAACTTACCCTCTTAAATACTGTAGAAGCAGTAAGGGTCTACTAAATATTGCCTGCCTGCTTTTCTTTTTGTTTTATTTTTATTAAATAATGGCATGGTGAAAAAAGTTATATGTTGTTGCTTGTCTGAGGTTGTATTTGCCTAATACTAACACAAGAGAAATATAAGAAATATAAGACAAATACAAGAAAAAAGCTCATTTAAAGAAAAAAATGGGATGGTGTGTTTGTGTGTGTTTTTACACACATATACAGTACACAATACAGACCTATTTGACTATGAAATGATCAAAGGTGAATTTTGCCCTTTAAATAACCTGGATCTTTATGTCAGCATTATGCCTGTCATATTTCTAAGCCCTTTATCACAGCTGCTTGTGGTTATATTTATTTCCTTTCCCTTCATAAGCCAATGTACATTACATTTGTTAATATTTGTTATGCAGAAAATAATATAAACTATTAAAACTATGAAACTATTGCTCATGTTTTGGACACCTGTAGTTTGCTTGTGCCAGGTGCAGTTTAAATGGTCTAATTCTTTTTTTTTTTTTTTTTAATGTTTCTTAACCCCTACTAAAAATATTCATAAATTGTAATATCTCAATAATATTTTACTTAATAAAGCAAAGTTATCTATATGGCTATTTTACTAACTGTATTGTTTAACGTGGCTAGTACAAATAAATAATTGTAAAAGTCAATAAATAAATAAATTAAATTAGTTATAAGGTATAACACAAAATTACAAACTGATCAGTAAACATATGCTGGGTGACAGCTCAAATTTGTGAATTTTCAGAAAGTTAAGTATATCTTTCAAACCCTGTTCAATATGGAATAAGTCCAGATCTGTACAGATTCTATATATTTAAAAAAAAAAAGTAGTTGCAGAAACTAGTAAAAAGCATGCTGACCAACCAGTGGTTTGTAAAAGATAAACCAGTAGTTGAATATAAGATGTGCAAAGCAAAACTAAATATAAATCCACGCACAGAGAGCAGTTGCAGGTTGTTGCCCTGGATGGTCTTGAGAAGGTTGGTCACTCCAAGTTCCAGTCCTCCATTAATGAAGATGCCATTGCTGAAATGGTAGAGCAGAATTGTCCTCAACACGTTCATGTCACCTAAACCAAAGTGCAGAGATGTAAGTCAATTAGATACAAGAAATCTATCTGTCCTGTAATGGTTACTCTGACAATTTCAACATCCCTGTATGAAGAAAAAATTAATGTACTGGTGAGAAGTGACATGTCCTCTTCTGACATCCCCTTGAATGCATCATCAGTCGGAGCAAAAATTGTGTATGACCCCTCTTGCTTGAGCATCTCAGTCAGTTCTGCTCTCTCCATCAACTTCAGGAATATACTATAGTATTTCAGGGGAAACAAACAAAAAGAGATTCATGTAATTGAGCTGATTTTCAATGTGTATCAAGTTCAAGTTTTAGACCTGGTTCTATCTAGTTCAGTTTTATTGCGCTTTAGATTTGTTTTAGATTTATATCCATTGTTTAAAATCCTTTGCCTTAGCTGAACCAGCAGGTGGCCTGCTACTTACACAGATTCAAGATAACACTGGAATTGCCACCTGTCTTTGTTGTGATTTCTCCTTCAGTACATATAACTCACAATACCATTTTATAAATTATGTAATTACATGATAATGATAATACTGGAAATAAACTATTGTAATTGATGTAAACTCACGTGAAGCGTCCATCAGTCTTCAACAGCTCAAACGCAGTCTTCTCTGGCAATTGGATTAATGATCGCATCAAATGAAGTGCCCCATTACTTCCCTCTTTACTGCCGCGGATCATGCAGGCATTTTCAATACACACAGCCTGGCACAGACAAAAGCAATGCATCAATCATACATGCTTAGGGCATCGCTAATGAAGTGAGAGCTGAAGTTAAACAGCTGAAAGATGAATACTGGAATAATCAATCATTTTCAACAAGGTAGGAAAATAATAATAAGCGAAAAAAGAAAGGAAGAAAAGATGAAAGGCAACAGTTTTATGGAGAGAGTTCAGTTAAATTAATTACTATACACTGTATAGGATTTAAATGAATCATCTTTCATGTTGTGTAATGAACAGAGCAAAATCCTTTACATTTCACCACATATTCACATAGAGATACTAACTGTGCGGTAAACAAAGACTCTAAGCAGCTTCCCTCCCAAGGTCTCCAACAGCTGACCATTGTAAAGCTCATTTAGAGTGACCCTGAGCTTCAGGATGTGATTTTCAAGAATGATCCTCAGCAGATGCTGATCCAAAGACATTATTTCACCTAAAACAAATACAGATCATCAGAACAGTTATTCCAGACAACATTGATTAGGTACTAGAGAACAATTTTGGATTTCCCCCTTGTGTTATGAGCCAAATAGCTTTGTAGTTTGTAGAATGACCTAGACACAATTATTAAGGAGCTTATTATTTTAACACCAGCTAATAAAACCTAATAATGACCTATTATTAATTGTATATTTTTTATGCATTAAATCAATATCCTAGAAAAGTTTCTATGTTTGATTTTAAATATATAATCTCAAAAAGCATGCTGTTTATTTCTGTGTTTCGTGAAGTGGTAAACTCACTGGTGAAGACAGCATTGAGGGGGGCGAGGAGTGTATACTCATTCTCAGGCTTCATGGCTTCAGACAGGCCCATCTCAGACACCATGTCACCAAACATTCTCTGGGAATCACCAACCAGTTCTGTCACCTGCTTAGCTGGGGGAGAGGTGGGAGTGGGGGAGAGGACAACACTACTTCATCATCAGCATTCCATTAAACTATATCTGCAGTGCATCACATCATGTCTTAAAAGTTTTTTTTAATGAAATTTGAGTGTACTGAAATATACTGTACAGATTTATATATACAGTATATACCTGTATGTACTGACTATGGTGAGTTAATTTACACCTAAGAGAATGTATTGGTCTTTGATCTGAAAACAAAATGTCCTTGTAATTTGATATGCCTTGAACTGTTGCTGCAAATTAAGAAGGTCCTCAATCTGTAGTCCCCTCAAAAGTTCCTAATGCAATAAAACAGCTTTTTTGTTTGTTTAGATAAATTAATAAATGTAACACAAAAGATCAGAATTTCAGGTTTTTCTTTCCTGAGATTTACACCTACAGTATATGTGTTACACAACCACCTTTTTGTTGGACCCACCTATTTTAGGTTCTCAAAATATTGACTGACAGGTAAAATTGTATATATTTTTAAACCTGTTATAATTACCTGTTGTTTTTTAATTATTATTAATTTATTTATTTTTTACATGTATAGTGTATAATGGGTGATATAAGAAATGGAACACCAACCTGAGTCAGGCATGAGCACTTGATCAATGAGGTGAATAACTCCATTGCTGGTGACAATGTCTTTCTTCAACACCATTTTAATGCCATTGACAGTGAGGCTTTCACCATCACAGCCTATCTCGATTACACTGCCCTCCAGTGTCTCATATGCAGTGCCAGCCATGATGGCTTCTGAGCACTGGACTGTGTTCAGAAGGTGATACTTTAAAAAGGCTAGACAAGAAAAAAACGGATTAATAACATGGAAAGATGGAAAAAAGGAAAGATGTTTGAAACTTTTAAAACAACAGCCTAGCTATTAAGCTTTCACCAAAGGCTTTTTTTTTTTTTGTAAAAAAAAAAAAAATCCGTTATAAAATTCTTTTAAATAATCACAACGACCTGGCAATTCTTCTACAAAAAAAATGGTGTGTACCCCCGGCCAATACTTCGGTTGCCAGCAAAACCCAGTTGAAATCAGTTCAAGAAAATATTCTGGGCACATAAGGGAACTTTTATTATTGCATTAACCTCAGACAACCTTATATTCACCAACTCCTCTGCCAAATAGTGCCAAAATCTTCCTTGCACCCTCATTTGACTATAGAGAAAGGATGCAAATGGAGAATGCATGCAAATAGGTTCTCACTACTGTGTTCAAATTACTTTCGATTATGTGTCATTCATATGGTAGATCAGTTTTCAGGAAGTTCTGCAAAGTGCACAAAGCCCAGTGTAATCCTGTGAACACCCACAATATCCTTCCTGTACTGACACTGTCTGGACATCGCCAGTAACTACTGCATGCACATTATCACTTTCCCAGGACCTCTGTCTGCTCTGCTAATTCTCACTGTCTGTTCATGTACTGTGTGTGTGTGTGTGTGTGTGTGTGCGTGCGCGTGCGTGTGTGTGTGTGTGTGTGTGCGCGCGCGCGTGTGTGTGTGTGTGTGTGTGTGTGTGTGTGTGTCTGTGTGTGTGTGTGTGTGTGTGTGTGGGTGTGTGTGTGTGTGTGTGTGTGTGTGTGTGTCGTGCGTGCTCGGTGTATCTGTGTGTGTAGTATGTACGTGCGTGAGGATGGGGGCTGCGGAAAGTCCTATCCAATATCTCTGTATGTTTGCATTTTTCTGTACAGTTGCCTACCTGCAATAATTAACAACCCCAGTACATGCCTTCCCATAAAACAAACTTGATATATTACACAGAAAGTCACCATCTCATTGAGGTCTAGCACTGTGTTTTATTCCATTCCAAGATCTCATATCTTTCAATGACTAAGTGTTTAGTTGGTTTGGCCAAGAATTGGAGAAAGGCTCAAGTTCTGAAATAATGACTCCTTCTGCTGCATCAATTCTCTCACTGCTCATTCCTGTCTCTTCAACTGGCAGGTGAACTTTTCATTATGGTTTAACATTGAAACATTGATTGCTAAAGGTCCATATCAACAATTGTAACAATGTAGAAGCGTTAATGTCAATGCATGAACCAGTAATAAAATAATTAAATGTATTTCATAAAGTCTCGTTGGGTGTCTCATGAGTGAGTGGTAAGCAGCCCCAACCGCTGCATCCCCCTCCCCCCCCCCCTCCCCCCCAATCCCATTTGAAGAAATAAAATTAAATAAAAAATGATTCAGCATTGTTTAACATTTTCTGCCAGGAACAATGAATAGGATCAGAATGTTTTGACATTGAACGACCCATAGACTGAGGTTAGAGCTACTGTTTGTCCACTGTCTGAAAATCTAACATATCTGCATTTATGTCATTCGAAATAGGAGACATAAACCTTCAGAGTCAGTTAAGGAATTACATCAAAAGACCCTTTTGGTTTAGTGCCTATATTTGCTGTACATACCTCAACAGTGATGGAGTGTCTAATCCACAGTGGTATGTTTAAAGGAGAGAACCCTGATTGAATCCCCGACTGAACTTCCAAAGTGGAATTATCATCTACAGTATATCTACTAGGTGTTAATGTCTGTATTTGCCAGCAAGCCCATCTCTTACCTTGAATCACAGTCTTGTCATTTAGGATCCGATCAAGGACATCAGACTCTAACTGTTCAAAGGCCTTGTTGGTTGGAGCAAAGAGAGTATAGTGTCCAGGTTTGCTAAGACTTTCTAATAAGCTTGATTCCGAATTCACAGCGTCCTGCACAGACAGCAAGATATAGTATTAGTATTATGTAACTATATGACAAGGGGGCTTTCAAGACAAACCAGAACTTTCGATTGTGCAGACTAAGAGAACACAGTTATGAGAGTAGAAACTACCTTTATTTCTCTACTGTATATAATCCCTTGCTACACTAATATCCTATCCTAGTATTTCACTAGTATTTATTACAATGCCCATGTGCTCATCAAGGTGGAAATTTTTCTCAGTTTGCCGGAGCTACAATATGACCAGAAAACTTGCTTCAAATCTGAAATGCTGGCCTCCCAGGAATTCCTTTAATGGTCCATATATGAGGAAATCACTTGGAGTGAGGTCAGGAGTGTATTGGGGATTTGGCAATAACCCCCGCCAAGTCCCTGCAATATGCAAGTGGTGCAGTGGGCAGTATGAGGTTGTACATTGTCCTGCAAAACTTCAAGGTCAAACCACACAGTTGTTTCTATTCAATTAAAGGGCCATTAAAGGGAGGACTGCATTTCAGCAGTGCAATTCCTGTTGTTCTAACAGTTATTACAACATTCTTCATGTTTGATTTGGTTGCCAAGTATATTTAAGTTATGTCTACCTGCATTTGCAGCCTTTGTTCTCACTATCACTATGACTATTCTTTCTAGCTTACATCATCTCTTGAAATTTGTTCAACAATTTTAGAACAACTTTTCTGGTAAATCCTGGTCTTTAACACATTTTCATTACCATACTAAACCTATACATTGCTTTAACAAGCATAAATCATGCATATACACAAGTGGAAAAAAAAGTTTTTTTCCCCTTGCTTATTCCATTGCTTGTGATTGTTGATCATACACCTATAATTTTATTCTTAATATTTTGGACTTGTTTAAATTGTATAATAGAGATAAATCTTTTTTCTTATAAATAATAACTTGTAAATGTTTAAAAAAAACTTATAGAAATGTATACAAATGACA
Organism: Clarias fuscus; assembly: GCA_030347435.1. Lineage (NCBI taxonomy): Eukaryota > Metazoa > Chordata > Actinopteri > Siluriformes > Clariidae > Clarias > Clarias fuscus. The sequence continues at coordinate 12,999,260 of CM059223.1, read as the reverse complement.
CATGATAGTGTAGACAATATTACATTCAATAAGCTGAGTTCCTCATTGCTTTGAATGGCATCCCTGATGCTGTTTTCAGCTGCACTGATGACACGGTCAATTACATGTACCACTCCATTTCTGGACACCTGGTTGGCATGAATGATCCTAGCACAGTTAACTGTTACAACCTGCAGAACATAAAAACAGACAACTCTGACCAAAAACTTTTTTCAATGCTTATGAGAATAAACCAATAGCACAAGTAAGCAAATAAGTAAAAATAAAGATAGATAAATTGATCTTAACACCTGTCAACAAAAAGATTACAAATACATTGTGCTCTATGTGTGGTACCTACTCCATTAGAATAGTGGTTAATGTGCAGACCCTGCTTGTTGTACATCGACTGCAGGATCATGTCATTTTTCAGGTCTTTAGTAAGGTAGCGTTTGTTGACCATGTGGTAGTGCAAAATGTTGTACAACTCTGTTTGGGCTTTGTTCACAAGAGCAGCTCTAGCGTTCTGCATAATATAAAAAAAATAACAATATTATCAACAGTAACATTAACAGAGTTAAAATGGACTACAGCAAAATGAGGAATAAAACATAGAACAAAATATATAAACTATATATCTGTTTGAATACATACAACATCCAATTGTTCCCAGGCATCATTGCTAGGAGCGAACATGGTATAGGAACCATCTCCATGAATCTCCTCTTTAATCTTGGAGAGGTCAGAATACTGATGTGCAATATCCAGTTTTAGCAGACCCAATGTGCCATAGATGGTGTCGATAGGGAGAGCTGAAAAACAAAGTAAAATGCAGCTAAAACATTTAATTAAATTTAAGGCAACATTTATTCACTACATTAGACTTTTTGTAAAACAACAACTGCTACAATGTGTCTGAATTAAAACCATTCTGCAAAGAAGAGTGGGCCAAAATTCTTCCACAAGGATGTGAAAGACTCAATGTAACGAGTGTGTCTCGCGAGGCGCAGAACTGTGAATAAATACTATGCACTATACAGAATGGGCAGATCCATGGGCGGCTACCCCCCGGAGTTCAGAACCGCGGCCATCTAGGTGCGGTTGACAGGCGCCGGCGCCCTAAGGGCAATCAGGCCAGACGCTCTGCATTTAAGGGCCCTGATACATGCACACTTTGTGCAATCATGAGGTAGCACCCGGTAAGGTACAGTATAAGGATGCACCAAGACAGAGACAAGGCAAAAGACCCAGCCATCATCTTGATAAGAGTTGATGAGTGTGAGAGACATGCCACCAGTTTTGCACATAAAATCAGACATTTAAAAAAATGATTGGAGAAAGGATTGACTCATCCAGCAAGGGCAAGAGCATTATTTTTATTATTATTTTCAGAGCCCAGTTCAGTCTCAAGTAGACGGCAGAGCTGGGTTAGTTTTTAGTTTCCTTTTCAGTTCCCCAATTATTAATGCCACGATATCTCCAAATGGGAAGGTCTTCCTATGCGTCTCATAAGCACTCTCACACCATCTGAATCATCAGTTTTTTAGTACTGTATCATCAGTCTCAATCTACTAGTTTCACTTTGGTACCACTTTGGCATTTGATGATAGTAACTTATCATGAGTGCATGACTGCTGGGGTACCTGCAATGGCACACACAGGCTATAAAAATGACCTTTTCTTGTTTTCAGCATTTTTAAAAATAAAATAAGTTTGTTCCTGTCAGCCAGTCATCTGTTAGTTGCCCAGCTGTTAGTTTTGTTTTACACTGACAGAAATAAACAATGTAATTGTTTGTTTGTTTGTTTATAATTAGTATTATTATTGATTGATTTTTTTTTAATGCATCAGGATTTGCAATGATATACAGTCATTAATTAGCCATGTTTACATTATTTCTTCTATCTGATTGCAGAACAAGAAGAAGAATTTTTTTCCAACTTTGAGGCTTGGTTACACTTCTCATATTTTTCAGCAAATCCTGGTTTCTGTGGTAGGTTTCAATCTCATAAGTAAATGCTTCAATGCATGTGAAAAAATTAGTGTAAATTTCTCCACCAAAGACCAGCAGCATGTGGATGAAAATCTGATGCGAAAACCGATGGAAGAGAGTAAATTTCCCTTCCAAAAACTTATGTCAATGTTACTCCCATGTGGGCCAAATGTGGACAGAAAGAATTTATTCTGTCTAAGATAAATATTCTTTAAATGATTTAGCCTTCAGTTCTGAATGAAGCATTTACATGATGCATTTTATTCTGATGGGTTTTCATTCCATTATACTGTAAGTGGAATATTGAGGTCTATGTTAAAGTGTCTACAAGAAAAAACATATAGCAATTGCTTTGTGCTCCAGTTTGGGTGTGCATTCATGAGGGTTAATACAAGTAAGAATAATGTCTCTAAAAGTGGTTTCTGCTCTAACGATATAGTTATTGCTGCAATGTTTCTCACACTGGGGTAATCTTTTCATTCCTATTCTGAACATACAGTGAATGAATAATAATAAGCCAATGTCCAAAGCTGCTGCCTTAACATAACCATTAATTTTAACAAAAGTCTACAGGAAGCCGTGCATATGATATTAATTTGAGTTTACATTCAAAAGGAGCACTTATGCGTAAAGAATATTATATTAAGGCAGCGCTGAAGTAAGTACTGCAACTTTTACTTAACATGGGATACCGACCTGCAGGGCAGCCTTTCTTCCCCTCCAGCTTCATATAACCAGGACAGCATTCATATAAAACATCTCTGTGAAATAAACCACAAAAAGTGTCATTAAGCTTTAGTTCTACAGACAAACATAACACCTTTTCAATGGAAAAAAATATGTGTTTTATAAGCTTTATTCGGTTTAGCTCATTTCTTGAATAAAGTTTCATTAAAAATAAACCTTGTTTAATAAAATAATGTTTGTATTAAATAAATAAAATAATGGTAGTGTAATGATTGCACTGTGGGAAGTGAGAAGGCGTGGGAAGTCTACAGCCTATCCCAGGTGACTCGGGACACTAGGTGGGTTACAGGCAGTTTGGGAGTGCCAATATCTAATCTGCGTGTCTTTGTACTACAGGAGGAAAGCAGAGAACCTGAAGCAGAGAACCCACCCATGCACACACACCTGAAGGTGGGACTTGAACCCTCCAATCTGGAAATGCGAGGCCAGTGTGCTAATCAATATGCTACAGTATGTTACCACCAAGGGTTAATACTGTAATACTTTATATAAAAAAAAAGACAACTACCATGAAAGCAATAAATAAGAAACATTCTATGTTTGATATGAACAGTGTGTAATATGTGTACACTAAATAGGCTGCCATGAAATCCTTTTATATTCTGAAAAAATATATCCAGGAATTGCACAAAATAATGTCTTAATTTTATCCACTAGCCAAACAAAACTTGAGCACTAGCACAGAACTCGCCACTTACTGTATCTTGAGATTTTGAGTAGCTTACCATTTCTAAACATAATGTACTGTACATCTGTCTGCCTCTGCTAATGTCTATATTTTGCCCTACTCTCTTCCTGAAATCCAGAATCTCAGCCATCCCTGCCTTCTGGCCTGCTACAGTACACTGTTTCTAGACAATACTCCCTGTGTCTGAGACAGTGGGTAACTCAACATTTTCCTCCCTGCCTATCAGTAGGCTGACAAACCAAAATTCCAGGCTAGAGGCAATCAGGGTTCAGTAGGCACCAGAGAGAACTACGTGTGTTTTTAGTTTATCATGCTCCTAAAATGCACTACCAAGAAAGCATACATACAGTTTTTTTTCCTTGTTAAATGGCACAAGTATACAACCTGGCATGGTGCCAGTGACCAGCTTGAGGGAGAGAGAGTAAAACTGTCTGAAACTCTTTGAATATATGATAAGGGTAAATGAGGTAGTTCGTTATAGACACACAAATAAAGACAGAACCAGGCACTTCCTGACACAACAGCCTGTGTGGATCATTAGTGTATAGTGCTATAAAACATTTTTATCAAAAACTACATATTAGTGTTGTCTTTATGCAACTCGTCAAAGGTGAACAACTGTATATTGTGAATACATTTACATACCTACACTTACATACTGCCTTGTTAAAAAACATTGCACATGGATACATAATGGCAACACATTTATTTCCATCCAGAGCAGCATTTTTTTTTTTTACCAAGATCTTGCATTAATGATAGGAGAGAATAATCATCTTGTATTCTGTAAATACAGAATCTTCAGCACAACCATGGGGTTAAGTTCAGAACTCCATGGTGGAGAGTTTATGAGTGAAAATTATTCCTTATGCTCCCAGAACATAAACATGCTAAAGAAGGATATTGCTATCCTTCAATATGCCTGTGGCATCTGGGAAGATATAACATCAATTGATAACCTAGACATTCAGTAAACTCAAATAGTTAGATGACTTCATTATTTCCACATAATGGTGCTGAGCCTAGACCTGACCAACTGAAGAAATCCCAGATCATAACACAGGCCCCAGAGGCTTGTACGCTCGGCCCCAAGCATGATAAATGCATTGCTTCATGCACTTCTTTTTGTATCCTGACACACCCCACACTCTGGATTTAAAGCTTGTGAATCTGGATGTAAATCTTGACTCCTCATCATTTCTTATGGTCACATAGCTGTTTAGTCTCAATTCTGTGAGTTATTGACAAATTCATTTACATTCAAATCATGACTCGTATACAGCACCGTATACTATAACTGTTATTATTCCTAAAAAAATAAAAATAATTTTTTTTAAAATAATAAATAAACTAGTTCCTAAAGGAAATAAATGCTTGAGAGAAACTTAAATTTCATTTCTTGGTTGTTGTTTTTTTTTCTATATGTGCTTGCTTTACATATCCAGAGGCATATTTAGACATATTATTACTGGCAGATGCCAGAACACAAATAGCATAAAGATGTGGTCAGTATGCATATACTGTAGCTAGCTCCCCCAATATTTAAACAGGATACAATAACAGGAAGTAAGTGGAGTGGGAATGACTGCTCTGACTCATGCTCATATTTCCAAACCCTGTAGACAATCATGTCTAAAAGAAAAAAATGAGAATGATTACTGAAAAAGTGAAAAGTTACAGAAGACTTTTGTCTAAAGGATCCAATCATCTCAAACAAAACTCAATTGTAAAATCATTAATATGTGTCTGGCTATGTCAAGCCTATATAAACATTTAACACCAAAGATTTCCTACTTTGGGACTCGGACACAGTCTCAGTGTTTAAGTCTAGGCTAAAAACCTATATATTTAACCAAGCTTTTTTGTAAATAGATTATTCTTAGGTAAAGTAGCATATCTAGGGGACTCATGAACGTAGAGTATTATGGTGAACTGGTATTTTTCTCATTGATTATTTATGTTTGTTGATGGTGAAGTGATTGGTTGCTTTAGATCTCAGGGAGCCCTTATGTCTATGTCTCCTTCTGGCTCTCCCTTTTAGTTAAGCTACTCTTCACTTAAATATACCTTATATATTATGTGACTGTGACCATACCATTAACATCAACTGTTATACCAAACGGCCTGCCAACTAACACACAGTATGAATGCAGATCAATTCCTGCTTTCTGTTTCACCCAAATGAGGATGGGTTCCCTGTTGAGTCCGGTTGCTCTCAAGGTTTCTTCCTATTTGTCATGCGCACTCCTAACACGACCGGCACTAGGACCTGGAAGTAGTACGGTCGTTATTCAGGAAGCATAAAAGGAGACAAGATGGCTCCACACATTGCTCAGTCATTGAGTTGCCCATGCTATCGCCGACGCTCTGTCCGTCTAATCGTGAGTACTCACTTTGTTGGGTTTCGCTTTCGATTGAGTGTGTGTTATTAGAACGCGGGTTTATTTGTGTAAGCTCTTGCTCTCTTTCCGAGAGAGTTCTAAAAATAAACAGCGTGGTTATCCTGCCTACTCGCGCTACTTTCCGCGTTTGAGTTTACCATCTACGCTACAGGGCTAACTGCTAGTCTTCTGGTCCGTCTCCGTTTGTTTGTGACAGAATGACTGAGCCAACAGCAGTAAACCCAGCGGGTTACGCTCACCTCTGCGATGTGGTTGACCAGCACGCTAAGTTGATCGATCAGCTCAGTAGTGAAGTCGCAGTCCTCCGCCAAGGCCTCCAAGAGAGCTACGGCAAGAGAACGCAACGCTCCGCGGGGCGGTTCGCTCAGCCGGCTGCTGCCACGCCCATCGCAGCGGCTGCTGCTCCGCCACCCCCTCCCCTTTCTTCTGATGTCTTCATTGCTTTACTGGACAAATGGGATGGCACAGATGGGAAGTGCAGTGTTTTTTTTAACCACATTGGATCTAGTGTTTGAGTTTAATTCCACCAAATACTCCACAGACCGACTGCGTGTTGCTCTTCTCATTTCGTTGCTATCCGGGCAGGCAGCTGAGTGGGCCACGGCGGTCCTGCGATCTGATTCAGATGTAGCCTACTCTTATACAGAGTTCACCCGCCAGCTAAAACTCACCTTTGAACATCCTGCTGCTGAGGTGGAGAGCGACTCAAAATTATATCATCTGCGGCAGGGGGGCTCGTCCGTGAGCCGCTACAGGGCGGACTTCCGAACCCTCGCCGTCCAAACCGACTGGGGAGACTCCGCCCTCCGGACGGCCTACTACGAGGGACTGGCTGCACGCATTAAGGACGAGCTCGCCGGTCTTGAACTTCCAGCCACCTTGGAGGGCCTAATCCAACTCGCCCTCCGGATCGACCAGCGTCTGCTCGCCCGCTCTAAGCCAGCTCCTCGCACTCTGCCGTCCATCATGCCACCACTGCCTCATTTCACGCCCCGAATCTCCTCCTTCTTCTCTCGCACGCCTGTTCCGGAAGCTCGTTCCTCACTCTCCACTGCACCTACCGGATCCGTCGGTTCTCCACCTCCCGCCGTGGTTGACACCGGAGCCGGGGAACCCATGCAATTAGGGTGCGCCTCCTTAACCGCTGCAGAACGGGAACGACGATATAGAGAGGGTCTCTGCGCGTATTGCGGGTCAGCAGCGCATCACCGGGCCATCTGTCCTCTACGCCCGGGAAACGCGCAGACCCGGTGAGAAGTGAGAGTGATTCACCGGGTTCCATCTCCCTCTCCACCACCCTGACCAATGATTCCCGTCTCACGGTAAGAGTACACCTCCAGTTTGGCCACAAACGAGTCGGAAGTACCGCCTTCGTTGACTCCGGTGCTGCTGGTAACTTCATTGACTCTTCTTATGCCAAGAAACTGGGGGTAAACATCGAGGCGTTATCCCAGCCCGTAAATATTACATCTGTCGACGGTCGGCCCCTCTCCTCCAGCCCCATCACCTTCCAAACTCAACCCATCACCATGAACATCGGCCAACACCAGGAACAGCTTCACTTCTACCTTACCCCCATCTCATCACCTCCCCTCATTCTTGGACATCCCTGGTTACTTCGTCACGACCCACTCATATCCTGGACACAAAGTCGGATCCTACAATGGGGGCCAACTTGCTCTGAACTCTGCCTACGGGCCCGGGCTGGGACGTGTTCTAGGGAGTCCGAGGCCCCCGAGGTTGACACCGACGCCATCCCGAGCGCCTACCGAGACCTGGCTGAGGTGTTTTGTAAAAGACGGGCAACCCACCTACCTCCTCATCGCCCCTACGACCTTGCCATCGACCTTCAGCCAGGCTCCATGCCACCCCGCGGCCACCTCTACTCTTTATCTGCCACCAAGACGCAGGCGATGGAGGAATATGTTTCCAGCGGACTGCGCCAAGGTACCATCAGGCCTTCTTCCTCGCCTGCTGCCGCGGGGTTCTTCTTTGTGAAGAAACGTGATGGCAACTTACGCCCATGTGTCGATTATCGGGGGCTCAACAACATCACCATCAAGAACCGACATCCATTGCCTCTTACCAACTCTGCCCTGGACGCCCTCTCTGGTGCCACCATTTTTACTAAGTTGGACCTCTGGAGCGCCTACAACTTGGTGCGCATCAGAGAGGGCGATGAGTGGAAGACGGCCTTCATCACTCCCACCCGTCATTATGAAAGTCTGGTAATACCATTTGGACTCTGCAACGCTCCAGCGGTTTTCTAACAATTCATCAATGACGTTCTAAGAGACATGTTAGGTCGATGGGTGTTCGTCTACCTAGACGACATATACTCCCGGACTTTCAGTGAACATGTACAACACGTCAGAGCGGTTCTGAAGAGATTGCTCGCTCACCAGCTGTACTGTAAGTTGGAGAAGTGCGCTTTTCACGAGCGCTCCACCACGTTCCTGGGTTTTGTCATCTCGCCCCAGGGTGTGGCCATGGACCCGCAGAAGCTGGAGGTTGTGAGTCACTGACCCCTACCCAGGACTCTTAAACAACTCCAACGTTTCCTCGGGTTTGTGAACTTCTATCGTCGCTTTATCCGGGACTACAGTACGGTTGCAGCTCCACTAACTGCTCTGACACGTCCATCATCTCACCCTTTTCACCTCACCTCTACTGCCATTACCGCCTTCCGTGATTTGTCGCCGCTTCACTACGGCTCTCATCCTCCTTCATCCAGAACAAACCAATCGTTGTGGAGGTGGACGCGTCGGACGTGGGCGCCGGGGCGATTCTCTCCCAACAAGGTCCAGACCAGAAGCTGCACCCCTGCAGCTTCTTCTCCAGAAAATTTGTCCCCACTCAGCAGCGATACGGAGTAGGGGGACCGCGAGCTGCTGGCCATAAAGTGGGCCTTGGAGGAATGGCGTCACTGGCTCCAGGGCACCAGAGAGCCATTCATTGTCTGGACTGATAACCAGAACCTCATCACCATCCGGTCGCTGAAACAGTTGAACCCCAGACAGGCGCGATGGGCTCTGTTTTTTGAGGACTACAATTTCCACCTGTCATATCGCCCGGGGTCCAAGAACATCAAAGCTGACGCCCTCTCACGAGGAAGTCGTCCCCCGGGCGGACCCCGCGCCTGTCATACCACCTGATACCAAGATCATCGCACCACTCTGTTGGGACATAGAGACAAGGGTGCGGAGACCGAACCGGCAGGCGTGCCGCTTGGACGACTCTATATGCCCAACACCGTCAAGCCAGAGGTGCTTCAATGGGGGCACTCCTCTCTCCTCTCAGCTCACCCCGGAAGGCACCGCACGCTACAATTCATCCGACGCGCCTTCTGGTGGCCCAACATGAAGAGGGACATTGATGAGTTTGTCCAGGCGTGCCCAGTGTGCGCCCGGCCCAAAGACAGCACCCAACCATCCCCGGGAGAACTTCAACCACTCCCAGTTCCCCGTCGGCCCTGGACGCACATTGCCGTCGACTTCATCACAGGCCTGCCGGTCTCCGAAGGGAAGAACACCATCCTCACAATCGTCGACCGGTTCTCCAAAGCTGTCCACCTGGTAGCCCTCCCCGGACTCCCGTCAGCCAAAAACACAGCCGAGCTGATATTAGAACACGTAGTCCGCCTGCATGGGTTCCCAAGGGATATCGTCTCGGACAGGGGGCCCCAGTTCACCTCCCAGGTTCTGGAAGTCCTTCTGCCGTCTGATCAATTCCACCTGTAGTCTGTCTTCTGAATACCACCCACAGACTAACGGTCAGACGGAACGGACCAACCAACAACTGGAGCGCTACTTGAGATGCTTTGTCGCTGATCGCCAGTGCTCCTGAGCCCGCTACCTCATTTGGGCAGAATTATCGCATAACCTCCACGTCTCCTCCGCCACCAATCTAAGCCCATTTGAGGCATGCTACGGCTTCCAACCTCCGATGTTCGACCACCAAGAACCGGAGGTTGAAGTACCGTCGGCCCAACAGTTGGTTCGTCGGTGTCGACGGCTCTGGAACCAAGCAAACAACACCATCCGACGCTCCAACACCCGTTACATCCTCCAACATCGCCGTCGACACCCTCCGGGATGACTATTCCAGATAGGTGACAAGGTATGGCTATCTACCAAGAACCTTCACCTACGAACAGAATCACGGAAGCTCTCCCCCAGATTCATCGGTCCATACCGCATCACCCTCCGGATAAACCCTGTCACCTACCGGCTCCAGCTGCCTGCGGCGCTCCGGATCCACCCGGTATTCCATATATCCCAACTCAAACCCTTCACCACTTCCCCTATGGTTCCACCCACCCACCCTGCTCCCCCTCCCCGAATCATTGAGGGCGGTCCCGCTTATACCGTACGTCGGATCCTTGATTCGCGGCCTCGGGGCAGAGGCATGCAATACCTAGTTGATTGGGAACGTTACGGCCCCGAGGAGCGGTCCTGGATTCCGGCACGGTTCATTCTCGACCCCGAGCTAATCCGGGACTATCGTCTTCGGGTATCCTCCACCCCAGGACCTGTCGGGTGCCGGTCCTGGACAGGGGGGTACTGTCATGCGCACTCCTAACACGACCAGCACTAGGACCTGGAAGTAGTACTGTCGTTATTCAGGAAGCATAAAAGGAGACAAGATGGCTCCACACATTGCTCAGTCATTGAGTTGCCCATGCTATCGCCGACGCTCTGTCCATCTAATGATGAGTACTCACTTTGTTGGGTTTCGCTTTCGATTGAGTGTGTGTTATTAGAACGCGGGTTTATTTGTGTAAGCTCTTGCTCTCGTTCCGAGAGAGTTCTAACAATAAACAGCGTTGTTATCCTGCCTACTCGCGCTATTTCCGCGTTTGGGTTTACCATCTACGCTACAGGGCTAACTGCTAGTCTTCTGGTCCGTCTCCGTTTGTTTGTGACACTATTGCCATCTCAGGGAGTTTTTCCTTGCCACTGTTGCCCTCAGCTTGCTCATCAGGGACTATCTGACCATTTTGATTCATACACATTCACATTCCATACAAATTTTAATCATTTTTAGATTGTGTAAAGCTGCTTTGTGACAATGACAATTGTTAAAGTGCTTTACAAATAAAATTTAATAGAATTGAATTGAATACTGAGGTTGGTTTAGTTCTCCATTTTTTTCATGCACATGTTTTTTTTTTCTCTGGGTTCTCTGACTTCCTTTCACCTTAACAAAATTTGGTCTGTAGGCAGATTGGCTTTACAAAATTATGCATGGATAGGAATGTTTGTGCAGGATGCGTTGAGATGGTCCAGTGTCCCATTCAGGGACATTCAAAACTCACATGCAGTGTTAAATATTTTTGCTTTGATGACAGCTTTGCACACTGTTGGTATTCTAATGTCAGAATATCATTCTTGATTAGCCTCATGATTGGATTGATTTTAAAAAAATTTTGAAGGAGTTTCCAGAGGTGTTGAGTACTTGGTGCCTGTTTCGCAAACCATCTCAATTGTATTTAGATCAGGTGATTGTTAAGGCCGGTCTTTATCTGATGGAGCATTCCATCACTCTCAAAACATAACATGTCTGTTCTTACATAACATGTCCGGAGTAATTGCCTTGCTTTAACAAATAATGGTCCGACTAAGTACAAACCAGTTGGGATGGCATGTCGCTGCAAAATACTGGAATGTCTAACAAAGACATGGTGGTTAGAACCTAAAATAAAAAAATTAGACTCATCAGATCAAAGGATAGTTTCCCACTGATCTAATCTCCATTCCTTGTGTTTCTTGGCCCAAGAAAGTCTCTAGTGCTTGTTATTCTTCCAAAGTAAAGGTTTCTTTGCCACAGTTCGACCATGAAGGCCTGACTCATGCAGTCTCCTCACAACAGTGGATGTTAAAATATGTCTGCTGCTTGAAGCATTTATGTGGGCGCTAATCTGAGGCCCTGTAAATTGGTAGTTTCTAAGGCTTGTCATTCCAATAAACTTTTATTATTAGGTCTCGACCTATCCATTCCAAAACCTTATTTTTAAAAAAATTTTCAGCCATTCAAATTTTCTGTACTGTATATTTACTGGTGCTTTGTACCATTTTTACCAATGTTTTGGAACATTGTCCTGTTGCAAGACTCACTTTCGACCAAGCTTTAGCTGTCGGACAGAGGACTTCATATTTGCCTCTAGAATATTCTGGTAAACTGATGAGTTCAGTCCTGTGGCTGCTAAACAAGCCCAAATCATCACCCTCTAATGCTGTGCTTGAGTGGGTATGAGGTGTTTCTGCTTAAATGCTGTTTGGTTTTCCCCAAACATCATTGGCAACTGTTTTAAATGCTTTCCACTTGTGAATAATCTTTACAACACTGAACTGCAAATTGTTTGTAAATGGTTTTATAATCCTTTCCATATTGATGTGCAGCAACAGTTGCATCTCTAAGACCATTGGCACTGTGTTAACACACACCTAAACGCTCCAGACCAACAAACTGCCAAAACTTTGCTTTTATAGAGGTCTGCACACCTGCCGGTGATCAATAAATCAAGGGCTAATGATTAATAGTAGCTGGCTGTGTGTTGTTTTTTCTGTTTGGCTTAATATTTGTAAAATAAATAATGGCACGGTGAAAAACATTATATGTGGAATTAGAAGATGGGGTACTAACTTTTGAAATGACTAGCACTGGCTTGGACTCCCTTTTGCCTTCAGAACTGCCTTAATGTGATATACATTCAAATAGGTGTTGGAACATTCCTTAAAGACTTTGGTCGTGTTTCCCAAATATTCTGCTTTATAATTAAAGAGTATCCTTAAAAAATACAAGTTATTCATGAATCATCTTAACCCGTAAAAGAGCTCCTATTACTCCTGTTAGGAGTAGTGGGGAGGATTTTTAAGAGGCTTATTAGTTTCTTATGCAAAGGAGAATATACAAAGATGACGTACTGTACTTGTGTCCATGTTTGCTACATATGAACCAGACAGCTTTGGAGTGAGGTACAATTGTTCTCTTTGTTCCCTGCCACTGTTGGGCCCTTGAGCAAGGCCCTTAAACCTCATCTGCTCAGATGAGAACTGAGATAAATGTAAGTTGCTCTGGATAAGGGTGGATGTCAAATGCTATGAATGTAAATGAGAGGATCTAATAAATATAGTAAATTTAAAAAAGCATATGCACAGTTTAAACAAAAGCTACAGATAAAAGTGAGCCTCTAACAATAAATCTGCCTGCGCAAGTGTATGTGTGTATGTGTATGATTGTGGGTAGTCAAAGAAAGAGGGGAAGAAAACAAATAGATTTTTTAAATTCTGTCCTTAATAATTAATAAAAATTACACTTTGCCAGTCATTGATGTGCCTTTTCGCAACCTGAAATATTTTTTGTAAAGATAACCTGGACTTGCCCTGACCCACTTTAATTTTGCATTATAATGCATAAGACCTTGCAATAGTCAACCCTGCCTTCTCAATGAGATAAGAGTTCTTATAAATTATTTGCTCAGAGTTGCTATGAGTAAGGAAAGTACAAAAACCTTTATCTTAATGAGGAGGTGTGGTTGACCCCATTGACGCAGCAATTCAACTACTGTGATTGGCTGATAAAAAAATCTGTAAAGAGCTTAAAATACTCTTTTTGTGAAAATAAAATATATGGTAATAGAATAGAGAGTAAAATCATAATGTTTGTATGTAAAGAAATTGTATATTTATGAATGCAGGCTAATTTATGAAAGTTACGCTAAATATCTTAAAGTTAATTAAAACAGCCAAATGTTGAAAATGTGTCTACTTTTAAAACAACCAATTTCCACACAGTAGTTACTATATTTAAGTTCCTACATTTATTTACTATACTGATTTTATTACTTGTAATCCATTTCAGATTGATGCAAGCAATCAATGTTTGAAGAACATTTCTTCTTTCCGCCATTTTGTTTATAGAAACCCATAAGCCTCTTAAAAGACAACTTTTACCTTAGGAGGCTGTTTTTAGGGCTAAGATGTTCCATGAATACTTTTTTATCTTTGCTAAGATTTAGTCCCAACTTTAAGGGAAAACTCTAAGAAAATGCCATCATTCTAAGAATTCTCTTAGAATTCTAATCACTAAGTGCAACTATTGGGCTTAAGAAACTTTGTGAAGATGGGCCCTGATAGCTAAGCAATTATTTGAAGTTGCTTATGTTGGTATTAAAGCTAAGGGGGTGTGTGTGTGTGTGTGTGTGTGTGTGTGTGTGTGTGTGTGTGTGCGTGTGTGTGTGTGTGTGTGTGGGTGGGTGTGGTTGAGGGACTGAATCAAGAAAATCCCATCTCCATAATTCCTATAAAGCAGAGCAGTAGGCCATGAAGACTAAATCAGTGCTAGCTAACTCTTTGACCATTTGCTAGTTGGTTTAAACACATGCTGCATATGTGATTAACAATAAAATGTATCTGAGGATGCATTTGCCTGATACTAAGGCCTGCTACAACCATATGATTCTTAATATGTTTTTACCCCATAAAATTAAAAGAGGAAGTACTTTACATGCCACTGCCCTTCAGTAAATTATATAACTTACAGTAAATGCAAACTTAACTTAACAGATGTATTTTATTAAATATAATCTAGATGTGGCTAGATGGGCTTAAGAGAATTTCTGCAGGCTAGAACAAATGTTTCTCATTATATGGTTTTAAAAAAGCAGTACAAGTGCAACATTTACCATTCATTTAAAATGTATATTAGACTACACTATATTATGCATTTTGATGTAATATGCTAAATGCCAACTGATCATATAATAAGGTGGCCATCTCAGGACCTCATTTTGTATAAGTTTCCACATCAAATCTCCTGTTTTAATGGTTCTAAGATGCACCAAACTGAAAAACATGGCACATTTGCGACAACTAGTACACTTGTATTGTGAGTCCTAAGCCAATTATAGAAAAGTCCTAAGATCCCACATCACTAAGTCAACATTGTCATTAAAATTTAAAAGTTTTGTGATGTATTATTTAGTTCTCTAACAATGTTCTGAATTAAAGTGAAGTCAATTAGTCTTTACCAGGTTTTATTTTAATATAGTTGACCAATACACTATAGATTCATGTTACTGAAAATGAATTACCCATTATTAATTAAAGAAAGAAAGAAAGAAAGAAAGAAATCACTGACAACAGATTACAGGGGTACCTGGTCTAAGCACTTACGCTGTCTTTCCACAGATGGTTTTTCGGTACCAGTTCCTGCATGTGCTGAAATACTTCTTATTGGTACCTCTTACCTGCTGAAGGGCACACACATTGGGCCTGTCGAGAATGGAGATTGTAAGGAACACAGTTAAACAAAAAAAGCAAGAGATAAGAAAGAACCCTATGATTGAATACTGAACATTTATCCTGGATTAACTTAAATTTAATTAAATTTTAAAGTCATGCAGTTAGGCAGGTTAATTGTATGACATTCTTGACAAATTACATGCAGTGTGGTGAAAAGCCAGAAGCAATTAAACCATTTTAGCAAGGCACATTGTTGATTCAGCATGATTTCCCCCCCCTGAAATCCTTCTTTAAGCATGGTGAATGAAATTTGAGGTTACAGACATAAGCTTTATTTAATAATTTGTTTAACCAACATGAATTGTAGGGCTAACACTAATAAAGACAATAAAATGTATTATTGATATGGCAAATATGCTATACCCAGCTTTGTTGTAGCAAAATTTTGGCTTTTATGCATTTTCCATTAAAAACACCTACATAAAATATTCCCTTACCCTTCATTCTTGGCCCTGATGCGGCTGTGTGACAAAATCTTGTCATAAGCAGATGAGTCTACCTGGTCCAGGTAGAAAAGTACCAGCAGAGCAAAGGTGACCACAATCACAGGCTTCATCCTGGCTTCTGCCCCACACATCAAAACCACTGACAAACCAGGAGAAATGGGAGCAGACTATAGCAAGGCAGTTTTTATACCACCCCTCCCCTCTCTAACCCTCACACAGTTGCTGTATTGGTTACACACAATGAGGGAATGAACATAGAGCGAGAATATCAACCTGTCCCATACTGTACATAACCACATTCTCCATGGGAGCCCTGAGCACCTAGCTCATCTCATGCTCATTAATCAGACCTGAGGGTAAATTATACATGGCTACACTGATTTATGCTTTAACACTTGCACATAAATTAGTTGCAGTTTATTCATTATACTAATTGCGTGATTTGACTTTTCTCCTTGTTAGACTAAGTTGCTTCATCTTTGCCTTGTCTTTGTATGTAAATATTGGAGATCTACAGTATATAGTTTTAATCCCTATCGAAAACCTGCTGAAGTACCATTATGAGGATTTTAAGAGACTTACTTCATTGTAACTCCCACCTCATTCTTCTTATTTCTGAGCTTCAGTTAAGCATCAGTGGGACTAGAGGATTATAAAATTGAGAAAAATTAGGAAGCAGAGTTATGCTTTACTCGCTCTCTTTGGGTCTGTGAGGTGCATAGGAAAGGCACAATAGGGGACTGGAGAATTTTGATGCTTAATGTGGGAAACTCGAGTCGCTTTTCATTTTAATGAATGTTAATGTTTAACTTAAACTGTGTGCATCACTACCTCTAGTGGTGGACACATAGCAGCACAACACCACAGTATTTTTTATCATAAATGAAAATCCATATGTTTGATAAGTTTATAGATAGTGGATGTAGTAAGCAGAGCCCCTATAATATATTTTGTTTTATGATCACTATTTCTTTCAGTTTAAATGCAATCTGAGCTACAAGCCATGTTTTATATCTACTCATAATAAATCATGAAATAAGATTAACAACCCAGATTTTAAAAAGTTGCCAGCAACTGAATTAGTGTTTTTTTAGGGTGAACAGTCCTGAACAGGTGGTGTGGATACAAACGTAGTTATGACCATAAACAGAATGAAATCAATCTCTAACTTCAGGATGTTTGGGGTTAATTCCTAGAGGGTACATTCATTGCCTCAATACTTATGACTCTTTACTATCCTTTTGGGTAAAATAACCTTTACACAAAAAAATTATTACAGCCTCTTGAGTTGCTCTGTGTCGCTGTTAGTGTTCTGAATTTGTTCATACATTTTTGTATCTAGTACAATCCGATAACTGAAACTGAGCAATACACTAGAATGGAAAATATGTTTTGCACAAACATAGATGAGCCACAACATTAACACTCCACAACAGTAACACTATACAACATTAACACATTAACATTGATTACCAATGATATACTTGGAAACCGACACAGGATTGTAGGCTCCCTAGGCTCCCCCATACCTGTAGGGAACAAAGGTCAGCCCATTCCAAAGAAAAGCCAATGCGGACAAAGCACCCAACACTGCCGACCTACTACAGGATCCACTGCCACCATCCTAATGCCAGACACCACAGCACAACCAGACATCACGGGTCTTTTGGAGTTATGCATCGACAGGCCACAGCCGCTTTGTCGGACCTTTAGAGTCTTGCAGCCTCAAATAAGGATGTGACATAATTTTTAACTAAAACCCTGCACTGCATTACTGATTGCTCAGATGTTAAAAGTACAGGGGTTGGACAATGGAACTGAAACGCCTGGTTTTAATTCATTAGTATGGTGTAGGGCCTCCTTTTGCGGCCAGTACAGCATCAATTTTTTTGAGCCATTCTTCTTGCAGAATACTGGCCAGGTCACTACATCTTGCTGGTGTTTCCTGACTCGCTCTTCCAAAACACCCCAAACTGGCTCAATAATATTTCGATCTGGTGACTGTGCAGGCCATGGAAGATATTCAACTTCACTTTCATGTTCATCAAACCACTCTGTCACCAGTCTTGCTGTGTGTATTGGTGCATTATCATCCTGATACACGGCACCACCTTCAGGATATAATGTTTGAACCACTGGGTGCACATGGTCCTCCAGAATAGTCCTTGGCAGTGATGCACCTGGGCCTAAGGAATGCCATAGTATTGCATTTATCCTCTTTTGTCACTCTGATATGTCACCCATAATGACTATAAAGCAATATTTTAAGCAAACCTGTGCTATTACTCTGCTAATTAAACCTTTCACACTCTGCTCTTACTGGTGGAATGTGCAATCAATGAAGATTGGCCACCAGGCTGGTCAAATTTAGCCATGAAACCTCCAACACTAAATTGGCCAGTGTTTCAGTTTCATTGTCCATCCCCTGTTTCATTTATAGCAACAGAGTTTGTTCTGGCCTTTCCCTGTGTATAATACAACTATCACTGTTTATTCATTTAATCAGTGTTGATGCAGTGTTATGAAATTTATTCTGACACCTAAAATGAAAAACTTCTGAATAAAACAATTCAAATAATTGTTTAGGTACACCAAGGGAAATACTGTATATTTTGATAATGCCTAATGCCTATAATGTCTAATTTTGTTATGCTGTAAATTTAAAACTTAATTTTCAGTGCCGTAAAATTGTGTCTAATTGTTCCTAATTGGCTTTGTATTTGAAGAAAGCCAAGTTTAACAGAATTAAACAAAAATAAAGAAATAAAAATAATTTAAAAACACCAAAGCAGGATTTCCCTGATATAATGAGCCAGATCCATCTGACTGGATTCTATCAGGAGTTCCAAATAATAAAGAAGAATCAAAGCAGTTATTTAAGAACCCTAAATGTCTTTTTAAAACTATATTGTCTGTGGTGCATATCATATGGATTGCAAGCACCTACAGTATATGATATGGATCAAATATAATATAAATTTCAAAGATGCATTTTCAAATATCAGTTGCAATGCAATACATATCGGTGTGGGCTAGTCATATTTGGAGAGCCACACATGTCTTAAACTCAGGTTGACATGTTAGTACTAAAAGTCAGTGATCCAAAGGATCTGTTGGCTTAACCTTTAATGATACAAGGCTGTATTTGAATTCCATGTGAGCCCTCTTCACATGCAGTAATCGACTTAAATATGGAAGCAGATATGAAATTGTGAGTGACTAGGCATCATTCAAATTCAGCCATGCCTGACTGGGATTTATTATTTACAACTCTGGTAATGAAAACTGGGAAGGCTACAGAACTGACCATTTCCATAATCGCTGCATGCTCAGTGAATTTCAGTTTCATCAAAAATGTAGTTGATAAAAGAAATGTCTGGCTCCAGTGCAATGTTTGCCCTTGAAAAAAAAAGGAATTTATAAAAAGACATGGAGAATATGTGGATAAACTTGTACTGTATGTAGAAACCTGAAGGGGGGTCATAAAGACTAGTGTGGATGGCTAACCTCAAAGGAGGCACAACATTCCAGTGATGTTGAAGCTGGGCAAGCTGGTTCTGAAAGTGGACAGATGCACATCGCAGCCTTATGAACTCTCTGCCTATTCAACACCACAATGGCACACAACTGGCAAACAACAGTAATATGATTTTCCATGACATCTGACAGACTTTGTAACCTGATAGCCTCCTAGTCAAACAGTCCATTTTTTAATTATGTATTTTACAAATTAGCTATTTGAAATATTCAATATATATATATATCAAAATGAAATCTGATGCCATTATAAAACGTATATGAGGGGGATTTAAGTCAAACTGGGACTTATGAATAAAGGCAGAAAATTGGTTCAAGACTTCAAGCACAGTATGGGTGATGAGACTCTAAGCCAATTTAAACTGTTTTAAAGATGTGATGTCCATATTTCCGTGAATGATAAATGAGCCCACTGCAGTTGTTCCTGTTCAGTGAGTGGAAAACCTGATCTTTGAAAATTGACGGATAACTTGTTGCCAACACACGAAAAAGACGCATCTGTCTGTGGGACCTGTACACACAATCATTTGCAAACACCACTGGCACATTTACAAGAACTAGGCTGGGAGTTTTTACCATTCCCCCATACAGTCCTGACCTCATTCCAAGCAATTTCAACATGGTTGGGCCATTAAAGGCGTTCCTCTGAGACCAGCCTTTCAGATGTGAAGCAGTCAGTCTGATAATGGCTCCAGCATACTGAGAAAACTTTCTACCTTAATGGTATACAAGCACTAATAAAATGCTGTGATGAGTACATTTATGTCGCAAGGAATTATATGAGGTAGCTCTTGACCATGACCATGACCATGAGTCTTTCCCCTGGGAGTGAGCACAGATTATTAATTAATTTGCAATGGGGCAGATACACTTTTGTAAATGTCCCAGACCAGATGGTGTGCTTTAGTGAAACCATAAAGGTTGATTACTTAAGCATTACCAAAAATTCAAGAAATGCCTTTGCCTATTAAATTACATTTGATACTGGCTATTGCTATCCCATCAGTGTTACTTCTAGACATTTGTGAATCACTATAGTGCAGTATCAGGACTTGAGTAATCGTCCTGTCTCCTTAATACGTAGCAGTGGCAACATCAGTATCAGATATATTTATAACTGCTGTGTCTTGTTGTCTGGCACATTGTCAAGGGTGCACTAAGAGAATAAGCTATAAATCCTTTTGATGACTTTGATATACTGCCTCAACTAGTTGTAAGAAAAACTACCATGGTAATCTAGATTCAAACAATATTTTCAAATACATAAGGACTGCGTACAGTATGTGTGTCTGCAAGTGAGAAAACTAATAAAGCTGGCTATAAAAAGAAAAAGTCACATTCCTCCTGAGTGCTTCTTAGAAACTTCCAGGTTTTATAATAGTGCTGAAAACCAGGTAGGAGGTACTGGAATCTGTTACAGAACTTTCTTCATTTTGCGAGATAGTTAAAACCCTCAGCAGTCTCCACAAGGCACAACAGACTCTTCTTGACTCCTGAACAACAGCAGCATGTTGAGCAATCCCTCAGGAGGTTGATGTTTCTCTCATTACTCAGCATCCTCTCTAATGTCTCCCCCAGATCCCTCTCTCCACACAGGTAGAACCTGCCATGTCCGTCAAAACCACAGCAAAGCCCGGACAGGTTTGCCCAGGGCAAGCATAGGGGATGGGTTTTGTTGTGGCAAGGCCCAGTGTTGATTCAAGCCAAACTTAGCAGTTCTATGGACATCGATGTCAACTCCTTGTCACAGGGATATAAAGGGTCTCCCGACCCATTGCAGGAATTCCCCACAAGGATTTTTCCCTTTAGACCAGTCACACTTTAGACACCTTTTCAACCGGGTGAGACAAATTGACGATCAGCAAATTCAGGCTAATGTTGTACTATCCCACTTGTGTTTTTCAATTATTAATGATATGTTATATTGAGCAGGTCACTCAAATCGGAGAAGGGAGGGCCCAATCATTGGTACCAAAGAACCACAGGCAACAGCAGATTCCTATGATTCAAAGAGCTGTTCTGTGGGCTGAGTTTGGACAGTAGGAGCATGTGGCAGTAGGGTCATGGTCAAGGAATGGAGATGAGTAGAACCAGTATATAATTTGTAATAATTCTGCAAACAGCAGTGCTGAAAAGTGCTTGCTGTAAAATCTAACTTAAAATAAGCACAAAGCTGTGTAAAAAGTCACCTGTCTCCTAAGTCATCATTCATAGAGATACAGCAAATTCAACAATAATATCTAATAATAATAATAATAATAATAATAATAATAATAATAATAATTATCCACAACAACAATAATAATAGCAGGAAGAAGAAAAAAAGTATATGGTAATTAGTTTATTTTCTTTATCTTTCTCTATTTCCTTATGTTCAGCATACAGCACTGGCCCATTTAAACAGACATCTATGCTCTGTTCATTTTCCTCACATGATAAAGTCTAAAGACAGCTTAGTTTAAAAAGGCAGTCAGTACCTTTTGAGTATTAAAATGCAATGTTTATCATGATTTAAGAATAATACAGAATATACATGACAAATACGCTTAATATGACAAGCTCAACAGAACTGTGATATGAAGGCTACATAACACTGATGTAGGTCCTATATACTCCAAATTAATGTGGATACCTAGTAAATAATATGGCATAATCGCTGAATACAGAAAGATATTTCCATATTCCTATTCCTCCATCCTCCATGCTGCCTTCATGCATTGAGGTGATCAGTTGACAGCAAAATTATGATGTCCACCATGTGTCACCCTGTATTAGTTTAATGAAATGTTTGCATAGTAATAATATACTATAATAGGCAGTATAAAGACATGAAATCTCCCAGCTAATGACAAAGAGCTGTATTCAGAGTTGGCCGCTTAAGAAAATTTTATGTCCATATTTACATTAGGAAAGCTTTCCACATTCAGAGCCAGCTTGGGCAAAAGCTTGTGTTTTTACAGCAGCATTCCAGATGCAACCATTCAGCTAGTCAGGCTAACTGCACATTGAGTCAACAAGATAGCAGCATTGTCTGGAATGCTGTTGTGATCTCATGCTACTGTTCATCACTTATGATTGTAAATTGCCACCCAGGTTATCTTCAGAGAGAGTTTACCACAGTGTTCACCGTTGCGGTGTACATACCACCTGGTGCTAACCAGAGAAGCACTTTTCATGAACTATACAGGGCTATTAGTAACTTACAGACTGTGCACCCACAAGGGATTTGTCATTGTTGCCGAGGACTTCAAACATGTAAATCTGAAGTCAGTGCTGCCAAAATTCCACCAGCATGTTGACTTTGCGATCCATGAAATAAACAATTTGGAACTAGTTTACACTGACGTTTGTGATGCTTACAAGAATGCTCCATAAACCCCCCAACTCTACCTCTAGTTTTGAAGACCATATATCTGTTATACTTTTCCTGGCATACAAACTACATTTAAAAATGTGACAAACTTTTTTTTTTCCTGAGGGAAACATCTCAGCCACCTTCAGGATTATTTTGAGCATAGACTACAGCATGTTCAGAGAGGTTGCTGAATACCACGACACCCCAAACTTGGAGGAATACACAACATCAGTGCAGCAAAGCTACATAAGCTTATCCATAGATGATGTGACATCCTTCAACGCCATCACCACTCATGCAAACTAGGGACCAAGGGTTATTGCTGCAATGCGCTCACTAATAACAACCCTGATACACTGCTTTCAGCTCTGACAACAGAGCAGCCCTCTGCACAGCAAGGGCTAATCTGTCCTGGGCTATCAGAGCGGCAAAGCACGATCATGCAGAAAGAATCCATGGTCACACCCTATAAACACTAAAGGGCACAAGGAATATGTGAAAAGGCATTCAGGCCATTTACAGAGCAACCCCATTTGCTGTGATGGTGACACCTTGATCACAGTCCTATGGAATAAAATCTATGCATGGCCAAACACAGAGAATCATGCCAGCAGGGAAAATTACCCCAATTTCAATGACCATTTTGTCTGTCTGCTGTACTGCAGATGGCAGAAAGTCTCTGTCCAAGGTTAAGCCAGGGCGATCTTGGCAACATACCTGGCTAGGTTCACAGGGAATGTGCTGATCAGTATGGAGATGTCCTGCAGACATCTTCAATACATTACTGAGCCAAACATCTCATGACATATCTCTGTGTGCTTTAAGACAATCACTATCATCCCTGTGCTTTGAGCAGCTAATCATCAAACACATACGTAAACTCTATAGAGGAACAATAAAGAGCATCGTGACCTGAACTGTTGAACTGTTTTTTTACTGAGGCAGTCAGATTACTCAACATTCTAATTGTCACTAAATAGCAATGCAAACTGCAATTTACAAAGTGGCATCAGACAAGTCATAGAACACTAAACATATTGATGCTACCCTATTAATAGTTTACAGGTTACATCCTACATTCTGTGTATTTATTATCCTTTACTCATCTCACAGCATTGCTAATATGTTACGTGTTGCATTATGGTCTTTTATTAAGGTATATTAGAACATGACAATATAAACCCACTTTACTTGATTAAACAGTTAAGGCATTTGTTTGTTCTCTAATTTGATGGAAAGCTTGTGAGTGATAGTAGATAGTCATCTGAGTTACGCATGTTGTGGTGATTATATTGCAAACCAGTTGAGATCTTGTAGAAGCCAGAGAATTCAGGCTTGCTCAGAGTAACTGAGGCAGTGTGGATTCTTTAGAAGCAATGTACCGGCTCTGCTTTCTGATCTTTGTGTTTCATATTTTGGATGACATTTTTAGCAAGTATGCCATCACTTCATCTCCACAGTATAACAGACAAAATTGAAATTCGCAATAAACAGATATTATTGTGGATACTTGGGTTGCATCCATATCTGCATATTACTATACTGTGGAGTTTGTGCACACTTACTGTACTTGTAAGATTAATAGGCACAATGGAGAAATAGGGAAAAATACAAAATTTTATATCCTGCAGCTTTAATCAGATATAGCTCATCATGTCATATACACTTCAGTCCTTAAGATAAATATTTTCTCTGATTAAAACAAGTCTACTGTGTGAATATAATTTAGGAATTCATGTATTAAAAAAAATCTTTCAATAACCATTCTTAATCCAACTCTGAATATGGCCCAACATTTGCATCATAGCTGGTAAATCCAACAGTGCTATTTACACATTCCTATTTAATTAGCTATTTGCTTAGCTATTGCTCTTTTATATGCAAAACCTCTGGGTGGTGGGCAGGCATCAGCCAGCCTCATAAGGTAGCCATCATAATAACTTGTGTAGATTTTGCTCTATGTCTCCTGACTGTGCCAATCTTTATTATACAGATTTTCCTGTGGAATAGCCCTAATACTTTACTAAGAAAAGCTTCACCATGACAGCTGCTACTGATGTACAGTTCTGTGCAAAAGTCTTTAGCCACCGCTTCTTTTTTATTATTGTATCACTCACTCATTGGAGACTTAGGGCATGAGGTGGGGTACACCCTGGACAGAAGGTAATAGACGGTCTTTTCTTGAGAGGTTTTTCAACAAAAGACTGGGTGTCAAACCATCGCAGGGCACACACACTCACGTGCTCATTAATGTCTTTGGACTGTTGGAGGAAACCGGAGTACGCAGAGGAAACCAGACAAGCATAAAAAGGACATGTAAACTCAGATAGGCACACACACCTGAAGTGGGAATCAAACCCAGAACCCTGGAGGTGCAAAGTGATAGTGCTAACCACTAAGCCACTATGCCACCCTGTCTTTATATTATTCTGAATAAAATAAAATTAAATACAAATATTAGGATTAAATGGAAAGACATGGAAACAAAAATGTTACTGTGACAGGCTGCAAGTGCTCAAAGATACAATTTAACTGCTCAATATAACTGGCTGTATAAGTAGCAGCCTTATTCCAACCTCTCAGCATTCAGCATCACCAGTGCATTGCCTCAAGTAAGATTTTTATGCTTGAAGGGGTTCATAAGTCACTTAACAAACAAAAACATTCCTCAGAAACTAGTCAGATACAGTGACTGGACTAAAAATAAGAGCCAAAAAATTGCCAAAATGAGAGCTAGAAAAGTCCGTCAGGAACTATTCATACATTAAAAAAAAATACAAAAAAGTCTGGCTCTTTGGAAACAAAACCTGAAGAATTGATGGGTGGTGAAGACTTTTGCCCAGTACTATAGTTTTTTTTATTATTACACATTGGATTTAATTCTATTTCAATAAACAATTAAACAAATAGAATACTGATTATAACAACTTGTGATGATATGAATATCAAGATGAAACCATCGAGCCAAACAATGGCTAATGGACATAAATTACTGGCAACGTACTCTCTTGTGGCCATAGCTTTAAATGTCCAGAATAGTCCCAAATTTATAGTCATCCCTGAGTCACAGAAATCCTCAGCAGGGCATATCCATGCGTTATACTGATTCAGGCAACCTACAGTATTTATGGAATATGGTTCAAACGATTTAAGGGTTTACTTTCTTAAAATGAAAATATGTAACAGTTCGGACAAATTGATTCCCAAAGAAGCTACTATAGTTTGGCTTAACTGGAGTCTGATTGTCCTTCTCATGGTGGTTGTATGCTACTATAATCTGCTGATTTCTTCATCATTTTCAGTACTTTCCGGGTTCACGTCTTCATCACATATACATGGTATGTCAGAAAATCTTTTTCTTTCCTCTGTCACTTTCTGCACTTCTTTTGTCTCATTAGCACTTTCATCCTTTCCTTTTTCATTGACCTTTTTTATAACTAATGACTTGGATGTTTTGTCATCCTTGTGGTTCTCTCCTGGTTCCTCTGTATCTGACTCTCCAACCTCTTCACACACCGAATAAATCCTGCCAGGATCGTTTCTCCCCCTTTGCTGGATTTGTTGATACAGTCCAGAGAAATCACTTGTTCGCTTGCACGAAGTGATTTCCGATGATGTAGGGATAGAGCCATTAGCAAGGCAGTGTTCTGTATTCTTTGTATTTGCTTTTGTTTTTTGTTGAAGTATAGAGGCGGTGACACTGAGAAGTTTAAGCTTGCTCTTCAGTTGTTCTCCTGGAGGAGCTGTTGCACACTTTACAGGATGGTCAGTATAGGCCATGTTCGAGGCTGCTGTACTTCCTTTGGTAGTCTGTAGTCCTGGTTTATTTCCTTTCATCATTCCTAACACCTCATATCGAAAACTAGAAATGTCCTGTTTTAGCTCCTGAAAAATATGAGACATTGTTTATTCAACTGTCGCCAAACCATGTAACTGCTATAAAAGACACTTACTGTAGATACCTTAAAGTTCTCCTCTGTCAAGCCTTCTTCAGTCTTGGCATCTCTGATCATTGCTGCCACGTACCGTTTCACCAAGTTTCGTAGCACCTCCTACCAAACAAAAAGAGAATGATAATAGCCATCAATATGAGATCAGACTCTATGATGCTGGACTGAACCAGCTGGCCTAACAGAGCATCAAAACATCTGTGGTACCAAGGTTAGAAACAGGAGTGGGAAAGGCACAAGGTGATTTATGGCATGAGAAATGAAAGGGGAATTTATACAGCACAAAGACAAACAGGAATAATGGGTATTAGCTTCGAAAAAGACATTATTACCTGATACTGGTGATTGATGTGGACATTCTTTGCAGCTCTCCTCTGTGGGAGGATGGAAATGGCTTGACTATTGACTTAACTTTAACACTTAACACTTTCACACTTTTCACAACCCTTGCTCTGTTTTAAACCAATGAACCTCCTAACATTGATGTTAATACTGAAGGATCATGCTTAAAACACTACATTTGCCACATACAGTAAAAGTTGGATTGTTTTCATATGATATGATCAAAAGCATAATTTGACACATTATGAATTCAGATAAAAGATAAAGTCTTACACTAATTGATCCAAAAGTCTCAGTTCTCTCTGATCCTGTTCTCTTGCAGATGTGCCCCTTGATCCACTTGATCAGGTACCATACAGACTTAGGGCTGGGGATTATATTAAATGGAGGGGGCAACGTGCCTCCCTCTTCAAAATAGCTCATCCACAGCTTAGTCCGAGCAAATTTCCACTCGATGTCAGCATGATCCTGTGAAGTAGTAGCAAAGCGCGTTATCCATGAAAATAAGAAAGAGTGAGGGAGGAAAAGGTAAAATATAAGACAAATAAACAATCTGCATATCTTATTAAGCACACTTCAGCAATGCAGAAAATGTCAGGGTTTCATTGTCCAACTATATAACGAACTTATATAACTATATAGCTGTCTTATATAACTGTCTTATATAACTTATATAAGTACACAGTCCGGTCTAAAAACGTCACCACTTGGATTTAACTAAGAAAATAGGTAAGATTCTTCCATTGTGTTTTTACTGCAGTGATGTTTCAACTGGCAAAACGTTATTTAACCCTAACTGATGCAGTGAGTAGTTTCTGAAAATCAATGTCAGAAGACATTGTCATGGCAAAGATGTTAGTATATTCCAGAAGGGTCAAAATATTGGCCTGCATTATACAAAAAAAAAAAAAAACAACTACAAAGATTGCTGAAACTACTAAAATTGTGATCAGAACTATTAGGATAGAATGCATAATTAAATAAATTCAGTCAGAAAAACATCCTGAATGAGCGATCACTCAAAGGCTTAGTGAAATCATATCATTAGAAAAAGAAACATTAGAGCTCATGGTTATGTTTAACAGTGAAAGTACAGTAAATGAATTTCCACATTTACATTGTGGAGAGAACTCTTTGGACTAAAGAGCTGTGTAGCCTTAAGAAAACCACTTGTTAGTCAGACTAATTGCAAAAAAAATGCTTCAGTTTGCTAGGGAGCCTGTGAAGCGTTAGAAAAAGGTCATGTGGTCTGATGAGTACAGATTTAGCCCTGTTCCAGACTGATGCACATCAGGTTCAGAAGAGAGGAGGATGAAGTGATGCAGCCATCACGCTAAGTGCCTCCTGTGGATGCACTATTATGATCTGGGGTTGATTCTGTGGTCAGGTCTACATTCAGCAACATTATGTGCCCAGAAATGCGGTCAGGTGACTACCTGAATATACTAAATGACCAGGTTTTTCCATCAATTGATTTTCTTCCCTGATGGCACAGGCATATTCAAGCATGACAATGGCAGCATTCATCAGGCTCAAACTGTGTGAAAGAGTGGTTCAGGGAGCACGAGACATTTTTACACATGGACTGGCCACCACAGAGTCCAGACCTTCACCCTGCTGAGAATCTTTGGTACTGTAAATGTGAATCACAGTTTACTAAGTAAACAGCATATTGGGCCACCCTTTCTTCCTACATCCAATCGAATAAAATCTCGATCTGGGTTAAAAATTATTACTTATTGCACTGTTATTGTTGGAGGACAATCAATATAAGAGTTATAAGACTACATGCCAGGAGGTCCACAAAGGCAGGTGATAGTCCAAAAGCTCAATGATCAGTGAATGAGCAGGCAGGTAGGAATGGATTTGTCAGGCAGAGCCTGTAAAACACAAGGAAAATAAGACATCTCTTCAGCATAGACAGAAGACAGAATAATGACATCCTTGGAGAAAACTAGAATGGAGGCCTTAGGAGGCAGAAAGGAGAAGGCACAGGCCATGGGCAGCACAGGAGAGGCCGCAGGGCATGATTCAGTGTGGACCTAGCAAGTTTTACAGCTTGTTTACTGTGTACAGCTTCTCTATGAAGGAGACTACAGCCTTTTCCGGATAATGCATGGCTATTTAGTTTATACTAAGCCAGCAATGATAAGATCTACATTTTACATGAGCTTTTTTTATTTTTTAACCTGAGCTGAATATACAGTAAGATAAAGATAAATCTATTTTTCAAATTCAAATTCGCATGCACAATAAAACGTGCAGTTAAATGCTTATTTCGAAGAACTAAAAAATGTACACTAAAAACTAAATTACACAAAAAATACAAATTGAAAACATATAATTTGTATATGAATAAAAGATACAATAAAACAAAGT
The DNA here is from genome assembly GCA_030347435.1 of Clarias fuscus. NCBI lineage: Eukaryota > Metazoa > Chordata > Actinopteri > Siluriformes > Clariidae > Clarias > Clarias fuscus. The sequence continues at coordinate 12,970,137 of CM059223.1, read as the reverse complement.
ATAGTATAGAAATATTTAAGACTGGTGGCAGCAGCATTGTAATTGTCTATAAAGTGCAAGACAACAATATGTACAATAAAAGAAATGTGCACTTAAAGGGGCAATGATAATGACAATTAAATATTTAGAGGTAATACGTAAATAATTATGAATATGTTATACTACTGGTATATTAATGGAAGTTCAGGAGGTGTGTGGGTGTTGTATGAGCAAGTCTGAGCGATAAGTCCTTGGTGTTCTCTGCACTGAGGGCCCTAATGGCAAACAGGAAGAAGCTCCTCCTCATTCTATTTGTGTTGGCCTTCAGGGAGTGGAAGCACTGAGTGAAACTGACAGAAAAGTCCATTCTTTGCATTTTTGCTATAACTGCATCAAGCCAGCAACATAACAGCCTCACCAAAGTGTTGCATTCTACTTTTTCTGGTGCCTTTCCATGCTTGAATATATATATTTTTTTCATAATTGTTTGCTCTCCTTTTAAGCAGGTAAATGCGTGCACAGTTGGGTTCCAATCTGGTGATTTTCTTGTCTTTTACTCCTGGTAAAGTTCTTTGCTGTGCAGGCAGGGGGTTTTGGGTAATTGTCTTGCTGCATAATAAAGTTAATCCTAATAATATTGGATGGATTTCTTTGCGGACAAACAGACAGAATGTTTCTTTGGGGTTCTGAATTTATTCTGCTGCTAGCAACGTAAATATCATCAATAAAGATCATTGAGAAGCATCCATTCAAGAGGTTTGCATCTTGTGGTACTGTAGGACCTTTACATTTTTGAAACAGAAACAGTCATTCTAGGGGTTTGCATCATGTGATTTGGCCTCTAATTATTGATGGCTTAACCCCTACCATGTGGATAATATCACAGCTCAAAGCAAAACAGCTTGCTTTTGTCGTATGGAAAATCTCTAATGCAGTCGAGAAATTCAGCTTTTGCAGGCAACACTGAAGTCTCAAGCAATTAAAAAGCAATCAATCTAATAGTGCAAAAATGTTGCATTGCTATTGTTGTCTGCTGTGTTTTAATGAAAGCTAGAAGTCTGTTATTCTGTCTACTATTCATCTTTTGGTCTTAAAGCCAAGTGTCTAGAGCAGCGTACTGTACATGCACAGACTCTATCTAGGCCCCCCCAAATTCTCACACTTATGCAACCCTATGCAACTTCACCAAATACAATACATTTCATTTCATGTCCAGAGTTGCATTCATTTTTGGTGAGAACTTGTGTTTGTGGCAGGAGAGTCGAAACACTCCGTAACACATGCCGAAGAAGGGTTGTTAATGGGGTTATGTCCAGGTCTCTGTGAAGGCCAGTTCACCTTGGTATTATTCTTTCAGAATATTCCCATGCCAACAGGGAAACACAATCAGGTAGGCAGCTAACTTCATTTTATTGCCATATAATGTTACTGAGCACTATGCATGATGAGTGCATTGCTTTTTTGATGCTTCTATTTCTCTAGAATAAGGTAAATCTTGACTCATCAGACCACATGACATTTATGCTCTGGCCCTTATGCTCTGGGTGATACTCTGCCAGTAAAGCTAGGGTCTAAACCTTGGCATTCATATCGATGTGACTTTTATACATGTAATGTACATAAAATTTTTGCAGACTACAGATTTTGTTTATTATTATTTCATTGATAATAATAACAATTACAGACAATTCCTGGAGGAAGGCAGGGTACACGGATACAACAGGCTTCCTGGACAAAATGCTGAAACAGCTCTTTCTAGGCCATATGGCTCCTGAAATGATTATTCTAGCCTACCCTGTGTGTATGTGTGTGTGTGTGTGTGTGTGGTGTGTGTGATTTGGAGGGGTAGTCATTTAGCATGGTTGTCTTAGCAACAACTCTTGTTGCATGGCTGACTCTCACATAAAGAATGTAACCTGATATGTTGCACTCATTGGAAAGAGAAACTAACTGTGCTTCTTAATGATTGAACATATCAGGAACTGTTGTATTCATTTTTTTTATTTAGATGTAGATTTTTAATTGTGCAAGATGTCATGTTTTGTGTGTGTATTTCCAAAATTGTGGTCAGGATGGCAGTTTCTTCAAAGTGGTTTATTATGCTTTTTTTATTTTTATTTTTGGAGTGTAAATTCAATTTATTCCTATGTGGATTTCAGTTTTGTTTCAAGTAATAAACAAAGCATCATAAAATTATACGTCGAACCTTCAGTCAATTTTCAAGCACCAGAGAGAGTGGATAGCCGCCACTTTATATACTCTGACAAAATGTGGCGAAAAGACAGGAGATGTTCCTACCAACTACTTGAGAGTGCCATAAGCTACATATATATGTCCTGTTTGACCACCTTAAGACAAAAATTTTGTAAGATTGACTTATGTAGGCTGTAGGAAGGTCCTAAGGCAACCTTAAGGCGAATGTAAATACTCTACAGTCACAACAGAAAAGTAAACTGTGTTTCTCAAGAATGCCTTAATTTGTTCTTAGGAATTAAACTGCAGCTGTACAAATTTCCTAAGAAGGCTGTAGAAATCTATGATTCCCACCAACGAATGTCAGAAGTGGGAGGAACAGGGAGATTCGTATGAATCTGTCATTTGTAAGAACATTTTTGACTGAGGGTTTTAGGGACAAAGGTACATTCATGCTCATTTACTGTCTCCACATTGTAGAATGCCAATTATTTTCAATGGAGAAAACTTGATGTGGGTTGTAAAAGAAATTGTTTATATTTGAATCAATGTGATTCTTTACAATCAGACCAAAAATGAGTGGACTAGGAGATATTTGAAAAAGAGGTTTGGGGTGGGTCCCAAATAAATCCTCAAAATTGTAAATAGTGCTGGTGGCATAATGAATTAGTGGTTAGCACTGTCGTCTTGCACGACTTGGGATTGGGTTCGATTCCAAAGACATGCAGATTAGGCTGATTGGCGTTCACAAAGTGCCCATAGTTTGAGTAGTGTTAATGAGTGTGTGAGTATATGTGTGTACCCTGTGATGGATTGGCACCCTGTCCAGGGTATACCCCGCCACTACATAAGTCTCCTGGGATAGGCTTCAGACCCCTGTGACCCTGTATACAGGATAAAGCAGTATAGCCGATGATTGAGTGAGTGAAAATAGTGCATATTCTGCAGAGGATGATTTAATTTTATAGGAGACCCGGCTGAACATTTTGATATAAGCGCGATTTAGCTGTCTAGTGCAAAACTGAAAAGTGCAATAATACTCCATACTCCATGACTCCATACTAATTATTATTATAAACTGACTTTTGATAGGAAGTCTGATGTCTCTAGTTTCAGACAAAAAACAGCAAATCCATACATTTGCAATCAATCAATCAATCAAAAAATAAATAAATAAACAAATCTTAGAGATCTTATTCTGGCTGTGAAATAATGGCAAAAAGATTAGATGATATTCTGTATGCAATGGCACATCCAGGACCTGGTTCACATATAATAGCCACAACTCAGTTATTTGTTCTTGTTTGAATTGAATAAGTACCACGCTTGTATTGAAATGGGGTGACAAATAATGCACATCCACAAAATTAGGTTGTGAGAAATTGGACAAGGCTTTGAAACCATTGTTTCAGGGAAACCAATCTTGCTTTGTGACTGCTCTAAAACAGAATCTCGATGGGTGGTAATGTTAGTGCAGTTTGAATGCAGTTCGCTTTGATAACCAAAGTGGGTTTGAAAACCCCACAGCGAGAAAACATTTTTAATGTCACACCCCATTACGCAACTTCAACCATTTTCGTGCAGATGCATTCACATTTGACAATAAAAATAGTAATAAAATTGTCCTACACCCAAAAACATTAGTAACATGCAGAAATATATAGCCTTATGGCTGACAGAACAAACAAAAAAGAAGCAAACATGAAAACTTTTATCTTTAAACCTTTTTTTTTTTAAAAAAGAAAGAAAAGAAACCATAAGACTCACAGCAATGTGTTGATAGGAGTTGTTCATCATGGCTATCAGCATGTTGAGAAGCACAACCAGAGAAATAATGTTATAGGTTCCAAACATGGTGGCTCCAACAAACTCTGTGAACTGATGTTCTGGGTCAACGTTGGTCACATATAGACTGATGAGGCCAAATATGGACCAAAACAAAGACTGGAGGGTTTCAAATAACCTAGAATCATAGAACCAAAGAGGTTACATGAAATAGATACTGCTTTCCAAGACCAGAAACAAGACCAGATGTTTAACTACTCATTAACTCTGCATTCACTCACGTTGAGAATGCGTTATTCTGATGCACACAGCGAATACCCTTGCAGTTCCCTGTCTTGTTTGAAGCCTCAGTCTCATAGTAAAAATAAAGTTGGTTAAGGCCATTCGCGAAGGCCAGAAGCACCAGGCAGTAGATGAAGAGGAATTTAAGGATGTCCAGTAGCATGCGGCCCAGAGAGATTTGAAGAGGTCCCAGGTGGGAGTTAGCTGTAAATAGTGAGATCAAGCGCAGAGAACTGAAGATGTTGGCAATGGCAAATAGTGCCTCTGCTACCAGAGTAGGATGCCACATCTCCCAGTCCTTTCTGGGTTTCTCTCCGCTGTACTGGAGAGAAAAGGAAGACCAACAATGATCTAAAAGTGGACTTTAAAAAGAACATTAGGAATCATTTTCTATTTTCTATGATTTACCATCTTACCTTGGTGTAAGCTACAATCTTTAGAGATATAGTGGCGAGATAGAGAGAATTCATGACAAAATCCATGAGGTTCCACCAATCATGGACATAATCCTGAAAGCCTCCATCCCACATCTGTTTGATCTCTGCCCAGATGAAGCCTGCAATGAGGTTAAAAGGTCATATCGATTTTGCAGCTCACAAGACATCACACTCATTCAATGTTTCTAACATATCCACTGCCTTTCTTCCCACTTATGTTAACAGCTTTGCCAATCACGCCACTCTGTTGTATTCTCTTGATAAATTTAACTAAAGTACTTGTTATGAGTTACCGAGCACCCAAGGCAGTATCATCCATTCCACAGTGGTGGGAGCTGGACCCTGCCGATCCGACTCGGTGGTGACCACATGCTGGGAGGCCAGAAGAAGGAGGAAGAGGAAGGTCAGGTAAGAGGCAGTGTGGCAGATGAATTTGATGAAGGGTTTGTGGATAAAAAGGCCATAGTGACTCTTGGGGGCTATCAAATAGAAGATGGAGAACAGCGGGAACAGCAGGCCGATGAAAATGCATGTGACGAACTTGCCGGCCCAGTGGCGCCTCCTCCAGCCGGGAAACTCGTCATACCAGCGGGATGCTAGGAGCTGCTGACAGTTTGGCTGGGCTACAAACTAAGAGTAATCACAGGAGACAATCAGATGCTGTTTCTTTTGGGGGGAGTTAACATGATTAGTCAAGCTAAACAAACGTGTGTGTGTGTGTGTGTATGTGTGTTTGAACACATAAAGAGAACATATTTCTAAATCAGTATTCACAATATTGTATCAACTACACTGCTTGGCCAAAAAAAAAGAAAAGTCACCATTTAGAAGGGTCAAATTATTGGCTGGCATCAAGCAAAGAAAACAACATGTGACAGTAAAAATCATAATAGTGAAACTAAGTGCATTTCCATACACACACATTGTTTTGAGAACTAATTAAGACTAAATAGTTGTTTGGCATCAGTGTAACTAATCAAAAATGGCTTGAATTTGCTAGAGAGCAAAAAGATTGGACTTTGGCACAATAAAAAATGGTCATGTGGTCTGACCGACCCTTTTCCAGAGTGACAGGTGCATTAGGGATCTTGCATAGTGGCCACTTTACAAGCCTGTTGAGGCAGTGTTATGATCTGGAGTTGCTTCATTTGGTCAGGTCTAGGCTCAGCTACATTATGTGGCAAGAAAATTAAATCAACTGATGATCTAAATGTACTGAATGACCCAAGTATCACATCATGTTTTTTTTTTTCTTTCTCTGAAGTCACAAGGCATATTCCAGGACTAAAATTGTGAGTGGGAGCATGAGGAATCACTTTCACACATGAATTGGCACCATATTGTGTGCTGTAATCAAAGCTGGTGTTTGGTGTTTGAATGAAATCTTAGATTGTGTGACTTTTTGTTTATAAGGCCAGGCAGTGTATTTACTGAAGCAAAGAACTGGGTATCATTGAGGTATCACTTATGAGCATTTTGAACAATCTATATTATTTTGAAAAGATAGAAAATCAAAACAGCAATGCAATCTTATTTCTTTGCGATGAAAAAAAAAATGCTAGTTTATCACTTTTATCCTCAAAAATTCGATATTTGGAACATTATACTTGTAGTTTGTGCCAGTAAGAAAAGCAATGCCACGTTTAAGAATACTCATACAATATGGGTGATGAAAAACATACGGCCTTCCAAAACCATTTTCAAAAAGCCAACTCACTAAGTGATTCCCGGCTGATCAGTCTTTTTTTGATCAGATAGCATAAAAATCTAATTAGTGGTCAGCTTTGCATGACGCATGAGACACAACATATATGACTAAACCATATTCTGACAGATTGTCATGTAATGCTCAAACAGTGCACTTGGACAAACAGGTGTGAATTAGAACATTTCTAAATACACACAAGATCCTCAACCAACTAAAACATAAACACTATGAAAACATCTTATAATGACAAATTACATTTGAGCTGTTTGTTGAAGCTTTGTGCCATGTGAAATCTGAGTTGTGAATGATGTAATGGAATTTATGAGCTGTGCTACGTTAGTCGGCTTCTGCCAAGGGTGAGGAGATTTAGGAACAGTACTGTTCAATATTACTATACGACAAGAATAACATCTGTGACAGACTGCCTCAAGCAAAAACTAAACACTCACATACATATTGGTTTTATTATAACATTATTCCACCAATGGATTTTTTCTTTCTTTAGGACATGGACATATTCCAGGACTCAATCCCTGAATTTGTAAATTTGTAAAATGTGTTTATTCCTTACATAACCCGTACCTTGACCCTAGTGACGATGGGGAAACATTACTATTTAACGCAAATAAATAACCTTTTTACATGGTTTTTAGTCCAGTCAGCAAAGGCTTTCTGTTCTCTCTCTCTCTCTCTCTCTCTCTCTCTCTCTCACACACACACACACACACACACACACAGTGTGGGTGGCAGTTATTAAAATAGAACACCCTTGAAGGCAGACCACACAAGTGTTAGGTAAGCAGACTCCAGTAAAAAAAAAAAACATATATATATATATATATATATATGTGTTTATATTTAGGGCACTACTCTCTTGTGTATGTGTGCGCTTTTAGACTCGTTTTTTGCATGCTGAAAATCACTTTTGTGCGTTTAAGATAAATTGTGTTTGACCTCTCTCTCTTCTGTGCGCTCACTATCATAAAGCTACACTTGCACGAACTGTCGCAGCGTTAGAACTCTGCGACTATTCCAGCCAACGAGAGACTAGAATCAGTACAACACAAGCCAATCAGAAACTGGCGGCGGGCACATTCGGACTGTCTGTTTTCTGACTGGCTCCCCAGTTCTTCCATTCCTAGTTTGAATTCACGGCTATAAGCTGCATCATCGCGTGTGTTAGGTCATATCGTTATTTTTTTTTTTCATCTGCATAAGGTAAATTTCATGGTTTTTGTCAGCTAGTTTAAAATTAATTACATAGTTTCAACTATTTTTTTTTCAACCTTGTGCAACTTAAATCTGTTGAACTCATTAAAAAAATCTGCCTCATAACAACTGATGTAATATGATTCATGTAATGTGTTTCAAAAACATGTTATAGTGTAGAAAATGCATTGAGCATGGGTAAATTATCCTAAACACCTTTAGTGTACTGGTAACACATTTGCAATACAGTATTATAGAAGACTGTGTATATACGAGCAATTTTATAAAAATACACATTAACTTGATAAACGAGCGAGGGCTGGATATACGAATAGTACCCATGTGTTTTGTCTCAGAGTGTCACATGATCACAACTGAGCCAATGCTTCGCGGCGGGATTGTGGGTAATCGTCTCCTATGTCCAGTCTCAGTGCGCAGTCGTCACTCATATAGTCAACATCCGTGTACTGTTTACTATAACATTGCGACCGTGTGTGTGTGCGTGTGTGTGTGTGTGTGTGTGCTAACGTCAAGATCCAGTTTCCAGAGTTTCCAGCTGTTTGTGTGCGCACGCATATGTGAGTGAAAGTTGTCCTACACAGTAGCCCTACACTCCTCCTCTCCTCTCTCATCTTACTCTAGCCACGATTCTTTTTGAAGGTAATTTTAAGTTAATTTGTTTTATTTTTACTTCATATTTTGTATTAATTATTTTTATATGAATATTTTTGGGCTGTGGAACAAATCATCAGAGTTTCCATTATTTCTTATGGAGAAATTTGCTTTGATATACAAGCACACTTCTTAAACGAATTATGCTTGCAATCCAAGGTTTAACTGTATTTTTCTCACACTTTTTAAACAAATTTTTAAAAATATTTTGAATCTGTACAGCTGTCTTGTGACATTAACCTTTTTTAAAAAATACAATTGAATTGAATTAAATACTGTCAAAATTTTGGACACACCTTCTAATTCCATGGTCTTTCCTTTTTTTTTTTTTCTACATTATAAAGCAATACTGAAGGTGTCAAATATGCAATAATCTTCTGTGAGCAGTTGATATTGAGATGTATCTGCCACATCCGGCCTCTAATCTAAGGAGTTCTGTAAAGAACTAACCCAAACAGCTAACATTTGTGCTCACCAAAATAACAGTTGAATGGTGTTGTTACTTAATTACCTAATTGCACATGTATTATTTCATAGTTTAGGTGTGTGAAAGAACTGTACAGTGGAACCTTGGATTACGAGCATAATTCGTTCCAGAAGTGTTCCAAAACACTTGTAAACCAAATCATCATTTCCCATTAGAAATAATGAAAACTCAAATTATTCGTTCCACAGCCCCAAAAAATAAATACATAAAAATAATTAATACAATCTATAAAATGAAAATAAAACAAATTAATCTGCACTTTACCTTTTAAAAAGAAAAGTACAAATAAATCCCGACAGATAAGAGTTTCCCTTGGTGCACCATGTGTGTGTGTGTGTGTGTGTGTGTGTGTGTGGAATTAGCCCCTTCACTCGTCTCGTTTTACACAGTAACACTCCTCCTCCCCACCTCGCTTTTTAAGTTTCACAACAAACGGACACACACATAAACACAACGGAAACACAGTTTTAACAGGGGAAAAAAATCTCTCTGAGACTGGTGTGAGTGCATACTAAGGGAATCACTTTTTAAGTTTCACAACAAACACACACACAACGGAAACACCGTTTTAACAGGCAAAAAAGAAATCTGTCTGACCTGGCGTGAGCGCATACTAAGGGAATCACTGCTGTAAAGTAAAAAAAAACAAAAACAAAACAAATGAACCAGCACCTTACCTTTGAAAAGAATCACGACAGAGCAGCGTTTCTGTGTGTTTGTAAAGCCAGGGAGGGGGTGAAAAGGCGAGAGAGCCTCTGTGCGTGCGTCAGGGTGTGTGTGTGTGTGTGTGTGTGTGTTGGTGTCAAATTACGCGCGCACACGCATAAGACACTAAAAGAAAGAGGGAGATGTTGATTATACAAGTAAGAGACGAGCAGAGGGGGGGGGGCAAAGGTGAGAGAGTGATGCTCGGTGTCAAAATAAGAGTCGCATTCGTGATACATGATACTCGGCACTCGTAAACTAATACTTACTCGGTTTCCGATTAAAAATTTATTAAAAATCTTTGCTTGGTTTGCGGAACACTTGTAAACCACGTTCCACTCATAAATCCGAGGTTCCACTGTATATCTTTTGCATCTTTTGGACACGTATTGTATGTGTGTTTACACAAACTTCAATTATGCAATTTTAAATAGGCATACTCATTCAACTACTTATTTATGCAGTTATCCAATCACCCAATCATGTGGTAGCTACACAATGCGTGCAGATACAGATCAGGTATGTTTAATGTTGTATAGCACTCTTAACAATGGTCATTGTCGCAAAGCAGCTTTCCAGAACCAAAGGAAAATTAGGGAAATCAGTCACCAGTGATCAATGATATCTGACATAATAAATCAGACTAGAGAAATTGTGGTCTTTTTCACTTATCTTTGTAATTGTTATTGGTACAAGATGGGGGTATTGTTGCATTTCATAAACTGTGTTAATATCACTCAAAATAACATGATGATCATATAATGAATGTCTTCCTGAATAGACTAAATTAATTTCTCTGTAAATTGGCAGAATTCATTCTGCTGCTCCCAACACAATGTCCTTTGACAAGCTTGCATGTTTTGAATCATGACCACATCATTTGTTCTCCACCCTTTGCCCTTTTCATCAATTTGGCAGATTTTAATCTTGGTTCCATGCCTGTGGCTCATCTCTGAATTATTTTGTAAATTCCACTCTGATTCTTACTGCTGCTGAGTGGTTTGCAGCTTGTGGTACAGCTTATATAGTTCTGCCCTGAAAGTCTTCTTTAAACAGTGGATTGTGTTACCTTGACCTTACCTTAATGTGGAGGTTGTTCATGATGTCACTGACTGTTCTGTTGGGATTTTCTTCACCGCTTTCTAAATGCTTCTGTCATTAACTGCTGCTGTTTTACTTGGCAGACACGGTCAATATCTGGTTGTTTCATACGCTGCCTGGTTTCTTTCTTTTTGTGACACATTGTTGTTTCTTTTCACACTATAGTGTCAGCTGTGCCCATTGCTTCTGCAATGGCTCTGATTGATTTTCACTACTTGCTTTTCTTCCACAGAAGCTCTCTATCGCAGTCAACAAATGCATGAAAAATACAGGAAAAATCGAAAACTCAAATAAAGTTAATTCAAAAGCATTAATTCACGGTCCGGGTTCCATACCGGCAAGTTTCGATTCCTGCCTCTGTTGCACATGGAGTTTGCATGTTGCTTGGTGGGTTTCCTCCCAAAGGCAAGCAGATTAGGCTGACTGGCGTTCTCAAAGTCTTTTGTAGTGTATGAATAAGCGTGTGAGTGCGTTTATGTGTGTGTGTGTGCCCTGTGCTAGATTGGCACCCCGTCCAGGGTATACTCCGCCTCATGCCCTAAGTCTTCTGGGACATGCTCCAAGTCCCTGTGACCCTGTATATAGGTTACAGCAGTATAGATGATGAGGAATGCAAAAATCTGAGACTAATAATCAACGCTCATTGACGTATTCTCAATGCTCGTCTTCTGTCTTCATCAATAGGCTTTTCTAAAATCAGGTAAACATTAGCAGTATCTGTCATTTTATCCTAAAGACAGTTAAGGTGTTAGCTGAAGAAGGATTCTTTGTGTGTGTGTGTGTTTGTTTGTTTGTTTGTAAACATGCCCCACCCACATTCCATTCACAACCAATGCATCCATGCATCTAGGCAGGACAAAAAAAGCCTGTTGTTCAAGGAGCAATAATGTTTCATGTCATTAAAAAGACGAAATAAAAAAGACCTAACAGATACGGGCTGATACACAGGATTCGGTTGATGTCTGTTAGTACTGGGGGGTTTAAGAGAGGACTTTAATGCAAGCTGTGCTCTCTGCTGAAGAGCAGAGTTTAGTGAACAGACAGCGCAATATTGCAGTGAGATATCTGATCATTTGATTTGCAAAAGTATTGAATACCACCAAGAAATGTTTATGAGATAGGCACTTTGGTAAACATTTCATTGCTGTATTTTAATGACATTTTAGGCTAAACCAGGATTCATGTTGAGTCTTAATGCAATTGCCTTTGGCATATACATGCAAACACACACACACACACACACACACACACACACACACACACACACACACACACACACACACACACACACACACACACAGATACACAGAGAGAAAGAGAGAGAGGAAGAGAGAGCACTCTTAAATTGTGTCAATGAAGATGAAAATCTCCAGCTCAACTTATCTCAGGTGGGCCTTTGAGCCACTAGCATTTGCTTTCAGATGGCTGCCAGAGCAAGTAAATATTTATGCTTATTCTAAGGGGTCTTTGATAGGAATCTCCAGTAATCGTTGTTCCCATGGTAACAGAGATTGTGTACTGATCCTGGGACAGCTTCATTGTTCTGCCGCATCTGATATTAGCAGCTCAGCGTGTCTGAGCGTTCTGATAGGGCTCTAAGTTAAACTAGTCTTATAAGCCTAAGTAAAATGGATTGTGTGTGTGTGTGTGTGTGTGTGTGTGTGTGTGTGTGTGTGTGTGTGTGTGTGTGTGTTTAAGCATAAAAGTGTTGTTTGAAGCAATTTAGTAGATTGAGCAAATACAGCAATAGTTTCATCCCATAGTTTAGCCAGTAATCCTCGGTATCCTGGGTATTTTGCTTAAAAGATTTTGATTTGGTACTCCTTTCTCTTAATTCTGTTTAAAGTTATGACAAAATCTCTACAGTATCATTGAGTTAAATCCTAAGGTTGCAGTGTGATTCTTGTCCACAAGGGGGTGATAAAGATTCATGCAAAATAATAGTATCGACTTCAGTTTGACAAACAGAGCATTAGAGAGCTACAGAAGACCTTCAGTCAAATACAGTACAATGCTGTCTAATAGTTCTATTATTCTAAATGTTATCCAACATGGCTGAGATGTACTGTAAGTGCTGAAAGAAAGGTGTAATAAAGATATATGAAACAAAAGAATTTAGCAGTGTGTGTGTGGAAGGCTGTGGTTTCAGCTGATTGTGGATGGGAATCCAAGACAGCGCAACCTTGAACTAAGCTGTAGAGCTAAGACGTTCTGTCCTACTCAACAGTACATGTGTTATCTTGTCCAATTATTTTTAATTTACAGCAATTGGACCATGCGTTACAGTGATTATCTTCGGTAAAGGGATTCTTAGTCATGATGGGAACCAGAGTTCCTAAACCCACTTGAATATGATAAAAGTATGTCCTTGAGTTCTCAAATTGCTATAAAATGAGAAAGTCAGTAAGACATTGCTGAGGAGTGGACAGAACAGGAGGGCTAAATTATTAAGTTCAGTCAATCAAATTTATTTAAAAAATGCACATCATCTTCATTTTATTTAAAAGCATGAAAGAGCCTAAAATTGCTTTTTTCAAATTTCTATCGATTTTTCATATGCATTTAAGAGACTCAACTGTAAACTAGAATGTACCATATCATATGCAGTTTTAGCAAATGTTTGCAAAGTTATCTTACCTCCTTCTGATGGTACTTGATGGCCAGTTTGAGTCTAGCAAGATCATTACTGTTGGCCTCATCCTCCAGTGGATTGATGTCATCTCTGTAATTGAGGATGAGCTCTAGCTCTCGGGAACTGCGTGTCTGGTCTAGCAAGTCCTTGGCAAACTGTTTGCACTGGCGTGACAACTCCTCGTACTCAGCCTTGAACTCGTTCTCCACCTTGCTGAGTTCCTGCAGCTCCCAGCTGAGGCGGAAAGCTGTGAGGAAGGGATCCTCACTGGACAAGGCGATCAGCGAAGGGCTAGAGAGCGCACGGTAGATGTTGAGACGGGAGCGTGAGTGCCGCAGGCTGTCCACGTCTGATCCGGATACACACTCCACACAGTTGCAGCGCACCTCGTGTGGCTGCGGCACTGAGACTCCCTTTTGCACCAGAAGCTTGATGATCTCATAATTGTTTGTGTGAGCGGCCAAAATAATCGGAGTTATGTCAGGAGTAAAGTCAGAAAACTGTTTGTCCAGCAGAATGGGAGGCACCTGAGAGGATAATTGCAACAGTGTAATCCAAAACTCGTTCATAATTGTCACAGATGAACAGTTCTCAAACTGACATTTCCCACACTAAACTGAAATTTGGTTTTATGGTATGACATTAAAACAAAAATATTAAAATAACCGTTCTATAGAAATTAAAGACACTATACAAGTTTGGTTGTAAAACCATACTTGATTTATTGCAATAAATAAGAGCTACTATGCAACAAGTGCCTGGAAACAGTAATTACACTACTATTATTATATATGTTATAACAATAATATTACAAAATGGTGAAATTGCGGTATGGAATTGAATCTGTTCACCAAACAGCACCATCAATATTAAGAAGTGAAAGCACATCACATCATCGGTGAGAAACCCTGCTGTGTTTAATTGCCTGAGATTTTACATCCGGAGGTGCCAGAAACGGATTGCATGTGTGAAGCTGGGGTGTCAGGCTGTTTGTCAGAGCTATTCCAGTATTTACCCAGCCAAGCCATCTTTAATCAGACAACAAGACAACCTAAATCTAGAAGTGTAGCATTCCTCAGATTTATTGCAGAGCTAGAGGAGGCCAGAAACAAAATTAGTGGAATGGACGATTTTCTTTAACAGGTAATGTGTATTTCAGTGTCACTGGACTCATGATTCATGTTCTCTCTACAAATACATGGCAAATGGGTTTACTGATGAAATATATAGTTCAGAAGAAGTGGAGCAAACAATATGTTCACCTCCAGCCACGGGAAGGTAGATTTGATGCATTTGCTGGCAGGCGGCTTCTTACTATAACAAATATGTTTTGCACTGCAATGACAGTGGATAGCAAGGTTATCAATTTAAAGAACCTTTCATGGCCAATGGCTCTATTGTTTATTGAATAAACTATTTAGGTAAAGGGCTAGCAGTGTCTAAATGTCAGTTGAGAGCTATATAAAAAAGCGGGGGAAAAAAAGAGATTGAAATGTTTTTCTCTTTGATTTGTCTGGTCTCAAGCTCCACAATCCTTAGGCTGGATTCAGCTGACGCAAGTTAAACACTTTGTCTTTTAACACTCAAATTTACACCTTGTTCCTTTCAGGATACACAAGGAAAACTTTGCGTAGGTGTTAACATGGAACACTATGTGCAAATGAGAAACTAAAGAGAATCTTCAACTGAAAGTTAAGAACAGAATGTTCCCTGATAATGAAGCTGTCACTCAGGACACATTGCATACTTTAATGGATAACCTTTAGAAAAGACAATTTTGTCATGAACTGTGCTTCCTACCTGCATGCCCCCACTGGGCTTCTTGTGGTTGAGCAGTAGCTCCACAGCACCCACCACCTCTTTGCGTATGGCATGAAGCAGCGCGTCACCCACGTATACGTTAAAACTGAGCAAGAGTTCGATGATCTCCAGGTTCTCATTCTCAATGGCAATAAGCAGCGCTGTGCGGCCGAGTGGGTCAATGCAGTTGATGTTGATTTTGAAATAAATCTCAGCCTCTTCCAGGCCTTGCTTCACGCTGGCGTAGTCACCCTTTTCAACGGCATTCAGGTAGGCCTTCTCCAAGGAGGACAGTTCCGATTCAGCCCTCACAATCCGCAGAGGAATGCGGTCTCGGTATGAGGAGTTCTCAGTACGACGATAATACAGCTGGGACATCGCTGCTAGGCCATGTTACACCAAAGCTGCATAAAGAGGAGCGAGTTGAAAAGGTTTTGAGAGGTTCAGAGAAAAAAAAGAAGAAGAAACGGGGGATATTAAACCTGACAAGCCGTACAATTACGTGCAATTTACCCAGTCAATCTGCACTGTTTTGTCTAATTATGCTGTCTAGTATACCCTGATTCTGGTGCTTTTGTCTGTGTAGTGTGCAGCCTGTTCTGTGTTTTTATTGTATTGCACTCCACTTATCACTCTGCTAAAGCTTTAGTTTCAAACATGACTCATTACATTTGTTCCACTGTTGATCTTTGGCTTAACAATTCCATCCTAATGTATAAGTGTACATGCAGGGTAAGACAGTAAAAACTGACTTGATTTGAGAAACAGACGTAGGAGGACATCTTAATGGATTCTGGGCATTGAGGGTTGGGACAGTACATTAAAGACAAAACAGCTTTGAGTGCTGTCATTAGCACTACACATGAACCCATTATGGTTCACTCCCAGGCTTCTTCGGCTAATTCTGAAAAGATGCACTCTTAAGTTTTGTGGTTTTGGTGTTGTATTGTTATTGCTGTTGTTATTGTTGTTGTTGGTGGTGTATTATGGTGGCAATGCCTTTTTAATGAAATCTATCCCGAAATGAGTCATACAGTGTTACTAGTTACCTTGTACAATAATACACACATGGGTTCTTAAGTTACTAACAGCTTGGACAATTGCTAAACATACTACTATTCAGAATTCAATTAGGCATTATGTTTTATCTAAATGTAAAAATATATTATAAAGTTAATTGTAAAGTTGTTGTTTTGCCCTCTACTTTAAGCACATTTCTTATTTTATTCTCATTTATTTATTTCTCATTTTACATTTCTCATATTAGATTTTCCCCATTGCTTACTGGAGAGGTGTGTTTGAAGAAGTGGTTGTAGGACTTTTCATTTCATACTCAATTGCACAACTGTGATACATCTACAGTTATGAACGTAATGATGTTTGACTGTGAATGGTTTGTGTGCACTTACGAAATGCATAATGCTTGACAGATATTTTCAGACTTGTAAAGCATGGTCTTTATAAGCAGAATTATTGAAGATAACTGCAAGAACTGTGAAATAACTGACATGATTGATCAAATTACTGTATATATACCTGCAATCATTTGCAAGATGATACAAATTTAAAAGACTATGCTCTGAAGGTGTGTAAACTAGCAACAAATGCAGAAGGTATACTTCTCCCACTAATGCTTCAATGGCCTATAAATTTTGCTCAGTAGCCTAGTTCATTGTTGTATTTATATTCATATTTATTGAAACAAAATCATACTAAAGCATGATGTAGCCAACCCTATTTTAAGAACTGACACATATGCATGTACATATATATGACAAATATACATATAAATTAAAGAAAAGGATAACCCCAGAACATCTTCAATGTGCACTGGCATCAATTCGACAAGTCTCTGAGACTTGCTTAATGTGGTTTTTGATGGTGGTGGTGGTGCAGTGCCTAACAGTATAACATCACACACCATGGTATGGGACAGACTTATCTGACATTAGTGCCTGACCTCACTAATGCTCTTGTGGTTGAATGGTCAAATCCCCACAGGCATGTTCCAACATCCAGTTGAAAGCCTCTTTAGAAGAGTGTGGCTATTATAACAGCACCAAAAAAGAAAGAAAAAGGTCTGTTCAAATACACACTAGATTATGATTAGTCAGGTGTTTACATCCTTTGGACCATATAATATAAGTTTAACAACAAAAAAAAATCATGTTTCTTAGTCGGGACTATATGCAGTATCCTATAACATTTGAGTGGTGTATATCACGTTGCTTTCACACATAATGTCTTGCTAAACACGCAGTAATTGATGGGAAAGGAATTTAATGCATCATGTATTACCAGATGCAAATGGAATCAGACACCATTTGGACATTTTAGGCATGATCCATTAGCTAATACTTAAGGAGAGAGGAAATTAGAGATTTTACTTGAGGAAATTGGAAATAACTGAAAGGTACAATGTGCTAAAATAAAATACTAAATAAATTAATCAATAGACAAAAAAAACAGCAAGTACAGTAATGATACAGTAAGTTAAGAAAGAAAGTTGCTTTAAAGTAACACCACAATTTATTATTGCAGTCGATTATAATCATCAAAGAGTCTATTAGTGACATTTTGAGATTCCCTCTGAACCAGAACAGAACTGAGGACCCAGATACACAGATTTGTGTTATAGCCACAGTACTTTAACTGCTCAAGATGATATTCTCTTAGCATCTCAAGAAGACTGTAGATATGTCCATGCTGCGTGCATGAAAATAATAAGGAATCACAGCAGCAGATCACCTCGCACCTGGTATACAGTAGAGTCAGCAGATAACATGGACAATCACAGGGACCATACGCTTTCAGGAACTATTGCAGAGTTATCTCAGAGGTGATCTATAAGATCTGCTGGTGGAGAATTATTATTATTATTTTTTAATCAGGTTTGTATTTCAAGCCAGTTTCCGTACGCTTTTTCTCTCGGAAGTGAGATCGAGATAGAGAGAGAGAGAGAGAGAGAGAGAGAGACGCCGGGTTCAGTAACGAGACACGCGCATCTCGCGCACCGCACTGCGCTTTAGCTCACTCTACACTCGGCGTGTGTTTACACGGTTCCGTGAACCACGTCGAAAACTGCAAAAGACTTTGTAATATCACTTTCATTGACGGTCAAAGACGTGATTTGGTGTGATGTAACCTTTGTTTCCTAAAAGAAAGAAAGAAAGAACGATAAACGTAGACGTTAACGCGGACGCTCACCTGTAGGTTTGAAGTCGTTGCGAAAAATTCCGGTGCACGTGAACTCGCCAGCGAAGCCGCACAACAGGTGCTCATAAGTGACGATTCGATGAGAAACAGCTCGTTTCAGCTTGCAAAAAAAAAGAAAAGAAATGCAAATAGAAGAAATGTGAAGGCGCTTTCCAGTCTTATGATCGGAGGAGAGAAAATAACAACAACCCGAGCGCTGATGTGCACTGCTGTCACACCATCCTCTCTCTCTCTCTCTCTCTCTCGCTCTCTCACTCAGTGTGATTACTGCGCGCCAGTCCCGCTATCCTCTCATCTCAGTCAGTGCGAAATGTATGTTAGGAATCGCAGTTTGTCAAAAAATGTAGCTCGTAGGTTCCTCAGCATAGAGATCCGATCAGTCTCACTGGTGTGTACGCGTAAACTTCTGTTCGGGTCCAGTTTAGTGCGTCTCTTCTGAGCCTGGAGTGAGACGCAGAGATCTGATGAGTCTCTCTCTCTTTCTCTCTCCCTCTCTCTTATATCCCAATGCTAGAGCTGGGTGTCAGGTTTGAACACTAGCCCGAGCCATCTTTCAAAATAATTAACGTGGGTTCAGTGCAGGAAATCCCATTCTGTCAGGTTATCATTGCAGTACTAAAGACTGGGCCTCCAGCATCGTCTCTCCAAGGCATGTCTTGATCAAGCGTGCACAGCTCAAACCGCGCTCACTCCCACACTCCGAGTAACAGCAGTGCATCTGTGACCTGGTTTTCTCTCATTTACAATCGAGACTACAGCAGTCTCTCCATTTCCCAATTTCATGCCATTAACAGTGGGGTCTAAAATGATAGAGCGGACGAATTAAAGGAACTAGCAGCCAAGGCACGGTTTCTGATATTTTTCCAGGGAACATGTTTGCTGCCAGTGATAGCAGTTAATCTGTTGCTTTTATTGTCTTCCTACCATGGTACAGTACTGTATAGACATTTTGTGAAGAGCGAGGCAGACCTTGTTTTCATCCAACGGCAAAGCTATGACAATAAACGTTCTGGCATTTTCAGGTCAATTCAGCGGGGCAAAGGCCACACTCCAGGCTGTAAATGGGCACATCTTCAAGTTCACACAGTACAAAAAAAAAAATGGTAAGACAATTTTATTGTTCTTACAAATAATGGTCACGTGTAGTCAATGCAAGTAAAGAGTAAATGATTAAGAAGCCTCAAGGGGCATGCAGGGAAAGCAAGTAGTGTCAATTACATCATGTACTTAGAAGCCCTCTATTAGCACAATGCAATAATTCCATTTATTAGAGTATAATGGAATAACAATGAAGGAAGCGAAGCAGGAAATCCTAGAAAGGCCCTTTGGGACATCTATAGCAAAAGCCATTAATTTTTTTATTTTTTTATTCTTAGTTTGTATTGCATCATCATTTGTAGTAAAAATGTGTCTAAAATGTTTCAGAAACTAAATGTTTTAGTTATGTTTCTGCACCCTCTGAAGATTTAGTATTTTCATCTTTAACAGGATGATACAATCTCTCTTGGTGCTTTCATACAACCACCATGTGGCAGCTGCAAGAATGATCTGATGTGTTGGTGCCAAAAATGGACAAGGATATAAATGCATGCATACATGACTACACACCCACACATATACACACACACACACACACACACACACACACACACACACACACACACACACACACACACACACACACACACATATACAGTACACACACACACAACACATACAGCCCACCAGAAAAATAACCCAATTACATATGCATACTATAACTCATCCTAATGATTTCTCCATATACTGTAATCCTGCATTAAATTATTCTAAAATGAACAAAAATGTTAGTGTTGGTCCGCAAGGCAAATCACAGTAGATTACAGAAGGGTGGCATTTGGGATTTGTGCATGCATGAAGTAAAGCGAGCAGTGAAGAGGTTCCCTAAGGCCACCATGTCTACTAAATCCCCATTACTATCAGCAACACAGAGAGTCAAGGTAATTAAAATTGATCAGCTCTTATCCTTGGGAAAAGCATCTGTCTGAATTCTGTGCACTGTAGTGAGTAGCAGTTGAATATTAATTTCGATATTAGTAAAGGGAAACGTAATTGATTAAAAAGCTGAAAACTTTACATGGATAAAAATGAATAGATTTGTATTGTAAAAGAGTTTAGATATTTAATCTTAGACATTCAGTGATGTGGGTTCTACACTGAACAGTGAATTTATACATCAGATTAAAGAGAGAAAGGCAAGAGAAAATCCTCTGCACACACTTACTAGACCACACTAGGGAGCCCATTGTAAATAATAATCAAATTGCAGCTTGGTAAATAGTCTATTATGGAATTATGTACTGAAAATAATTGTCATAAACATTTGTACATGTGCAGAGGAGGGATGAGGTGTGTATCTGAAGGAAAATGTTGGAGATGGAGCTGCCAGGCAAGAGGAAAAGAGGAAGGCCCAAGAGGAGGTTTATGGATGTGCTGAGGGAGGACATGCAGGAGGTTGGAATGACAAGGCAAGATGTGGAAGACAGAGTTAGATGGAGACAAATGTTCCACTGTGGTGCCCCCTAATGGGAGCAGCCGAAAGGAGAAGAGGAAGAAGAAGAATTGGCATTTCCATGGACCTACAGATACCACTGTTCATATGAAAAATGGATAAAGTCTTGCAACTTATCCTGCCATTGTACCAGATTAATTCATATTAAGAAAGCAGGCAAATGAAGTCGACACCTGTACATTGCATATTCGCACAATGTTGGAAACACACAAATGTCGAGTGTTTTGAAACGATTAAATATCAATACAGTTAAACCTTGTATTGCGATCATAATTCATTCTGGAAGTGTGCTTATACAGTATATCCAAGCATGCATATATCAAAGCATATTTCCACGTAAGAAATTATTGAAACTCGGGTGATTCGTTCCACAACCCAAAAATATTAATATAAAAATAATTAAAACAAAATATAAAGTAAAAATAAAACAAGTTTAACCAGAGAGACTCTCATGCACACAAGCGCGTGCATGCTCACACAGACACATGGACAAACACACACACACACCAGCTTGCCAACAGGGAGAAGGAGAGGAGGAGGAAGGGGGCTACTCTGGAGGAAGACTTTCACACACCCACACGCGCACACATACATACACACCACATTACTGATAGAGACTCTCACTCCTACAAGTGCATGCACGCACACACATACAAACACAAAATAAAAAATGCTTTAAACGCACACATGTAATCACAATGGTACAGGAAACAGTATACATTTGCACGGATGTTAACTATACGAGAATCACATGCGCACTAAGACCAAGCATGGGAGACGATTACCCACAATACTGCTTGTATTTCAAGACCTCGCTCATTTACAGAGTTAACTGCGAAACAATCCAAGTTTCTTGCAATCCAAGGTTCCACTGTACTTCTATTGATTAGAATTAGGGAGACCAAACAGGCTCGAGTTTGCCAATGCCCCTGATGTCAATAAATCACTCATGGCTAATTAGGCAACTCCCCAGAAGCATGCTTGAAAATCTAGTGCAAAGCCTTCCCAGAAGAATCTAAGCTGCTATAAGAGCAACGTAGGGACAAACTCCATTAGAATAACCATGGTTATGGAATGAGCATATTAAGAAGCACAGGTGTGATGGCCAGATGTCTACACACTGCCTATTCAAAAAATAGATCTCAGACTGACAGTTAGTTCAACCTCCTTTAGCTTTGATTACGACTTGCAATGTGGTGGGCAATTCATGTGTGAAAATGATTCCTCATGCTCCCAAAATCACTTTTTCACAATTTGAGTGGAATATGCCTATGCTGGAAGGGGGGGGTGGAATGAGATAGCCTGGTCATTCAGTACATTCCTGTCTCATCATGGCATTGTGCATGCAGAAATGCTCATACTTTCACTATTAAACATAGCTGTAATTATACAGCAACTTCACCAAACATTTAAGTGATTTCCAATCAAGGATATAACTTTGGGTTCAACATTTAGGTTCAAATGCTGACTGCTCTTTTACACATTCTCTTGTCATTGTGCCTGATATTGTTCACATATGCAATTATTGCTACATGAGTTGGATGAAACCAGGTCTCACACAAGGGCCGGGGGGGTTGGGTGTGTTATGAATCAAGTCACCATAATCAAGAAGGTCAACTACTTCGATTATATTCATTATAACAATTAGTAATATTAATTAATCATTATAATATGAAAATTGGGGGCTGGAACTGGCTGTTTTTGATTATTGGGTGTTACCAACCTCCACTCCACCCGTAAATTATACATCATATGCCTCCAATTATGATTATTCATTTTGTTTCGGTTTAGCACTATATTTCCAGGTTTTTAATAATGCATTCTTATCCCAATTCCAATAGTTTAAATGTGTGCTTTATGCATTCCAATAATCTGTTTCTACTGACTCATTTTGGCCAGACAGTGTACTTGATATAAAATAGTTTAATAAAAACAATAAACATTTGCAAGTAAAACTGATTGAACATCAAATAACCTGTATAAAATGCAATTATTTTAACAGATTATTTAAACAATTTATTTTTACAGTACTTTTACTGTAAATTCAACCTACCCAGTGTGTCAACTGACATTTTAACGCAACATTATGTTGCCATTTGCTTCATATCTACTATATACTGTAGACAGATTACTGAATATTTTTTCCCATAGTTTTTAAACTTTAATGCATTTTTATGGCATAAAATACAACCTCAGAGAAACAACAACATATAACGTTTTTCACAGTGCTATTATTTATTTAACAAAAACAAAACCACACAATCACACACCCATGATTCAATAGCTTGTAGACCCACCTTTAGCAGCAATAAGTTGAAGTACTAGTTTCTTGTGTGACTTTATTAGTTTCTCACATTGTTGTTGAGGAATTTCAGCCCATGCCAAGTAACAAAAAAACGCATTGAATTAAAGGTGGGGTACTAACTTTTTTAACATAACTGTATCCTATACAGTACAGTACATGAACAAACAATACATAAACATTTAACTAGTTATTTGTTAAGTTGAGGCATGTTGAGGTTTTATATTTTATAACATTACACAACATTAATTTAAAAATATCATGTGACTTCTAATATAAAAAAAAAACACTTTATTGGGTCAGATAGGATGCATTAATCCAACAGAAAACAAATGTACATTAGGCTGAGCCTCTTGCACTGATTAACAAAGGATACATAGTTCTCTCTGAAGTTCTTACTAGGCTCCACTAATATGGAGGCAAAGCATTTGTAATGTTTTCTCATTAGTGTTTAAAGAAGCAACAGATTGCTGGCTAATGGATATGCTCTCTATCACAGACAGTCATCACTGGGCTCGGCAGCTTCTCAAATACATTTTCTAATTAATTAAAGTAGATCAGACATTAGGTAGGCAGGGGGTTCCTCCATGGAAGCATGCATATATAAATAAACAATTTCAATTTCAGTTGTTTCTACCTCTGTTTATATCCTACTCATTACTGCATATTTTTTTTTCCTTTTATATAGTGATTATAATCCAAAACATTAGCTTACTGTATCAATGTGGAAAATGGAATTCTTGTTTCTGCAGCCAGAATTATAATTATGTGGTCTGGGGATTACATGCCTTAGATTGTCATGATTGGCATGTACTGTATTTAAACAACCATAATGAATTTCTGTGTTTGCCATGTACTGTAATTAAATGCCACCACTTTTCATTACAGGGAGCATCGGTCACATATAAAAAAACTGCTTCAATTCTTAAATGGAAGAAAAGTTATGTCTTTACATTATTGGTCAGAACTTGCTCTTTCAATGATATCTTTACATTTCATACATTGAAAAACCTGAAACCAGTCTGTATGTGTGTATGTCTGTCCAGCCAGATTTTGTTACCGCATCACGCAAAACTGTCTTTGACAGAATTTAATGAAACTTTGGCAGTACTTTGGTATTTGCCTCAAGTTAAACCTGCACCATAAATGAATTTAAAATGTTGAGTAGAAGTGAATTTCTGAGCAGTTATGTGCCAGATCATGTCACAGCATCTTTTTTTAAAACTAATTTAAAATTTTTTTCCCCTTGAGGTGGGCGTTTATAGACACATAAGACACAGAAATGACGGTAATGCACCTACAAGTTATCAAAATCCTGACTATGAACTATGAACCTTCAAAGATGAACAGATGGATCAATGTATGTTTATTCTTTCTGCGGGAAGTTTAAAACCAGATTGTCTCATATGTTTAACAATGTCTTTACGTTTCATATATTGGAGGACCCGAAACCAGTCTAAAAAAAATTCTGTCTGTATCTCTGTCTGCCTGCAGGGACTGTACTGTATGTAATATTTTAACAGCAGAAATAACAGCACTAAAGTGGTACAGTATAAATTAATTTTTACATGCTGGAGTTGTTTTAAGACAAAACGTGATCTTTATCCGATCTACGATTTCGATTTGGCGATTTCTCATCTGTGATTCACTCTCCGATTACCGAACAGGGAGTAAATGATGTACTTCTGATGATGAAAGAAGTACAACTTAAAGTAAACAAGGTGTAAGATACTCAACTTTATAAAATTGTATTTATTTGTATTAATAAGTTAGGCAGAGAGTTCTGCTGCAGAGAAATAAAGGCAGACATGCACTTGGGCTTCAACCTGAAATAATAAATAAAACTTATTATTCCCATATTGCATGTTACTTAATTCTGTACTCTCGTAATTCTAGAACATTTTAATGATAATGAAACAATAAGGGATTCTGGAACAATAAGGGATTTTACATGCAAAAAAGGAGGATGCATTGCAGCCAAGTCAATTCCAGGTAAAGCCTTGTAGCCCATAAGCCCATACACAACCGTCAAACATCCTTTTTGGGGGGGGGGGGGGGGGGGGTAGTGCATTATGCCAATTTATATAAGGATTCCCAGGTGTCATTGGCTTCCAGGACCCTACATTCTATGGTCATCCAATAAATGAGGAATATTATGAGAATGGGAAATCTCATTACAGCATCAATGTGCAGGCAATAATAATATATTGCTGTACAGTTTAAAGGTTCATTTCACAATATAGGGCAACTCATTAGTCTTACTCACTGTCAAGACAGTGAGGCTGGCAATGTCATAACCATAATATTTCACCTGAATGGATAGGCTTTGCTCATTGCTCTAAGATTTATTCAAACTATACATTGTTCAACAAATATGCACGAAGTGGATGTTTACGACTAGCAACTCTCTTTACCACCACTCACACTGTGCAAATAAATATAGACAATGAGTTTTCATTAAATTATTATATTTAAATGGGAATTCAATTTAGTGTTATTTATATACAGTAGTGATTTGAACAATGGTCACAAAGCCAGTTTACCGAATCAAAAACTATGAAAATATGAAAAATATGAATAAATCATAATTATCAGCTTGTCTCTGATGAGCAAGCCAAGGGTGATGGAGAAAAGGAGAAACTCCATGAGTTGACAAGAGGAAGAAACCATGATAGGAACCAGACTCTACAGGGAATCTATCCTCATGTGGGTGATAACGGATAGCAAGGATTGATCTGCAGTCATACTGTGTCCACTGTCGTTATTGGATGCTCTGGTACAAAACTGTTTGTGGGAAATCCAGTGCTAAACTATTGAGCGACTGCCGTAACAAGTCATCAGAGAACAGCTGCCTGCATCAACCGAGTCCAGGAATATCTTCATAGTCATGTGGAACCGTCCGCAGTCACCACAGGCATCCCAAACAGACCACACAGGGTCGTTCTCCGCAGTAAGCCAGAGGGATCTAAATGCAACGAGATCTCTAACTAGATGTGTACCAAGATGAGTCAGACAGGTTCTGAGGGCAGAGGGGTGTCTGGATTGCTGGCAGCTCAGGAGCACCATGTGTATTATGCCATGACATGCCCATTAGGTGTTTTAGGAGCCATGACGTACTGTAAGGTGGGGGTCGTGTCATGGTTTAACCCATGATGTTCTTATGACATTTATTGTACTCAAATTTATTGTACTGCACCTTGTATTGTCTATTTATAGCCTGTGTTTGAGCTTGGTCTTTGTCTTTCACCTGTTGTATTTTGGTCATTGTTCCTATTGTGAGCTTGGTTAGTTCATTGTTATACAGTAGTTCTGTTATCTTTACAGTTGGTTTACATACTGTACAGTAAAAATACAAAACCAGAATCATTAAATATTGTCTTGGACTTCAGGTTTTTATCATTACTGTATACTGTATATTGAAACATTTGCTCTAAACACAAACACATTTGAGATAATTTGTTTCATATGATATTCTTATATAGTATATAGTATATATTCCAAAATAAAACATTTATAGTTTTTAATATGTGAAGATGTTTAGCCATGATAGTTTAGAAAAGAAAATGCCAAATAGTAATCTTTCTCTACCATACTACTTTTGTAAATTTATAGTTTTTGCACTTTATTACTATTATATTTTTATTTTGTTTTTGTTTGGCAGAATGTCAGGTGACTTTATTTATTTTTTTGTAACGTACAGTGTAAGGTACCTTTAATTGGTACTCAAGCAGATAAATTTTTCTTTGTCTCTTTAATTTTTATTATTATTTTTACCCTGAAATATCTTGTGAAGTGAATCTTGTTAATATCTTGTGAAGAGGGGTATTTTTCCCTACATTTTATAATTTCAAATGCACATATGTAATACAAATAAGGTCTAGTGCCTAACCGATACATATTAACAAAAGTTTAATAAGCCTCTAATAGATAATATGAGTGTGACCACAGAATATATTTTTGCTTGTGCCAAATTTGAGGGTTTTTTTTTGGTGTTGGCTACTGGGTAAAACTCAACCTGCAAGCCCAAAATTTATAGTACAAAAATATTTATAGATTTTAGATTTGGACTGTTGTTGTTGTTGTTAATTAATTAGTGGGGAATCCAAAATAATTAAATCATACATAAATCAGATATAAATTGATTACAGTATGGGTAAATATATAAGCATTCTATATTCCGATAATCTAGGCAAGGGTTTACATTACATATACTGTATTTTGATTCATTAATTCATGTTATGGTTAATGTTGTATTATTATTATTATTATTATTATTATTATTATTATTATTATTATTATTATTTGAAGTTCCTCATCTGTGTTGTTTAGAACCTACACTGAGTTTGAATTTGAAAGTAAAAAACATATTTTAAGTGCTTATAGGATAAAGAAGAAGAAAAATGTCTTTATTGTCCTTGTTTTATTTGTATAAAACAAAATTAGTATTGCTACTTTGATGAAGCATTTCAAAATAAGAACACAGAAAAAGACACAAGAATAGAAACTGTACTTACACTAGAAAATAATGCCTGTGCCATCCGGGAAGAAATATTCCACTGATGTTATATTCTTGTCATTGAGCACATTCAGCTGATTTAATTTTATTGCCACATAACATTGCTGAGCCTAGACCTAACCACCTGAAACAACCGCAAATCATAACTCCAGAGGCTTTTACAAGCGGGCATGATGTGCTTTCCATCCTACCCTGATGCACTCATCAGAATAGGGTCAATATGGACTCATCAGACCACCTGACCTTTTTCTTTCAAGTCCAATTTTTATGCTCCCTAACAAAATGAAGCCAGAGAGAGAGAGAGAGAGAGAGAGAGAATCACAGATGAGAAATCGAAAAAGTAGATCTCATAAAGACTGTTTATTTCCAACATTTTGATTTCACTTACAGTGCAGGTTAAACTTCAGGAAGATATCTACAGTAAGTACTGCAAAGGGTTCATTGAATTCTGTCCAGCCAGTTTTGCGTGATGCTGTGACAAAATCTGGCTGGACAGACATACACACAGACAGACAGACAGACAGACAGAATGTTTTCTTAGATTGGTTTCGAGTCCCCCATGTATGAAATGTAAATATGTAATTAACCTGTTCTAAATTCACCCTTTGGTACATATTGGTGTATATACAGTTTATACAGTGACCTCCATAATTATTGGCACCCCTGGTTAAAATGTGTTCTTTAGCTTCTAAAAAATTCAGTTTTGTTCTAAATAACATAGGACCACAATGGAAAAAAGAGAAAATTACAACCTTTAATTCAAGTGCATTTATTCAGTAGGAAAAAAATCCCACATTAAGAAATAATTCCTTTACATCAAATCATGGGTGCAACAATTATTACCACCCCTGATGTTTAATACTTTGTACAGCACCTAATCTTCTCCTATAATGTTTCACAAGATTAGAGAACACAGAAAGAGGGATCTTCGACCATTCCTCTTTGCACAATGTTTTTAAATTATCCAGTGACCGACTCCTCTCCTCTGCACTCTCCTCTTCAGCTCACTCCACAGGTTTTCAATGGGGTTGAGGTCTGGAGACTGAGATGGCCATGGGAGGAGCTTGATTCTGTGTGTGGTGATTCTGTGCTTTGCTGGTATTTCAAAGCATTCATGATGCCATGCACCCTAACACGGTTCCCAGGGCCTCTGAAAGAGAAACAGCCCCACAGCATCACCGATCCTCCCCCATACCTCACAGTGGGCATGAGGTACTTTTCTGACCAAAGAACACGGTCCCAGTTGAAGCCCCAGTACCACTTGGCAAACTCCAAACTTTTGCGTTTATGATTGTGACTGAGAAAAGGTTTTTTCCTTCCTCCCAAACAGCTTGTTGGCATGTAGGTGGCGTCTGATGGTTGTTTTGGAGACTTTGTGACCCCAAGATGCTATCATTTGTTGCAGTTCTTTAACAGTGAGCTTTGGAGAATTTTTTATTTCTCTTACCATCCTCCTCACTGTGCGTGGAGGCAAAATAAATTTGCATCCTTGCCCAGGCTTGTTTACTACTGTTCCAGACTTTTAAAACTTCTTAATGATTCCTCTCACAGTAGATATGGGCAGGTGCAGGCAGGTGTCTATTTTCTTGTACCCATTGACTTGTGAAGGTCGACACACATCTGCCTTACATGAATGTTGTGTTCCTTTGTCTTTCCCATGTTGAAGAGTGGATAAGAGAAATGGCTTATTGTGTGTCACGTCATATTTATACCCCAGGGAAGCAGGAAGTGATAAATTACTAATTATATGTTCCTCGATACTCTGATCAACTTTGTAAACTACTGTAGAAATGACAGAAATACTTCAATTACATTTATTTTCTAGGAATTGTTAGGGGTGCCAATAACTGTGGAACAGGTTATTTTATGAAAAATAATTATTTGTTAGTCAGGGATTTTTATTTCCCCTTAAAATTCACTTTATATTCACGTTATATTTTTCTACAATTTTCAGTGTGACAATATGCTTCTGCAATAAAAACTGAATTTATTTCAAGGCTTTTAACACATCTTAACCAGGGGTGCCAATAATTATGGAGGGCACTGTATATAAAATTAGCCCGATTGCAGTCTTCCATGTTAGATGTTTTTGAGTGATGTTCCAACAGGCTGCATTGTGATTGGTCAGAGGCATTCCTGTTGCCAGCAAAAAGTTGGTAAAATCCCGGTGTGAAAAACGAATACTGTACAACTTTTCTCACAGTGAAATTCCATCGTTGGTGTGAAATGTTCTATTGGTAGGTAATTGCTTAAAAAAATATTATTGACGTAAAAACTATTGCATGGAAATTTCTCCTCTGGTTAGTAAGAACTTTAGGCTATTTACAAAGAACAAAGAAACAACACAATAAACACATACAGTATGCACTTAAATGCATATAAGCCAATATACACAAAGAAGATATATATATATATATATATATATATATATATATATATATATACAGTATGTCACAAAAGTGAGTACACCCCTCACATCTCTGCAAATATTTAGTTATATCTTTTCATAGGACAACACTGCATAAATGACTCTTTGACACAATGAAAAGTAGTCAGTGTAAAGTTTGTATAGCAGTGTAAATTTATTGTCCCGTCAAAATAACTAAAAATACATCCAATAATAGCAGAACCCCTGACAAAACCCTGACAAAAGTGAGTACTAGTAGTGAGTAGTAGTACTGTTGGTGGTATTTACATGGCAAGTCCTGGTTGTAAAACCAAAAATCCACCATTTCAGATTTACACGGTCAAGGTTCACATCTGAAAGAAAAACTAGAACAGTGCACAGAGCACTGCTTTGGACTGCGTCTTGACATTTTCCTGATTTAGGTAATGGAAGTGGGCTGAACACAGGCTGTCATTTGAGCAATGAGGGTCTGGAATACCAAACCAATGGGATGGAATAAATGAGCAAACATCAAGAGGTGAAGGAAAAAATAACCTGTCTGTTGCCTAGGTAACAGGTCTATGGAGACAGTGTGACGAGTGTGGTTTACGGGAGTGGGGGGGGGGATGGCTGGGAGTTGTACCTCGTATGACAGGTGTCATCTACCTGTGACCTGCCTTCTCCAGGTTTTATCATCTAGAGCTAACTAAGATCTAGAGTGAGGCATATTATTAATCTGAAAAGGAAACCACAAAGACCCATCACAGCTACACAGATTAATATAGCAGAGCAACATTTAACTTTAGTCCACCAAGCATTTATTCTCCAGCCACACATAGATAGATGATCAACATATCATATAAACACAGAGCATTAAACGGAATCAAAATCTCTTAGGTAGCAGCAAGATTCTGATCAGGACTGATCTGGAGTTTATCATTAAAACTATTTTAAAAAGGTTACATCAGGAATGGTCTACCAAGTTTGCTTTTGTTGCCAGTTGTGACCCAAAATTCTCTACTGCCTTAGGCAACTATTAACATGGTTATTATGATAATCAGTATTTACTGTATATTACATTGACCTATAGCTGTTTCTATCTCTAAAGCTTAGTGTATTTGTGGATGAGTTATTTCTGATAATCACTCTGACAGTTGGGCAGAATGACAATTTCCCACAATTGAAGTTCCAGAAATGTGAGGGATATTCAATTGTTGTTAGCAAAATGCTATTTTATCTGCTTTAATAGTAGACCATAATGCTCTGAATAAATCGTTTCCAGTAATAAAATGTATTAAAATGGTTATCATATAAACAGAACAAGTTGTGGATAAAAGGAGCGACCTGTGTTACAGAGTGGTTGCTTCTGAAGAGTTTTGCCTTTTGTAGTTTGCCCTGATCCTATTCTTTTTAAATCCACATACAATGAGACATGAAGTGCAGCAGACACAACATATTTTCTATGGTCTGTTGCCACGTACATATATGACATGAGAAAGCAACAAATAGGCTCCACTTCAAGCACCTCCTAGAGAGATAGAGCACAAAAACAATAATAAAGTCAATCTTTTGGAGAGTTAAATCACTGAGGCTTATGTTGCTATGGAAAATTCCCCATAGAAACACAAAAGATGTGAAGATTTACAGAGCCTGATATATGCATTTTAGTAGCCTGCAGGTTGTACGTGTGAAAAAATAATAGCCAGTATTAATGTACAGTACAGTGAGAATCTGAATATACCATGATGTTTCAATTGACCATAAGAAGGCTTAACAAGTATTGCAAATTATAGAAATATTGTGTTTGGTTTGGAGGCCAAGGGGTAGCTTTCACTGATAAGTGTTTACTTGACAAGTACAAGATAGAGACTAAATCAAGATTATAAATGGATTTGTTCAATCTCACTTAACAATTTAATTAGGTTACTTATACCTTTGGGCAGAGTAGACCTTTAAAAGGGTAAAAGAAAAGAACTACTTTTAAACCTGTAAGCTTTGAGGGAAGGTGGATAAACTCAATGTTTCAACATTCTACAAATCATGCTTGTTGTACTTAAAATTTAGTTCAAATAAAAACAGACTGAGCGATTACAACTAATGTCCCATATAAGATAAAACAGACATTTTAATAATATCCTTCATACTAGAATCCATAAACTTCTCTTATTAAGATATTTTATATTTAATATTAAATGTTTCAAGAGACTCTGTGCACTCCACAGTCTGAGTGAGGCTGGAAATTAAAATGGGAATCATCATTTTCCATTTCTCTTGATATATGGCTTGAATGCACTGATACCTTCCCCATTATAACTGATTTGTATGTATGCATTAATTCCTTATCACAAAACCCTTAATCAGTTAAGACACTAATCAAATTTCAAGATCAGCTCTCGTCTTGTGATAAGCACATTGCAACAAGGATTATTGGACCTTATTTTTTATTTTTCATTTACTTTTTTTCATAGGCATGGGTTGTTTAAAAACTAGCTGCTGCAAAATGATAGATATTTCTTCAGTGGCATTGTTACATGCAGTGAAGAGGTACCACTTTGGTTTGTCAAACAAAGCAGTATACAAATTGTTTCCAATTACAGTGATGCAATATAAAGGTAAGTGTGAATTTAGAGACTATAGAGTGTTTATCTGAACCATGAATTATTGACTATGTTATGTATGCTTTAAAAATGATGCAGAAGTCTTTTAAGCCGCTGGATTTTTACACTTCTACATAAAAAGTATGGAAATCTTTTCCACTCTAAGCAATCCGCTGAAAATAGGCTGTGAAATATGAAAGCAGTTTCTCAGCTGGTCATCACAATGCCTCTAGCTGTTTTTGACTCCTGTGTGACACTAGTGCTGATGGGTAAATAATTGCAACGATGTACTGTACATTTAATTCCACCACAACAAGCCCATTCATCTCCAGGGAGTTTCAAATGTAAAACTTTTGACTACAGGATTTCTCCCCAGTTATTAGCTCAGCCAAACATAAGCTAATAATAACTACATTGGGGCTAATGAACTGATTCTTCTTCTTTTTTTTTACAGGCAAATGATAATCAGATAACTAACCTGTAATTAACTTGTCTGTGCATAAAGCTTTTGAGCTAGAATGACAGAGTTTTGAAGTTCATTAAAGTGTACCTTTGAGATCAAGGTGATTACACTGTGAAATTGCCTGTTAAGTTTAATCAACCTAATTACTTTCTGTGAAAGAGTTCTGAGCTATTTATACATACATGCCCACACTGATGCATTCAAGCAAGTCATGGATCTGCCTATTAATCAAGTGTGAACCAAATATTGGAAAAATGTTGGTAAAATGGGTGAAAAAAGCAAGCAAGTGGGTGGAAATCAAGCTATGTGAAAATGCTAGTGTTAAGTCACTGTGGTTTTGTTTTTTGTCTTTTTCGTCTTTGTTTACCGCCACTTCGAGGACAAGCAATCCTCTCCAAGGGAACAAAAAACCAAGCTATTACTGACAATGCAATTAGTGTTTCCTTGTTGGATGCTTTTTTTTTTCTAGATGCATTACAAACTCTCTCTGTAGGTGGCATACACATGGGAAAAAAATCATCCTTTTTTTTTTGAGAGAGAGAGAGAGAGAGAAGGAGAATATTATTAGCTGTACAGTAATTGTTCTGAACAAGCAGCCAGCAACTGGGTGACTGTAAGTTTGATAGTAAACCATTTTGATTGCAAACCAAAAATAGTTCATTTATACCTAGCATAGTGTGGAATATTAGTTTCAGTTAAGGTACTTGATATACGTCATAACGAATACAGCTTAAAGTGATAATGTTGCTCAAAACCAGTGAATTAGAAACACAATCTGACATAAACAGGAAAAACTACACTCATAAGCAAGACACAGGAATATGCATTTAGTATCTGCCTTTCCCACTGTAACATTTATATTAAGAAAGATTTGTCCAACAACCTTTTTAACAAATACATTTTAATTTGAATCTGCTGAGCAACAAAATGGCGAAAATAATTTTATTTGATGATGTACAGTACTTAAGTACTGTACATTAAGTGATGCTACCTTTTTTAACATCTATTATTATTTATTACTTATTATTAATAGTCTATTTGTCATTTATAGGATGTTTGGTTACATTTCTATTTCTCATAATCAACAATGTTTTTAAATGTGATTACTTTTTATACCAAAATGTACTTCCCTCTTAAAGAAATCATAACATTCCTCATAAAATAAAAAGGAAACAGTACTGTAAAAGGAAAAAGGAAACATAAAATGCAATTTTCATTCATCTGTTTTCTCCCAAATGTGATTAAATGAAAGGGCATAAGAAATGTGAAGTGAGTCAAACAAAGCTTTTGAATGGCTGCAATGCCTGCCACAGGACAGTGTAACATTCTCAAAGAAAAGCTCAATCTGCCCACTTCTGCACACAGGAGTATAAAGATGCCCCTGTTCGTTCGGGTAGCTGTGATTGACAGGTTATATAGCAAGTTAAAAAATGTTTTTTTTTTTTTTTTTATATTTCAATGATACATTTCCTGTGCTGCATATACTTTTCTTTGCTTAAGGGAAATAAATAGGAATAGTTAGTAACAGGAAATTGTAGAAAGATGTTGTATCTACTATAAGGTAGTTTTAATACATAATTTAAGGCTGCATACCTGGTGGAAAATAAGTCCATATGCAATTAAACTGAACTATAATAGAGGTTTAGAATATTCTACTGGTACAAAGTAGATATTTACAAAAGTGTAAGAGAAATGATTAAAAAATTTTTTTTAATGTATATATTTTTAAAAACACACACACACAAACAGACACACACACACAGACACACAGACACACAGACACACACACACACACACACACACACACACACACACACACACACACACACACACACACACACACACACATTCATTTAATTAATTAAGTATGGAGTCAAATCCCCTGGTTCTGTGTTCTCTATCTGGCTGGGAAGTTAATTTTCACAACTGAATGGTGGTCAGGATGAGGTGATTCTAAAGGGGGGAAAACGAGTCAGGTGATATTGTTCTCCCCTATCAGATCTTTAGTTCTGTGAGTACATCTGAGTAAACAGAGCACAGAATCAAAGAATAATCATTCAATTTCAAATATATGTTGAGACAACACCAGGTAAAAATTCTATTCTATTCTATTCTATTCTATTCTATTCTATTCTATTTGTATGCCACTTTTAGCACTTTTGACATTTTCACCAAACAGCTTTTCAGAAGAAACGCTTAATCTGGATATAAACTGTAAAAAAAAAAAAAATATATATATATATATATATATATATATATATATATATATATATATATATATAAAATTTAGCTCCAAGGTAAAAAGACACTGCATAAGCTGGAACAGAAAACTGGTTGTTTGCCAATTAGCAGATAAAGCAGCAGGTGCAGATTACTGACTGCTAAGATCAAAACAAAGCGGCTAAGCTGACGTATATAAACAGAAAATGACTTGGAGCGTAAACTGCTGCACCTATGAATCAATTATCTTCGATCTCATAGTTTCATTGTTTTAAATACATCTTTTATATAGTCGAAACTTTTGCTCCAAGTCATAATTTGAGTCATTTCTCAGTAATATTAAATAATCTCTTTTGTCTTGACACTTTTGGAGAGAGGTAAAACTTTTTACTCCTCTTTGCACTGATAATTGTCTTTGCTTTCAAAAAGTTGAAATAGTGGTTAAAGCATGTCTGAATGTCAAAAACCAAAGCACATTAATTGGTAACTATACTTTCATGATGAAAAGTGAGACCACTTAGTGGTAGTGGACAATAATTCCCAGTAGAGCATCTGAGAATGTGGTCTTGTTAAAGATGTTGTTATCTACAGTAGTTATTCCTTCTTTCTTTCTCTTCCCTTTATTTATTTTTTTAACTAATGGGTAACTTAATTATACATCACACTATTGAAACGTTTAGATCATAATGTGGCTATTTATTCATTAAGTGCAACAATTCAGACTTCAGGTGTAAATTCTTAAAAAAAAAAAAAAATATTGCTGTTCAAATCTCAAAATACCTAGCAAATTTGTTTAAGCTGTACTATTTTCATCATTTTACATTCTCTGTAAAGTAAAGCCTTTATTTGTCACATATACATTACAGCACAGTGAAATTCCTTCTTCGCATGTCCCAGCGTAACTGGGGTCATAGCGCAGGGTCAGCCATGATACAGCGCCTCAGGTGCCGATAGGGTTAAGGGTTTTGTTCAAGGGCCCAATCGAACCGCCAATCTTATGCTCAGTAACTCAGGGCCTACAGTAGATACCTCAGGATTTACAACAAAGTATTTGATTTTATAGGTTTATTATGCAACACCTCCAGTCACTTAACACATTCAGTATCAGAGATCAATACACTGTGTATTCAAAAAAGAAAAAAAAGGAGCAAGAAATGATACAGGGTCATACAAGCGGTAATAGGCAAAAACACACATAATGATGACCCCACAGTCGTTAAACCTCACAGTCATGTGTTACACCGAACACAAGGCAAGATAGCAAGGTGAAACTAATGCAAGGTAATTAGACACTTCTCTAGGGGGGCCCTAGTGGTCTGGGGATAGTGCTCTCTGGTGGCAAACTGGAAAAATGTCATTTGTAGTTGGCATGTAGCATTTACACTAGTAATTTGCATTAGTTTTGTTGTAACTGCATATCCATTCTTCTTTTTGGTGTAATTTGTTCTGTAGATTTCACATCTCACATCAACAAAGAAGTGTAACAAAAATAAATTCATCTATTTACACACTGACAAGGAAAATCTT
Organism: Clarias fuscus; assembly: GCA_030347435.1. Classification (NCBI taxonomy): domain Eukaryota; kingdom Metazoa; phylum Chordata; class Actinopteri; order Siluriformes; family Clariidae; genus Clarias; species Clarias fuscus. The sequence goes on along the minus strand of CM059223.1, from coordinate 12,933,369 downwards.
ATAGTAACATGCTGTAGAAGGTAGTAGCCCCCCACCCTCCAATAAATAAATAATAAATAAATGAATAATAAATGCTGGTTTTTTTTGTTCAAAAAGCTTGTGAAATGTTAGTTCCTGGACCAGGCTTATGTCACAACAAGACAAATTGCGACAAGGCTTTCAACAGAAGGATTGTATTGAAGGGAAAAAAATCATATACTGTACTGTACAGCGTAGGCCTAAGGCTTGAAATATGATGGAATTGTAAATGCAACTAACTTGGATGTGGAGGAAGAATTATCCAACCTGTTATAAAAAAAATTGTGTATCTTGGTAGCAAAAAGGCCTAGAATGCAGTCATTTGTGTTAATCTTTCGTGGAACCCATTTAAAATAAAAATTGCTTCATGGTCAAGCCTACGTACATTTAAAATATTGATTACCATATGTAATTCCAAACACCACTACAATCTACTATATTTTAAAACGATCTAATTGTCTATATTTTTAAAAATAGTGCACCTTCTCAGTGCATCACAGTCTACTCACTAAATGAAGCACAAGGTGCTAATTAGCAAATCTTCTGGTTTAGTGCCATTTCAACATGATAATGAATACTAAATATACCATGGAAAGTGAACTGTGAAAACCACAACAACAAAAACAGAATGCTTATTCCTTAGTATGATTCGAATAGCTGGGACTATTTACAGAACTGAAAATCCACTTGGCACAAATTATCAGTAATTTAATTTATAGATGTTCAGTAGTGTACATTAACTCGTTAACTTGAACATGGATGCCATTATATTGTATGTCAGTCTAAATGTATTGCCATATATCATACATTATATCAAAACTAAGAACATATGCACAGAAATACACAATGAACTGTCATTAGAGAGACCATGTCCAGTTTCTACTTTAATGAAATTCAGTGTGTATCACTGTTTTATATTAGCACATTGCACAGAGGCTCAGAAACCACAGCCACTGCACTCTATGTCTCTGGACAGAAATTGTCCTCTTCCTCTAAGACCATCTTTCTCTCACTTAAATTTTGAGCTTAACCGTATAGGAGCTCTCTAAGATTAACTACGTGACGCTAAGATTGGTTATCCTTCATAAGACATTGTAATTTATCTGTATACCTTTTTTGCTCTACTTGATTCTAAAAATAAATAAATAAACAAATAAATAATGATGAGGAAGTGCTACACCTGTCTCCTTGCAGTTAAATATAAATATTGTAAAATTCTATTTAATGCTGTTCCTCGTGTTATTCATATATTAAAAAATCCTTCTCACCTGCTACTCCTATTTGTACAGCATCAGATAATATATAATTTTATAATCATTGTTCTTTGCTAGACTGAACCAGAAACGGTTATCAGTGCTAATGCTCACTCGATATTAGGTTTCTGGTAATGTGCCTGAAATATTGGTTTAGTCAAGACTGTATTGGCATTATTGAAACAATAAAGACAGCAGGATCGCCATCTATCAGAGACCTCTATTTTATATTCAGTTTATCAGTATATGAATTCTGGGCACATTATAATAAAAATGTTTTATGTTGGAAAATGGAAACTCTATAGTATCTGGGGTCTATAGTCTGCAAAATGATTTATAAATTTAAAAAACAATGTGCTTGTATGGGTATTCACCTCCATTACTGTGAAACAGAACCTGTTTTTTGGAAACAGCCATGGTTACAGCATAAACTTTTTAGCTTGTTAATGAAAATGTTAATATTGTCAGCACATTGTGAAAGTAACACTGTTTATGGCACTGAAATTGATGGGGGGCATACAGTATGTTTGACGCCCCCTAACTTTATCTGTCCTAGTTACGTGTTAAGTGCAACATCATGATTCTGTCAATTCTATGTTTTCTTTTCCCTTTCCGTCCCATTGTTTCCCCATCTATCAATTCTCTTCATTGAAAGACAGCATACAATGAAACAAAATGACCTTTGCAGAAGTTACAGTGTCTGGTAAAGTTGATTCAAAAGACACCTAAAAGAGAATCTTTCTAGCACAACTGATTTTTAAACACTTACTGTATCCGGGTTCTTTGTTTGTTTAGTTTTTTTTTATAAAATACTTTATGCCATTTGAGTTGTGTCCTTGACTGTTTTTAGATCTAATTAAATCAAATTCTTAACAACATGAGATATTTTATATTTCCAAGGCGAGTAAAAGATTATAAGCAATCTCAGTATTTATTTATGAAAAACGATAATACAACAGGACAGAATACGTGCAAAAGTACTACTTGGACATATTGTGCACATTAGACTGAATGCATATTATTCCCTTTTGTTTAAAGACCTGTGTAATTAGGACTGAGAATTTTTATGCTATTCAAATACAAGCACTTCAGTAGCTGTCATGCACATGTGAACCTGTTTTAACAGTTAAATTACACAATTCTCTATCCATTTAGAAAGGAATACAACACCTGTGAATATTATGAGGGAAAACAAATGCCAGGGGTAAACTTTTTTTTACTTTTTTACTTAAGCAGTAAATATGCTGATAAATATGCTCTCAGTGAACAATCTTTTGAAAGAATACAGTTTATAGAGTTTATTCCAAGGCACAGTAAAGCTTCTCTAGTTCCCATTAGTGGAGTGACAGTGGAAGCAGGGGGGCAGCCTCCACAAGGCCCCGAATAAAACAGGGCCCCTGTTGCACCACAACACTAATGTTGAGAGCCTTTGTCACTTACTAGCACTCTCTCTGGCTTGCAGTTGTGTCACCAGATTGTATTGTAAGCGTGGGGGATGGAAGGGTCAGAAATTCAGTCCTATATAAACCAGCACAAACATGACCACTATCAACATAAATAGCCATGTTCTGAATAAACACACCATAAGTAAAAATAAAAAAATAAAAAAATTAAAGCGTAACTTTGCATTTTGGAAACAAAACAATACATTATAAACACTACTTAGCCTGGCACCATGCTTCATGGGATTAATGCATGATCACTACACCTGTACAATTAATCGTTTTCTGTTTCTGCCTGTGTATTTTTTTTCTAATCTACTGTAGCTAACTATTAGTCAGCAAAATGGTAGGAGAAATTATAAATCAGGTGTGTTAAAATGCAAGGAGAGAGTAGGAAAAGTTTAATAATGTCCTGTGCTCCTCTTACATCTTACTTCTTATTTTGCTCATCCTCTCAATACAGTAAAGATAATGGAAAAGCATTAAATTGCATTTCAGTTTTACAATATTTTTAACTACAAGGGCTCAGGTGTAGCACTTCCTCATCATTATTTATTTATTTATTTATTTATTTATTAGAATCAAGTAGAGCAAAGCTATACAGATAAATTACAATGTATTATGAATCTCAACACAATAAAGATAATGAAATGCATAAAAGCATTAATCAATATAACATTAGTGAGTGAAACATAATCAACTTTCTATTAACTTAAATCTTATGAAAATGACACAGTCAGAATTTTTAATCTGTTTAATTCCATGTTTACTGCATCAGCCCCTGACTGTGACACTGCCTGTGGTGTCTATTTTATATTTAAATAAGTCTTATATTGTATTAAATCATGCATCTATAATATGCTTAAACAGTTCTTATTATTTTGTAGACTGCTGTGTCTATTTTATGTTTAAAGAGCTCTTCATGTTATTTTTTTATAAGAAAGATGTGGTAACAGTGCCCCTGGCCAGTTCAGCACCATGCTGTCAATCAGCTGTCACTGTCTGCATGTTAACACATGGCACCTACCTAAAGGCTCAAATATCTGATCTGGCATCCTTGTTTTGTCATCATCATCATTTTTTTCTTTTGTTCTTCAGAACACACTTGTGTCTTTACTGTATGTTTTATTGAACTTTATGCTTGCTTGGCTCAATAACTGACATTCTCTTATACATAGCATAGGGCCAGATATATAAGCTATTTTACAGATCTGATTTTTAAAATAACTATCAAAGGGCCCCCTTGAGACTGCTCCACCCACTCTATGTGGGCAGTCTAGCACCATTCCTGACGGGAGCATCCTATGAATTGCAAGCCTGTGTGCACCTGCAGTTGTGGCTGAGTAAACACTTTTCCTATAATGGCAAGTTTATATAAATTAGTCAGCTATAACTGACCACATTACAAATCTTTGAAAGACTTTATGAATATTTTTATCATGTTGAACATATTATAAATCAATAAGCCAAACACATAGCGTAGTATGGCAGCACAGTGCCTTAGCGGTTAGCACTGTCATCTTGCATCTCCAGGTCCTGAGGCTGTGTGCATGGAGTGCATGTTCTGGGGAGTGAATGGGTTGAATCTGGGTTTCCTCCAGGTTCTCTGGTTTCCTCCCACAGTCCAAAAGTATGCAAATTAGGCTAATTGGCGTACCCAAATTACCCGTAGTTTGTGAATGCACATGTGAGTGTTGACCAGAGTTTCTACCATTGTCGTACAAATCGAAATAAATACAATAGTCACCAATGGCCTCCACGGTCCCTAGTTGTATGGATGGATGGATAGCATAGTATACAGGACTTGACATTTGCTTTAGTTTTTGCTCATAAGCATGGATTTCAAAAGTTACTAGCCACTCAGCTTTTTTATTGCACATAATTTCTTGGGCTGGGGGGGTAATTGTATTTTTTTACAATTAAAGTTGCCTTGAGTGTGTTAAAATTTACTTAAACTAGATTCACAACTATTTTAAATGTAAATGACCACTGTACACACAAATCAAGGCTACTTAAAACATATATCACTACAGGTCATTATAATACAAATTTGTCAATACATTAAAATATTAGCTTCTTATCTAATAAATGTTGCGCAGGGATAAAAACTAAACAAAAAATACAAAGAGAAACATTCTGTCTTATTACAGTCACTGTAATAAGTTAATTTCAGACCCTTGGTAAATCATTAATACACACCAAGGTTATACACACATTAGCATAACCTGATCGGAAACTAACATAGCGATGTAATGTTAATTTCCACTGTGACTCACTGTTAATTGTGTCAATTCAAATCAGGGACTCACTGCTCTCTGGAATTTTACAAATAATGGTCAGACTGTGGTAAGTCCTAGCTAATCAGAAATGTTGTGTTTCTCACAGTTCTTTCACCTTAGAAATATTGCCAAGATAAGAAACATATTGTCACTAAATGATGCAGAAAAACTAGTTCATGCTTTTATCACGTCTAGGTTGGACTATTGTAACGCCTTACTGTCTGGTTGTTCAACTAGGTGTATAAACAAGCTTCAGTTAGTACAGAATGCAGCAGCGAGAGTCCTCACTAAAACCAGAAAATACGAGCACATCACCCCTATCTTATCTACACTGCATTGGCTCCCTGTGAAATTTCGCATCGATTTTAAGATACTACTTTTGACATTTAAAGCACTAAATGGTCTCGCGCCACAGTATTTGAGTGAACTGTTAGTGTCTTACGATCCGCCACGCCTACTTCGATCAAAGAATGCAGGCTGCCTGTCAGTACCACGTATTATTAAAACTACAGCAGGGGGCAGAGCTTTTTTTTACAAAGCCCCGAAGTTATGGAATAGTCTTCCTATTAATGTTCGGGACTCAGACACAGTCTCAGTGTTTAAGTCTAGGCTAAAAACCTATTTATTTAGCCAAGCATTTTTGTAAATAGATTAGCCTTAGGTAAAGGAGCAGATCTGGGGGACTCATGGACGTAGAGTATTCTGGTGAACTGGTATGTTTAGATGCTGTCCTCCCCACTCTCATTGATCACTCAGGTTTGTTGACGGTAAGGTGATTGGTTGCTTTACATCTCAGGGAGCCCTCATGTTTGTGTTTCCTTCTGGCTCTCCCTTTTAGTTATGCTGTTATAGTTAGTCCTGCCGGAGTCTCTGCTTGCACTTTGCACTAATATACATTCACCTATACATGTTGACTGTGACCATACCTAACTGCCATCTCTCCTTATTTTCTGTTCTCTCCTTTTCTGCTCTCTCCTCTCTCTCTCTCCCCCTCTTCTTTCCCTCTCTCTGTCTCTCTGTCGAGCTATACATGTTTCGATCCTGAGTTGCCAGTGATCCAGACCCCTCTGCCCCCTGGAGCCGTCTAACCCGTCCTGGAGTCCTGCTTCTGGTTGGAGATCTCGTCGCATGGATGCCCCGTGTGGTCTGCCTGGATTCGTATGGTGGCTGGGGATGGTTCCATGAAGACTGTCCTGTCATCGAGTGATGCTCTGGGGACCTGTGACTTCAGTTGTTCGATAACTCAGGACAGGAATCTCCTACAGTCTACCTGAGCCTCCGGGAACAAACTGGACTCATTTTAATTTTAAAACATCTCCTGTTATACTGAACTTCCAGTCTTACACATTATTATGCTGAGCAATTCCTGCTATCCGTTATCACCCAGATGAGGATGGGTTCCCTGTTGAGTCTGGTTCCTCTCAAGGTTTCTTCCTATTACCATCTCAGGGAGTTTTTCCTTGCCACCGTCGCCCTCGGCTTGCTCATCGGGGACAATCTTGTCATTTTGATTCATATACATTGCATAAAAACTTACTTCTTTTTATTGTGTAAAGCTGCTTTGCGACAATGTCAATTGTTAAAAGCGCTATATAAATAAAATTGACTTGACTTGACTTGACAGTCCGGTATGTCATTGGTCACTAGCCTACAAGTGCAAGGCAATAGGCTCTCTGTAATGGAGAGGCTCTTTGTAATAGGCTCAGTGTAATAGGCTCTCTGTTATGCAGTGGGTATAGAAAAGAATGAACCTTTTCAAATTATCACATTTTGTTGCTTTGTTTCAAGTTTTACTGAAACTTGAAACTTTGCAGCCTGAAATGAAGACAGACACAGTTTATGTCTTGTCCAGCTGTATTTATTCAGGTACACAAAACCTCTTCAATTACAATGTTTTTCTGAATGTATCATTATCCTCTTTTTCTTTACCAGTTTCAGTTTTACTTTAGTTGAATTGTAGTTGAGGACAGTGCCTTATCATAGCACAGGTATCAACCAAGCATCAAGCATTAACCAACTGCAAGTACTACACACAGGGCCGGCACATTTTTTTAAATGGCCACATTTTTTTAGAAATAGCTGCGCCAGTGTTATATGGAAGCGCCAATTCCTTGTTCCCTTGTGTGCACATGCACAGTATGTGAATGATTCAACCTTGGGTCCGAATCATGTTTAACCACAGTGTTTTTCTTTTTTTCTTTTTTCAGAAAAACTATTTGTCTAAGTTTTATCACAATCCCTTTTCTGTGTTGTTAAGCCTTTTTTGTTGAATGTGTAGCAGCTTTGTCTGACGTGTGGGCTGAGCATCAGAAACGCAGCCCAGAGCCAGTTGCTTAGAAATAAACTAATCCTGCAAGTATGGTTCAAGTCTTGAGCCATAATGTATAATATTAATAGATCCTGACTATACACATGTGGTTCCATAAGATAATTATAGAGTTCAGAATTCCCATTTGGAATAGCAGACACAAGCTTACACACATCTCCAGTACAGAGAGCCCAATTCAGAGCATCATTGTGAATGACTGTAGAGTCAGAGTCTGTTTAAACCAATCTATCAGGCCATCTCTTGATATATCTATCCCATAAAAATAAAGCAAGTTTTTTGACCTTTTTAAAACTTTATTCAAAGAATTTTATGTAACAAAAATGTTTTTAGGTGTGTTCAAATTATGTCATAGTAACTGATCATGCAAAAGTCTGAGTATATGATCCTGAAAAAATAATGTATGTGAATAAAATTATTTTAAACAACAAAAAAGTCCATCAATCTTTTTATTTCTAAAATAAAGAGAGAAAGTCATTTAAATCATGTGATTTGGTTTAAATGGATTTGCTCAGGCGTTAATTGCATGTAGTGTCTGAAAACTCATCCAACTTATTATCACTTTGTAAAATTCTTTAGACTCTTTTAATAGACTATAATATGTTTATCAATTTAATATAATATACTGTAAATATAATATTGTATAATATTGTTTATCCATTTTAGGTTGTTTTAAATGTTCAATCTGTTACATCTGCATTGGTTCATTTAACCTTTAACATCACAACCTTTTAAATGTTTAGATTTTACACCCAACCTGAATAAGGCGGCAACAGTGTTACAGGATGCTGATATACAGTAAGGTGATATAAGCTTACACCTTATAAATGTTCTTAGTATTTTAACAAAATTTACTAGTTTTACATCTTGCAAGCATGCTGAACATGTTGTTTTTAGTTACAAAAATGTGTGTATATTTGTAGAATAGAAAGAGTGACCACATTACTGCACCTCAAATTAAACAAGTAAATGTGGCAGTCATGTGTATAAACACAGTACATTGCATTAAAATATTCTTTTCCACATAAATTAAATTACCTAAAGGTAACTTACACTACTAAACCTATTTTGCACATTTACCTATTGTGTCATTAAAATATAAGACTGGATTAATATGGCTTCCCTTATACGATAATTCCTTTTGTATGACTACTGTATTTCACATCTTATAGATACTTTAATAAACAACAATATAGGTTATATATTCTATCATAAGTATTACAAAAAACTAATCATGATAACCAAAGATATTCAAATGAATACTTTGTCACTAATTAGATCATTATAGAACAAATACAAGATCAATCTTAATTCCTCTGGTGACAGATACGTCCTCAATGTAGGGATTTTAGCATTTTCCACCTGAAATAAAAAAAATAAATAAATCTGTTGTCATGAAATCAAATAAGTTTAAGCAATAATTTTACATTGGGAGAACTTAGTAAACCAGTTTATAATAAAATATTATATAATATTTATTAGCCTCAAATACATATTTTTATACTGATATATCATCCATCATGCTTTCTTCTTTCTGCCATGCCCCTTTGCTGCGGCTGATCCAGACTATAGATTTTAGGTTGGTATTTAAGTAGAAAACAATGTCATCCTCTTATTGTGGCCAAGTATTTAGATTCATTGTAAATTTGTAAAGAACATTTAAAATCTATTATCAGTAAAATGTGCTATTTCTGTTAATACAATAGTTGTGCCTTAATGTTTTAGTAAAATGTGATTTTACATATATACCCCTTGGAACGTAGAGGAATCACCCCTTGGAAACACAGTGCCATTCCAATTTTTAGTCCTCCAGGAATTGTGCTCAAATAGGGTTGGTTCTGTTGGGATAATTTTTTTTTTTTTTTTTTGTAAAAACCATGCAATCTCTTTAATTATAATATTTTCATTGCTATTTTTCTACTGCTTATTTTACAGTTTGTTAAACATTCTTTTGATGAAAACTAGCCGTTTGCATTTTTTAAACCACTTATCAAGTGCTTTGTTACTCACAGGTTTACAGATTAAATATTTTATTTCTGACTGGATGTTAGAAAGCTCCAAGTGTGACATGCCAGAGCTTTATTCTTATAAAAAGTAGATTTACTCCAGTTCTGGGGGAACAAATAAAGAAAGAAAGCTCACTGCAATATATATATATATATATATATATATATATATATATATATATATATATATATATATATATATATATATATATATATATATATATATATATATATATATGTCTTATCAAATGTATTTTGAATGTCAAACTAATATTTGTCTATATTGGATTAAAAACATTTATTATATTATTCTGTTTTCTATTTGAAGATATTTGTTTTAAACATGATATGATGTTTATTAAAAAAGTTCTTGAGAAAGAAATCTGTCAATAATCAAAGACAATTTTAGGCTTAAAATTAATAAATATGTTAAATTATTCAACCTAGCTTAACTTGCTAAGATAATATATTTGTGGTGCGTGAGAATTTTTGTCTCACTGTATATATACTGCTTTATCCTGAATACATATATCATGGGACGCTCTGGACAGGGTGCCTATCCATCACAAGGCACACACCACATACAGGCGACAGTGCTAATCACTATACCACTGTGCCGCCCAGAAGAGAATTCACTATATTTAATTGAAACTTCTCATTGTTTTTTCCTCATTACTTTGCTACCTTGAGTTTTTTATAAACATTTACAAATGATCACATCTTGAAGATAAAAAAAGTATCAATTTCTTCAAATTTTCTGCATTTCATTTTAGAAAGAAGCTAATTTATGTGTCAATGAAATAAGAACATAAAAAACAGAGTCAGAAATAGGTTTAAGGCATGAGATTCAGCAGTTCAAAATCATAAATGAAAGGAAGAAAGAAAAGATAACTGACCCATTTCTGGCCCAGAGAAACTGTGAATTTTCCCTGGGCAGAGTAGAGTAGAATCGCTGGCTTCACTCACTCCTACATCACTTATTGCTCTGTACTGAAACCAGTATTGACTTGCAAGGTCGGACACAGTCAGTGGGAAGATTTCCTGAGAATCTGGAGTCTCAATGGCCTCCCATTTTTTCTCATCAGCCTCTAAATCAGTAGCTTGTATTATCGTGTATGTCAACTCTGAACCTAATTGTTGATCCAGTTGAGGACTTCTGGAGCATAAGGGTCAAATTTCTGTTCATGATGTCCAACTTGGGTGCAGGTGGTTTGAACACAGGCTTAAATGTGCTGTCCATCAGTTTCCCCTTACTATATAGGTGAATGGAAGCTCCAGGGTTGGAAGGATCTGAGAATGATGCAATGACCAACCTTGTTCGTGTCTCATCTTTATTAGCCTGGAAAAAACTTCTAAAAAGAGAATGGTTCTCTTTTATATTGTCAATAACTTCACCATTTTTAAAACAGCCCTGGAGATTTTCATCATCTGGCTCAGGAACTGTTGACAAGTTTTCAAATTCATCTACCTTCAGAAATGCAGTCAAAGTTGACAAATATGGGTCTTCATTCTTTAGAGAGGTGAAGCAAAAGCAAACTACTATATCAATATTGGGATCAATAAGAATGTTGCCAAACATGGATATGTATTTTATAACCCGAACATCTCTGACTTGCTTGGTATAGAATGTCAACAGATCTTTTTCACCCTGAATATAATTTAATTAGAATATAATTTAAATAGATTCAGCTTCACAGGTCTAAAGTTAGACCTTTTATGAACATTTAAAATGTCCACCAGTGCTTGCTCTTCCTTCGTTCCACCACGAATAGTAGGAATGAGCTTACGTATCGCTTTTAAAAACATCATTTTGTAGTCTACTAACATGTCCAGAAATGTCTTCAACCTTAGTTTGACATCCTCAAAACCATTTACTTTTGATTTCGTAACTAAGTCATTGCATAAAATCTCTGCATTTCTCAGATATTCCAGTACAGTTTCTGTTCTTGATATAAGTCTTTTACTAATCTCCCTCTCTTTTATCCAATAGTACAAGGTGATGAAGCCAACCCTTCATCGGCACCGCATAATTTTGCTTCTTTCTCAAATAAGATGTTTCTTGTACACCTCCAGGGCTTCCATATGTGTAGTGGAGTGTATTTCGAGCCGATAGGCGCCATAAAATGTACATTGTATCTTTTTAGCCATTTTTAGCGCTCCAGCTCCCTTGATGAAAAGTGTACGAATCTTTTGAACCAGTACATTTAGCTTTCCCTGGATCTGTTCTTTGTTCTCATTCTCATTGGCTGTTAGATCAAACACCATGAAAGCCTGCGCTCCATACAGTACAGCTGTAACTACATGGGTGGCAGTTCCAACTTCAAACACTTTTTGGTAAGTGATGTTTTTCAGTGATTATAGTACTGCAGAGAAACCCGACATTGATTTGCTGAGGATTTGTTATCGTTCACGTAGCGGGCAGAACCAGCAACATCCACCAAACCACTCAGGATACTATAGCTTTTAAGTGGGGCATTCACATCTAGTAGTCACTGAGAGTGTCAGAAGCAGCAAAATTCAGATCTGTCTTGGGCTGTCAACATGAATCCACATTATGTAGTGCTTCCTTATCCCATAATGTAATACCTAAAAATCAATGAAAGACTAGACCTGACACTGCCATCAGAAGCTGCAAAAGTCAGACAATAGGCCATGTTTTTAAGATCATAACTTCATTACCTATGGAGGAATATATCCGATGTCATGCACAATCCATTTTCTTTTTGTGTGATCACTTTTAAGCCTTAAACATTTAAGTTACAAACTCTAGAAGATACGAAAATGCAATCATGTATGTTCAATTGTGGAACTTGGATCACATGTCTCGTGTACATTATCCTTTAGATATAGAATAGAACGAATAATATTAGTTGCAGTAATAGTAGTAGAGCTATCTTACTTCTTTCCAATTTTGTTTCTCTCACAGATAAATCATTTGTATAGAGGTGACAATTTTTTGTCTCAAAGTCATAGTACGTTGTCAGACATTTATATCCTCAATGACTCTCACTCACTCTCTCACTCATCATCTATACTGCTTAATCCTGTATTCAGGGTCACGGGGGGGCCTGGAGCCTATCCCAGGAGACTTGGGGCACATGGCGACTTGGGGCACATGGCAGGGTACACCCTGGACAGGGTGCCAATCCATCGCAGGGCACAGACACACACACACATACACTCACTCATTCACACACTACGGACAATTTGGGAACGCCAATCAGCCTAACCTACATGTCTTTGGACTGTGGGAGGAAACCGGAAAACCCGGAGGAAACCCACCAACATGCAAACTCCATGCACACAGAGACGGGAATCGAGCCTGGCCGGGGATCGAACCCGGACCCTGGTGGTGCAAGGCGACAGTGCTAACCACTACACCACCGTGCCGCCCCTCAATGACTCAAATACCCACCACAGAAATTTACTACCAATCACGGCAAATTATTTGACCAGAGGCTGATCCACTCACTAAAAAAAGTCTGTTTCTAACACATGAGGTGTAACTTCACATGCTTCAATCAATAAAAATAAATCCACTAGAGAACATCATTCACCAAACTTTAGCAACGTTGATTTACTGTAAGCATTTCTGAGTTATGAAGGAAATTAGATGATTCACGGCCATAAAGAGGTAATGATAATCAATATACTGTACAATAATCTAAATGAAACTATGCATGTTTGGGTTAAAGTACATCTTATGCACATGTTAAATTAAATATATGTTGGGAAAAACCACATATTTGATGGGAAATTAATCAAACTTAACAAATTCTTTTCTTTTATTCTACAATTTGTGTTCCAGAGCATCAGCCCCAGACTGTTTCCATTAAAAAGTGGCCTTAGGTGTGATAATTCGCCTAATGAGGAAATTTGAGCTTGTACATGGCACCAATTGAAGATGTAAATTATCAGGTCGAATAAACATTTTATTCTGGATTACTCATGAAGTGAGAGCCTATCTGGATTGACAGGTAATGGAGTTACCTCCCTTTCCTTAGGACATTACAATCCCAAATAAAATTTGACACATGGCTGTTGTTCAAATCCTGAATTCAGCACCTCAGGACCCACAACTTCATTTCCTTCTCATGATAGATCATTATTAGTTATAGCAGACAAATGGTGTTTGGTTTTCTATGATTTATTCTTTATCACAGTGTTTTATGCTAAGATGCAGAGGTGGAAAGAGTACAAAAATTTTGTACTCAAGTAAAGGTACTGTTACTTCAGTGAAATTTTACTGAAGTACAAGTAAAGTTACCATTATAAAAATCTACTCAAGTAAAAATAAGAAGAACCTCATAAAAAATATACTCAGTAAAAGTTACCGAGTTACTTTTTTTTTTTTTTTTACAGCGAGGGTGGGATGAGGCATTCTAGCGTATTTCAAGAAAGATGAGCAGATTTAAATCTAGTTGAAATTAGTTGTTTTTAACTGAAGGAACACCTAACTAGAAAGAACTAGATCCAGTCATTAACTGATGAAATAATGAGGTTTGTATCGCTTTACAAAAATACACACACACACACACACACACACACACACACGACAGGAGGAGGATCAGATTCAGGGTGGACCCAGGCCGAAATAATAAACAAAATGGTATTTATATTTAGTAGCTAGATTACCTGCAACAACAAAAACACACACACACACACACACACACACACACACACACACACACACACACACACAAACAAAAATACAGGCCCCTTCCCTGACTCCCTCAACCAAAAACCCAAAATAAATGGCAGCCACGCCCTTACTACTGGTGAGTGCACAAACACCCAGTGAAATTATCTACAAATATATACAAAGACTAACCAAACCAAAGGGGCAAAGCAGTAATCAAAGTCAATGAGAGGCAAAAAGTCAAAACCAGAATACACAACCAAATATTAAATCGCCAAAATCACAATCTCTTTCCTCGTTCCCGCGTCTCTCTGGGTTATATATGGTCGCGCTGCTTGATGACGTCACTATAAGGGCGGAAGCAACCGTGTGGAAGGTCAGGTATGTGGGGACAGTCAGAAAACCTGGAGTGGAGTCTAGAACGGCGCGCGACCAGGACACGATACACAAACGCGTGCGCAACGAAGCATTTATACAAAGCATAATATTTTTATTATTTTTGCATTTTCATTAATTTGTTTTACTCAGTAGCGAATATGATTTAAAATGTAGCGAATTACAATACTTCAAACTAAACATACTTAAGTAAAAGTAAAATTACAGATTTAAAAAAACTACTTTAAAAAGTAGAAGTACACAAAAAAACTACTCAGTTACAGTAACGCGAGTAAATGTAATTCGTTACTTTCCACCACTGCTAACATGCTATCATGCACCGCTAGATCATATGCTGACTGAAAGATGTTTATTAGTTGCAACAGCATGGTTAAGCATTTTAAAAAGTCCTTGTACATTAAATGAAATTTTAATAACTATTAGCTCATAAAAACCAGTAAACACTCACTCAATGTCTATATCACTTTATCTTGTATACAGGGTCATCAGGGACCTGGGACCTATTCAAGGAGACTTAGGGCATGAGGCATGGTACACCATGGATGGGTGACAATCCCAGAAACACACATACTGTACAGTACACATATAGGTAGGTTAAGTTTAACTGGACTTATGCAATTCAGTATTACAGTATACTGCACATTTCATAATCTCCAAAAATAGATTTTAGTCCTCTTGGGAAAGCACTCAAAAATAAATTTTTGAAAAACAAAATAAGTAAATGAGCAGTCTTAAAAACAGAGCCTCGAGGAACTCCAATTTTTATATTTATCAGTAGACATTTTATACAGTAGTAGACATTTTAATTACTATTTTTTATAGTAATTTAGTTGATTGTTCCATGTCATATCAGGGAAGTTTTTTTTCTTGGCTCTATCACTTTTTGATTATGAGTTAGAATCTAAATTGGAGTAGAACTATAAAATAAATTTCTCTTGTGACTATTTATATTTAATGTTAAACATGCTATGTAAATGTGATTTAACTTAATTAAATATATTAGCCATTGTCTGAACTTTATCTAATCATCCTTGTCATTCCAATGAGATCAAATGCTGTTTCCCTAGATACCAAATACTACTGTATAGATCACCCACAGAGTACTAAATGTAGACTATCCCATGGTGAAAAAAATTTACATTGATTATAAATGTGTAGAGTTTCTCGTGGAAAAGCAGTGAAGGAAATTTTGTAAACAAAATAAATAAACTGATTTTATGTTAATGAGCAGACTTGCCACAGGAGACAATTAATGTCCTTTAATGAAAAAAAATTAAGCAAATATTCTTGTTGTGCTTATTTTACACTATCATTCAGGTGCGCACAAAAAAACTAAAATAATCAAAACATTATAGTTGGGTATGACCTTATTCATAAGAAGCAATAGCATTAATTAGCTGCATTAATAATTATGGAAGGTGGCATGGTTCCTGGCTCGTAAAACCAGCCCCAGACATGTAAAATTATGTAACATAAATTTAAATAAACATGCTATACATGTGATAGTAATATGCCATTTTCACATACCATTTTCCACTAAGAATTACAATACACCTGAAGCAATTTTAATTATATATATTATATACACACACGTGGACAAAATTGTTGGTACCCTTCGGTCAATGAAAGAAAAACTCACAATGGTCACAGAAATAACTTTAATCTGACAAAAGTAATAATAAATAAGAATTCTATGAATGTTAACCAATGAAAGTCAGACATTGCTTTTCAACCATGCTTCAACAGAATTATTAAAAAAAATAATAAACTCATGGAACAGGCCTGGACAAAAATGATGGTACCCCTAACTTAATAGTTTGATGCACAACCTTTTGAGGCAATCACTGCAATCAAACGATTCCTGTAACTGTCAATGAGACTTCTGCACCTCTCTGCAGGTATTTTGGCCCACTCCTCATGAGCAAGCTGCTCCAATTGTTTCCGGTTTGAAGACTGCCTTTTCCAGACAGCATGTTTCAGCTCCTTCCAAAGATGCTCAATAGGACTAAGGTCAGGGCCACATCCAGGGAGGTTGGCTACAGTCCCATGGATCTTAAATTTCTGAATAATATGTGCAACTGTAGTCACAGGAACATCTAGCTGCTTGGAAATGGTCTTATAGCCTTTACCTTTAACATGCTTGTCTATAATTTTTTGTCGAATCTCCTGAGACAACTCTTTCCTTCGCTTCCTCTGGTCCATGTTGAGTGTGGTACATACCATGTCACCAAACAACACAGTGACTACCTGGAGCCCTATATATAGGCCCACTGACTGATTACAAGATTGTAGATACCTGTGATGCTAATTAGTGGACACACCTTGAATTAACATGTCCCTTTGGTCACATTATTTTCAGTATTTTCTAGGGGTACCATCATTTTTGTCCAGGCCTGTTCCATGAGTTTATTTTTTTAAATAATTCTGTTGAAGCATGGTTGAAAAGCAATGTCTAACTTTCATTGGTTAACATTCATAGAATTTTTTTTAATTATTACTTTTGTCAGATTAAAGTTATTTATGTGACCATTGTGAGTTTTTCTTTCATTGACCGAAGGGTACCAACAATTTTGTCCACGTGTGTATATATTGAAATATATTTAAATACTGTTTGGTTGTCAAGAAGTAGCATACAGTAATCACCCCCAGAGTGTGAAAGAGAAAAAGCCGGCCCCTATCCATTAGATCATTTAAACTCATGATACTGCCCTTTGACATCTATAATTCTATGCATTATTACACTTGGTCGGGAGGAAGCAACTGTTGCACTGGACACAAAAACAACAGAAAAATACACTATTTTTGCAGCCATGCAAGTGACCACATTTATACTTGTATGGTGCTAATGTTACTAATAACATGCAATCACAGAGAAAATAAGGTAAACTTTATCAAGGTGAACTTTATGGAACTTATTGCTGGCTGTTGCATGTTGCACATGTTGGGTTTATATAAAAACCTTATGTAAACAAGAACACAGTTTAAATGCTGCAAGAATTTTCTTGTATCCTTCCACACATCTCTGTCTTATAACACATCCTCTTAGATAATTTGCTTGACCTCATCTCTTTGTCTCTAATATACACCATCTACTGTGACGCCTTATATAGGCAAGTATGTACCTTTTCTAATTATGTCCAATGAATAGAATTAGTCACAGGTGGACTACTTTCCTACTCTTGTAAAAGCAGCTAAAGGACCACTGAGAACGCATCAGAACAAATCAACGGAATCAATATTAGAGAAAGACAGAGAGACAGACAGAGAGAGAGACAGAGATTCTGTTAAATAACCCAGGATGTTTTATATTTTCGATTATTTAGAGCCACCTTTTGCTTTGATGGCAGCTTTGCACACTCTTTGCATACTCTCAATCAGCCTCATGAGCCAGTCACCTGAAATGGTTTTACAACAATCTTGAAGAAATTCCCAAGTGGTGAGAATTTTTCCCCTCAGTGGCTGGTCCAACCTATTCCAAACCATCTTAACTAGATTTAGATTGGGTGATTGTGGAGGCCAGGTCATCTGATGCATCACTTCATCACTCTCCTTCTTGGACAACAAAATCTTACATAACCAAGAGGTGTGTTTGAAATCATTGTTCTGTTGGAAAACAAATGAAGAGGGACCTGCTGTAAGTACAAACGAGATGTGATGGTATTTTGCTGCAAAACGTTGTTCTGGTTAAGTTTGCCCTCAATTTTGACAAAATTACCAACAGTGTCAACAGCAAAGCACCAGCACACCATCACACCTCTTTTTCTATGTTTTATAGTGGGAACCACACATTCAGAAAATGTCTCTTCACCCTCTATCTAACAAAGACATGGTGGTTACAATTCTCACATTTTGGCTCATCAGACCAAAGGACAAAGGACCAAATTCTTGATAAGGCATACCTGAATCTGATGAGAATGCTATGAGTGTGCCAAGCTGTTGTCCAAACTAAATGTAGCTACTTTGGACAATCCTGTGATGGCAGAGTGATTGCAGACCACATAGGAGAGGGACGTCGTGCCTTAACGCTCCATGACTGGCAGGTCAGAATTCCTCACTGGGAATTCCTTAGATCGACCGCTCTAATTTGAGATGCTGTAAATTGGCAGTTTCTGAAGCTGGTCATTCTAATAAACTTATCCACGGCAGATGGTGCTCTTATTCTACCCCATTAGAGCCAGTTTCATCATGGTATTTAGTTTAATGGTTTTGGCGACTGCAATTAGGGATGCATTTAAAGTTCTTAATGATGGACTATCTTTTCTCTTTCCTTAACTGAGTGTATCTTGCCATATTATGAATTTATTGTTATAGCACTAATAGGGCTATTCACACTGTACTTTGCATGAGACAACTGACAGTCTAAGTCACAATAACAAGATAAGAAATGTCACAAATTAACACTTGGCAAGGCACATTTTTGAATTGAAAACAAGTCCTGCTGACTTCCTCATGAATCTGCTGAGAGAATGCAATATTAAATCTTATAAAATGACAGCTTCACCTTTTTGTCATAATTCCATACATGTTCTTTCATAATTTGGATATATTAAATATTAATGTACAATATAGAAAATAATAAAATTAAACAAATACCACTGAAAGAAAACGTGTGTCCCAACTTTTGTGAAAAAGTCCTGGAGTGGCATTAGCCAGAGTCCGTGCACTGATGCTGATTGTTAAACTTGGTTGAACTTGAATGTTTCTGTCAAGAACAATGGAAGAAACTTCCCAAAGAAAGGTGTACCAAACTTGTAGCGTCATTCACAAGCAGGCTTGAGGCTGTCGTTGCAGACAAAGGTTCTTTAAGCAAGTACTAAGTGATGGGTCTGAATACTTATGCAAATTGGATATTTAAAATAAATTTTAATATAAATAAACATCTATTTTTCCTTCGGAATTGTGAGGTATTGTGTGTCAATACATTTTAAGATGAGAGTGTGAAACATTACCAAAATGCGGAAAACTTATCAACAATCGCCTTTTTTATTTTTCCCTTCAACTGATTCCAAATTAATAATCTGGTGTCTGCTGTCCTATGATTTATTTTATACCCACTGACAATGATCCCAGCTTGTGGAATTTTGTTTAAAGAGGAACAACAAGTGTTACAACACTTAATATCTACTGTAGCAATAGCAGCAAATATCTAGAATTAGCGGCAAATACCAAAGTTGATGAATATAAATGATTTGACATGGGACATGTATATCATTGATATTGATAGTTTGCACCCCCTGTTAAAAAACAGCCGTGTTTTTTAATAAAAAAAAATACCAAGCAAAATCACAGATTGTTTTTCTATCATTACAATGCCAACAACAACTGCATCCTGACTACAAAAGTATGTGACTGTGCTCAAAATTAACAATTACATCCAAGCCCATATTCAAAAACTTATTATCATACTTCTGTCGTCTGTGAGGTGACTCTAATTAACCCCAAATAAGGAGCATCTGCCTTTGGAGGATTTTCTTGACATAGCCTTGGTTTCATCTGTCTGATACAGTATGAAGCCATAATCTGCAAAGAGCTTACAAAGCCTATACAGATTCTCATTTTGACATGTGACAACAATCTCTCTTATTCTTCACATTTATGGGCTATGGGGTATGGTGGCTACATGGAAACTCATTCTCACAAATCAAATAAACAAATAATCAAACAAAACCCTTTCACACCTGATAGTTACCTTACAGTTTTGGCATACAAAAATGGCGCAACATTTGGTGCAGTCTGATAAGCCCAACCAAGGCAGACCTTTCAAGAAATGCATCTATTGTATTTTGTTAGACAGCTGTAGATAGAAGAAACATTTTACCTTCCAGTATGATAAGAACATAAACCCAAGTCAAACTGTGTTGAATAGTCCCAGGCAGATTCCCAGTCGAAAAAACTACCAAAAACCTGTTGAAACGCTTTAAACAGTTGGTACTGTAGACTGAGTGCTATATTACAAGCAAAGCTGTTTAAATAAACTTTTGTTTATGCCATGTGTACACTTCAGCAAACTGTTTGGATCTTCTGTGGGTGATGTGGCAGGGGATTACTCATCAGTTATAATGAGAATGTTTTGTGTGGAGCTGGTGAATAATATTTTACCTCCCAATGTTTATGTCAGTAAGCCAATACTAATATGGTTTTGTGTGTGTGTGTGTGTGTGTGTGTGTGTGTGTGTGTGTGTGTGTGTGTGTGTGTGTGTGTGTGTGTGTGTGTGTGTGTGTGTGTGTGTGTGTGTGTGTGTGTGCATAGTAATTTTAGTTACAAATAGTATTGTAATTTAGTTTCCTGGACCACTGTAATTGAAATAGTGATATAATTGTTCATTATATTTCAGTTGAGGTTAACATTTTAAAGTAATATTAAACTTTTTTCAGAATTTGATAGAACATTTATAATGCAATTAGTACTGTTGTTTAAAAACTAAAGATTCCTGGATAAATTATGAAGTAGGGGTTGAAAAATGTTACAAAACAGCAAAAAACAAAAAAACACCTCATTTATACCCTGTTTGCATTTATACTCAAGGCTGCCTTAGTGCACTGGTTTACCTATAGGCTGAAGCCCCAGTACCTACACATTGTTTCGTTTTTTTGTCAAATTTTCTGTCCATGACTGGATATTAATGTTTGTGGCTGCTGATTGATCCAATTTAATAGTGACCTACATGGACACAATAACACAGCAGCCTATCAGGACATAGAGGAACAGTTTGGGCATTCGTTGTATTTACTGTAAATGCGAGTGATAAGGAGAGCTTATGGCTAGCTAGGTCAAAATGTCAGAGAAGAAATTTGAGAATGGTGCTCATTAAAAAAAATGCTTAGGTGAGACAGAACCTCTTGATTATTTTAAATATTCAGAATCTTAAAGCTGTGAATGAGAAGTAAGGAGAAGGAAGTGAGAGAGAGAGAAAGAGGGAGGGAGGGAGAGAGAGAGAGAGAGAGACTGCTGATATGTTGTTACTTTGATTTGTCGTTTATATGCTGTAATTATTACTGTTTCTGTTTATACTGCCCATGAGTCTAGTGAACGTGTGTAAGTGGAGTGGACGTAGCTTAGTCCAGATGCCATGGCAATGGGCCTCTCTGCACAGCCGACTCACACACGGACAATGTAACATCATTCCTTGCCATTTTATGATCAGTCCAGAGGTTTGCAGCACTGGGTTGTGGATTGTGGTATTCAATGTGTTAATACTTATCTTCAGCATATTATGGGTGCTCTGAAAGGGCAAGGCCAAAGGATGTGCAGTGTTCATCAGAATACAAGTTGGGTGAAGCACTTGCAGGAAACCAAAAGAAACTTTTCTTACTATTTAAGTTTATATTGGCATACAGTATATGAACAGTGCCTCGAGATTGTTTACACATACATTAATAATGATAAGGATAAATAAAATAAGTTTTAGACAATGTTTTTTTACATTTATTTTTTAATTTTTTTATTACTATGTGTTTTATTTAGTTACTACAGTGTACAATGTAAAGTAAAGTCTATAATATCATCATAATGTCTACACAGATCTTTAGAATATGGTACTGTAGGTAATTACATGTGTTCATACTTTTTTTTTTTTTTTTACTGTTGTTGTTTCTCTATGGATTCAGTATAATGAATCTGAAACTATTCAAAATCAGCAATGTGTGAGACATACCTCGTCTGGGAACGGAGACATACCACTTCTGGGAATACTTCAAGCTGCATATTTTGCACGGCGATAAGAAATATATATACACACACACAAAAACAACAAAAACAACCATACAATATGTACCATGTGTATCTGTGCTATTATTTTTTTGCCTATGTGACCCATTATTTACTTTTTGCTCAGTTATGTTTGGGTAGTTGGTTAAAATTATCTAAAATTCAATTCATCATATTTCCTAGGTTGTGCAAAAAAATTATGTCACTCTACCATATACAATCCTGCGTCCTATACATTTTAGTTTTGAAAAAAAATGGCAAAAATGCTTCAAGGGATACTTCAAAAACATGCTACACAATAAGTGGCAAGCCAGCCAAGACAAGTTGGTTACTGTAATTAACTACAGAGAAATTAGTTGTCAATTTATTATATCACATTCTCTTTTATGTATAGATTGAAACCACTGTTTTCAATATATTTAAAGAGTGTGAGAAGATCAAGCTATTCAATTCCATATTAACCAGATAGATGAATAGGTGGTTTTTGGTCTTGACATTTGGATGAATATCAAGAAAAGTGCAGTTTTACTGTTTCAAATCTGAGTTTATGAAGACTGCAGAAGGTGAGTTTCAGTATGGTGCAGCTATTAAGACACAGACCAGCTCTGATTCAGTGTCACCTGTGGTATTCAGCTTTTGTACCACACTGTACAATACCAAGCTAAACTCTAACATAACTCAGTTAGCTGACTGAAGGGGAATTGTAAAATTGCCAGAGGAACTGACAATAATTCAGAGATCCACTATCAGTCAAATGCTGTTTTTGCTATGGGCCCACAGAGAATCAATGGCGCCTTCCTTCTTTTAGACATGGCATGGATGTTGCCACCTAAGAACAGAATCAACACCAGACCTGTCAGGGCTAATAAATGTGACATCTCACCAACTTACCTTCCAGCCAGTTCCCCAAGCCTTGCTTCTGAGAGGTTAATGTTTCATTTGTCACCTGAGCAGATTAGTACACCTAAGGGTTAAGGTTTGGTGGTGAAGAGTAGCTATTTAAATCCATTATACAAGTGGCCCCCTAAGTTCCGGCCAAGCTCTTGGGAAAATCCATGTACTAACTTGGAAGTTGCCTATTAGTTGTGTTACAGTAAGTTCTGTGTCATACATTTAGCTGTTCCTGAGAGGGGAAGAATTTGGAGAATCATAGAAAGCCTCTTGCGCCCCTGCTACCAAGAGTATTAAACATCTTGGGCCCTTTTTCAAACAACAGGATTTCCTGAGTTTCTTTCTTTATTTGGCTTCC
Source organism: Clarias fuscus (assembly GCA_030347435.1). NCBI lineage: Eukaryota > Metazoa > Chordata > Actinopteri > Siluriformes > Clariidae > Clarias > Clarias fuscus. The sequence goes on along the minus strand of CM059223.1, from coordinate 12,910,054 downwards.
ATATTATGCATGACATGCAGTTTCTAAACATTCCCAAAATTAAGGGTAAAAGCCCTCTGCATATCTTCATCATTAACTACTGGTGATTCTGATTGCCAATTACTGAATCAGTTTTATAGGGGCTGCTGGGATAACTGCAGCTTAATTACCAGGATTCAGCAAGAGCAAAGAGAATGCAGCCCACCTTCATCCTCTGAGTTGCTATTGTTGATGCAAACTGAAGTAGAAAAGCAAATGGCAAATTCCAACTACACAAAACCATCCCTTGGGCTGTCTCAGTCTAATCCACAAAGCATGTACCTGTATGTAAATTTCAATTCCACCTCAACTACTAATAAACACTAGAACTACTAGAACAGTTAAAAAAACAAAAAAGTAAGCCCCAGTGGAACAACAGAGCCTTCCACCATCCCATGATAGTCAGAGAAGCAGTAATAAGAAACACCACAGTTTGTTGGTCACACCTGTACTGCTTTAACTGTGTTGCGCATGGGCATATTATCATATCATGCTCCAATTATTTAAGCCAGAATGCTACTCAAGCAAAATAAAAAGAGCTAAGGGCAATGCAAAAATCCTGAGGAAAATAAACTAGACTCTAGTCCAAGTGCCAGGTGTCCTTCATCCAAGTCCCTCTTGCATCTACCTCGGAATGCCAAAATGAAATAGCTGGAGGGTTAGTTGATAAAAGATGCACAGCTAATATCACTGTCACTAGTGTGGACCTGCAACTGGGTATCAAGTTAGACCCTAGGTCCTAAAGCACCACAAAAAACCTATCCGTTTACATTTGGCAGAGGCGCTTATCCAGAGCGACTTACTTTTTATCTTATTATACACCTGTTCAGACAGCCCTAAAAAATCAAATCTGTGTCACATTAGAGTAAAAAATGTAAATTAAGTCACTTCAGATTGGTAATGTGAACATAGCCAAAGACCTATTTTTGGTAAAAATGTGGCAAAAGTCAGAAGCCAATTAGGATTATAGAAAAAAAAAAATGCATGTAAAAGATTTCAGAAAAAATATCACCAATGAGAAATTTAAGCAAATTGAGAGTATGAACCAGAAGTAACTGAGCCTGGTTTATATTTGCATGAATTACTCCTGCATCATCTATTTATGTCTGAACAATTAAATGCAGCGTTCTACAGACTGCACATCAGTATCAGCACATCAATTTTTACATTACAATTACAATTTTTGTGCTGTGTAATGCACAGTTATCAACAAAGAATATTGCATACTCTATTATATAATATATTCTATTAACTTTCTATTTCTAATCTATTAAATGTAGCATGTTTGAATTTGACTCTCTGTATCATTTCTAATATTCATTTTCCAGTTGATTTATTGAATTAAACAAATGAGTTCTCTTGTGAACCCCTTTGGAAATCAAGCAATCCTGCTTGTGATTGTGGCACCTAGTTTGGGAACCAGGTAAAGTGATATCAAACAGGATTTTCCCAGTGCAAAATATACATATAACTATTAATTAGAGTAGGATTAAATATGAAACTGTACAGTATAAGCATTTATCCTTGATTTGTAGGTAATCTCCAAAAAAAAAAAAAATGGTGCCTGATATATTCAGTTATAATTATTCGCTTTTGGGAATACACAGTTGTATACAATAGACAACAAATGTTCATGGATAGCAATGTGAATCACAGGCACTCTACAGGCATTTCACTGTCAATTCTAATGCTCTATGACTTTACTTTGCATAAAGTACATAAGAATGATGCAGGTTAAAACACACAACAATAAGACAAATTAAACAAAAAAAATAACCAAAATGTTTTGGCTGAAGAAGCTTATTTCTAGAGAGGCTCAGCATGAGCATGGTTCCCTATTTGTTAGATAACTGAGTCATGTCACAGCTGTTTCCCTTTTACATTTATGTTTGTCTCCACCACCTTCCCAATCACTACGGCAACAAGCCTGAGGAAGATGGATAGGGAATTGTTTGGGGCTAGTTTGGGGTGGGGGGGACAAACTCATCATTGGGGTAATGATCCATTCAACCCAGTTTCTAGTGTAAAATGTTAAGGACAATGCCTTTGTTATTTGCTATATATTATAGAGTATAAGTCATAGTGTTATGCTACAGACATTTTATATATCTACAGACATTAGTTATAGGAAATTAACTTTCATTAAAATAGGTTTCATTGTCATTTTGTTTTTATATGGGTTTATTTATAATACTAAAAAGCAAGTTATAAATAGCTTAGCCTTGCACAATCTCTAGAGAGCAGTGTATAGAATTTTGTATAGCATATTTTGTGACAAAATCACAAAATACATTGCCCAGTCAAAAAAAAGTTAACATCTGGATTTAACTAATAAAAATGGATGACAATCTTCTATTGGATAATTACTGCAGGGATTCATATGGTTCATGATAGAAAGTTATTTACCTCAAAGTGATGCAGTGAGTAGCTTCTCATTTCATAAACAACCATGTCAGAAGACAATTGTGGCCAGGGCAAAGATGTTGCTCTTCGTCAAAAGGGCCTGCATCAAGTAAGAAAAACAACTAAGAAAATTGCTAAAACTACTCAAACTGGGATGACCACACACTGTGTAGCCACACTTTTAGGGTATTTAATTGGAAAGAAATGCATCAATCTGCTAGGGAGCACATACAGTAGAATAGACTGTGGAATATTGGAAAAGGGTTATGTGGTCTGGTGAATCCAGATTTACCCCATTCCAGAGTAATGGTTTGAAGAGAGAAAGGTAAGAAGACCCATCATATGATCTGTGGTTGCTTCTGTTGGTCAGGTGTAAGTTCTCAGCACTGTTATGTGCACAAACATTTGACCGACTACAACTGACTCCCTGAATATACTTCATGACCAGGATTTTCCCATCAATAGATTTTTTTTCTTCCCTGATGACATGGGCATATTCCAAGGTGACAATGCAGGATTCAAATTGTGAATTAATATTTCAATACATGATCTTGGAGAGAAATTCATGTGACACTGGAGGAAAATAAATGTTGTGTCATTCTATATGCTTATTTAAATTATACCACTTCTGTAATCAAAGCTATTTTTTCTGGTGGGGCAGTTTACAGTATATGTTTCATGTAAAAATATATTTGATCAAGTAACATGATCTAAGCCTCATCTGATTTTGACTTCATGACAAGCATGACCTCACTGATACAGTATGTTAATACTATAGCTAGTCATGTATGTATGTATGTATGTATGTATGTATTTTACATTGCATTATACATTGAAAGTGAAAAGAAAAAGTTCAGTTTAGTACTCAGATGAAGTACTATACATGAGACACTAATGTTATATGCTGGCCCTCCCCATCAAGGTGCCTTAACCAGCTGCTTATAATTGTCCACTGTCTGCAGTCCACATGACTCCCACATGTTCCCCTTGTGTTCTTAAGATGGGCATTAATCAGATTTTCTGGGGTGAACTTTCAGCGTACCACCTACTGTATAAAGGCTTCCAGTAGGTGTGATGTTAAACTCTGTTTGCACTAAAAAAAAAAAAAAAAAACATAAAATACCTACACATTTAAGGATTTGCATTTACAATTTATATAAATTTTGGTTAATTGTTAATGCTACCTAGGGGAAATTTTACACAACATACCTGTAATATACTAATGCATAACTCTCAATGCCAAGTACAACTGAGTTTAGAATCACTATTGTAAATGTGTTTCTCAACCGCCTCCAGGGAGGCTCCTGGCTCTGAGCCCTGATGTTTCTGGCAGCAGCACTTGCCTTCAAAGTATGACTCATTAGAACTGAGCTTCCAAAATCCCTTACTGTCAATCTCTACACTGCCTCTGAAGATACATTCCCCTTTTTGCTCTTCTCACTACAATATGACTGCAGCTCATAGGACTGAAAATATAATGGTATTAGAGTATCCTTTGATAACGAAATGTAGAATGGCTGGATAATTGTACAATGTTTGTATAATTCCAGTACAAATTTTGACATCATTAAAATTACTAATTTAAATTATAATGCAAGTTGCATTAATGTTTACCCTAGAGGCAGGAGGCATGCTCTATCTTTCGCCAATTCATGTGTAGAAGGATTCCTTAGGCTCCTAGATACACTAAAGGTCATGGGATGTACCAATTCATGGGATAACCTGATCATTCAATACATTAAGGTAGTCAGATTATTCTTTTTTTTGCCACAATACATTACACAACCTACACACGTGGACAAAATTGTTGGTACCCTGCGGTCAATGAAAGAAAAACTCACAATGATCACATAAATAACTTTAATCTGACAAAAGTAATAATTTAAAAAAATTCTATGAATGTTAACCAATGAAAGTCAGACATTGCTTTTCAACCATGCTTCAACTGAATTATTAAAAAAAAAAAACTCATGGAACAGGCCTGGACAAAAATGATGGTACCCCTAGAAAATACTGAAAATAATGTGACCAAAGGGACATGTTAATTCAAGGTGTGTCCACTCATTAGCATCACAGGTGTCTACAATCTTTTAATCAGTCAGTGGGCCTATATATAGGGCTCCAGGTAGTCACTGTGTGGTTTGGTGACATGGTATGTACCACACTCAACATGGACCAGAGGAAGTGAAGGAAAGAGTTGTCTCAGGAGATTTGAAAGAAAATTATAGACAAGCATGTTAAAGGTAAAGGCTATAAGACCATTTCCAAGCAGCTAGATGGTCCTGTGACTACAGTTGCACATATTATTCAGAAATTTAAGATCCATGGGACTGTAGCCAACCTCCCTGGACGTGGCCGCAGGAGGAAAATTGATGACAAATCAAAGAGACAGATAATCCGAATGGTAACAAAAGAGCCCAGAAAGACTTCTAAAGAGATCCAAGGTGAACTTCATACTCAAGGAACATCAGTGTCAGATCGCACCATCCGTCGTTGTTTGAGCCAAAGTGGACTACATGGGAGACGACCAAGGAGGACACCATTGTTGAAAACAAATCATAAAAAAGCCAGACTGGAATATGCCAAACTAAATGTTTGTAAACTTGTTGACAAGCCACAAAGCTTCTGGGAGAATGTCCTGTGGACAGATGAAACAAAAATGGAACTTTTTGCCAAGGCAAATTTTGCTAATTATACTTGAAGCATATCAAGAAAAGAACACTGTCCCTACTGTGAAACATGGAGGAGGCTCTGTTATGTTCTGGGGCTGCTTTGCTGCATCTGGCACAGGGTGTCTTGAATCTGTGCAGGGTACAATGAAATCTCAAGACTATCAAGGGATTCTAGAGAGAAATGTGCTGGCCAGTGTCAGAAAGCTGGGTCTCAGTCGCAGGTCATGGGTCTTGCAACAGGACAATGACCCAAAACACAGCTAAAAACACCCAAGAATGGCTAAGAGGAAAACATTGGACTATTCTAAAGTGGCCTTCTATGAGCCCTGACCTCAATCCTATTGAGCATCTTTGGAAGGAGCTGAAACATGCTGTCTGGAAAAGGCACCCTTCAAACCGGAAACAACTGGAGCAGCTTGCATACGAGGAGTGGGCCAACATACCTGCAGAGAGGTGCAGAAGTCTCATTGACAGTTACAGGAATCGTTTGATTGCAGTGATTGCCTCAAAAGGTTGTGCAACAAACTATTAAGTTAGGGGTACCATCATTTTTGTCCAGGCCTGTTCCATGAGTTTTTTTTTTTTTTTTTTTATAATTCCGTTGAAGCATGGTTGAAAAGCAATGTCTGACTTTCATTGGTTAACATTCATAGAATTCTTATTTATTATTTCTTTTGTCAGATTAAAGTTATTTCTGTGACCATTGTGAGTTTTTCTTTCATTGACCGAAAGGAACCAAAAATTTTGTCCACGTGTGTAAGTTTAAAGCTTCCAGTAAACCTCACTATGCGTCCAGGGTTTAAAAATGTGTTAAACATATATTTTTTTATAAAGCCTAATTATTTGACCCTTTTGCAAGGTAAGCAACATAATAGCAACATGTTTATTACATATAACAGTATATTTTATTACATTATCCAGCTTATAAAATCCAGGCTTTTTAAATTATTGATTATTTATTATAAACATTTCCATAATCAAGATTAAACAACTTAGACCCCAACCTAACAGTTGATAAGGAATAATAATATTAGGATTTGGAATTTACCACAACTGAAATATAAAATGAGATTAAGAATTTGTGGAATACATGCAAAACACATATTGTGAAATTTATATGTTTTAGCAAAAACAAGGGGGGTTGGTAAAGAAATGTTGAGGACAGAAAAATAAACATTTATTTAGCTATGTACAGGTAAATGTCAATGAATTAGAATATCAATGAAAAAGTTGATTTATATCAACAAAAGTTGAAATAAATCAACTTTTCAGTGATATTCTAATTTATTAAGATTCACCTGTATAAATGTATTTTATACACTTATTGTTTAGAGAATTACATTGCTTGAACTAATGGATGTTCATTGGTTTAGTAGTACTGTAATATGTTTCTTGAATTTATATTTCAAACTTGTGGTTCCCAAATTTAAATTAAATGTAATTACTTTTCTAAATAATAGTAAAATAATTTAAATGTAATTAAAAATGCAATTCGCACCCTTTCCAGGGTGTACACTGCCTCGTACCCTAGGCCTCCTGGGATAGGCTCAGCCTCTTAAAAAGGGTGGGGTGCTTCAAGCAATACTCAATACAATACAATTCAATAAAATAATGGCAACATAGAATCCTAACTCCAGGCTAACCCCAGACCGAACTGTTTTGCTCAGAGCTCCACTCCCTGATCATCAGTGCATAGTCCAGCACTTTATGAAAGTCTCCTATGCCAGGTACAAATCCTGTCCTGTTTTGCTTTGGAAATTGAGAACATTGTGCCGGTAGCACTGCTGGTGTTAACTCGTAGCTTTGGGGATGTTGTACTTGTGCCACCACCTGGCATTGATGTGTCGCCTGCTCTGCACCCAACACTGAACACATTGTAACTTTTTGAGGATGATGTGCAGATGTCATGCTGCCCCCAAGCATCTCTATTATGTCAAGCTACTGTATGTTATGCCTCCAAGCCAAGCTTCCAACCAGCTCCTGAGCTCAGCATTACAGTATCAGGTTGAATTTTGCTCTTTCCTGTCATAGCATCAGCAAACAATTTCCCCATCTGATTTTTTTTTTTTGTTGTTGTTGTTGTCATTAATGGCTATTTTTATTTTAGTAATGTCTGCCGTTTCTTGAAGTAGGTGAGGCTAACACAGTTGTTAAAGACCCTTATTAACTATACACTTTTAATTGAACTTGCACCAGGATCTGGATTTGATTCCCGGCCAGGTTTGTTTCTCACCTTTGTGTGCATGGAGTTTGCAGGATCCCCCCCATATTTGGTGGGTTTCCTCCCGGTACTCCAGTTTCCTCCCACTGTCCAAAGACATGCAGATTATGCTAACTGGCATTCCCAAATTTCTATAGTGTGTGAATGAGTGTGTGAGTATGTGTTTGTGTATGTGCTCTGCGATGGATTGGCGCCCTGGTGTACCCCGCCTCATGCCTTAAGTTTCCTGGGATAGTCGCCAGGCCCCCCACAACCCTGTCTACAGGATTAAGCAGTATAGACGATGTGTGAGTGTTTAAAAGTGAGTTTAGGACATCTTCACTACTACCCTTGCTAGGTTGCTGTTCAACAAATTCCATGCGCATGCTGTCAAGCAAATTTACTGGCAGCTGGTTGATGAAGGACTACTTAGAAACTCTTTCATTCAATGTTCATGCTTGGATTCAGTAAATGAATCGTGAAGTGATTAAAGCTCTATATTATCTGCTATCTGTTGTTTTAACCGCCCAGGCGAAACCGACTACTATAGAGCTGTTGCGTTATGATTTTGCCCTATATTTTGGGTTTGACTTGCTCTAGGATCATCTTATTTGTAACCACTGATATCCATGGCATGTGCAGCATTCGGCTCGAGCACCATAGTTTGACAGCATCTCACACACATATGTGGTAATTGGAAAAACGACTGTGTTAATTATTCAGATCTTTGGTGTGGTGCTAATATCTTTGCTTTTCTACATTTTTTGCCATTCCTTGCATTGCAATTCAGAATTCTTCCCAATTCTTCATTTGTCTCACAGCTGCAGTCGATTTTGGATCCAAGAAAGAGGACTTTTTTTATTGCCTCGATTTCCCCAAATGTTACAGTATATGTATTGTGCTGTTGTATGCCATCATCGTTAACATTTTTTCCTTGATGTTGAGATACAGTCCATTGGCTTGCCTTCTTCTTTGACTCTTTGGACCAGGTATTCCAGGACCCGCAAGCAGGGTCATATTGTCGGCATGTCAAGGATTGTTGATATTCCTCCTCCGGTTTTTATCTTATTGTAGATTTTTCCAGCTTACATGATCATTTCGGCATACAGATTGAAGGGGGTTGGTGATAGGATGCCCTTCTCAAATCAATCTGCGATCTCAAGCCGATTACCGGACGCCATCCTGACTGTAGCTTCTTGAGTTAAATGCTCTATTTAGTTCTCATATTAAATGCTATTTAATACAAACTTAATAACATGTAGGGCCAAACCAAACATCTATTTTCCTTACACACACACACATACACACACAGACATTTGTCACATACACATCCTGCACATTTTAGTGATTTCTCTTTTCCACCCCACCCATTTCAATTCAGGAAAGGCTGCTAAATAAATAAATCGTTAAATCAGGGGTGCTGGAACCTGAGAAAAACCTAAAATGTAGAGGGCATGTATATAAGAACAACTATCCTGATAATATTTCTGATTTTCCCCTAGAGGCGACCTATAGGACAATATTTACGGTAGATGATTAGGTGTTTCCAGAACTTGCCTGACTATATTTTCAAACGCCTCGGAGATTGTTTGCTGTTTAATGTGTTAGTGTGTGCAAATTAAAGAAACGATATTATATGTGACGATTAACGAGAACAGGAGAAAATAACGACGAAGGTGTAAAAAAAAAAAAAAAATCCGTTCTTTGTAGGGTGACGTGTTATATCAGGACCCCGGTACTTCCGGTTCGGCGTAAACACAGTGCGGTGCTCTTGGAAGTTTGGAACATGTGAGTGTTGTTACATTATTTAACAGATGAAAATGAATGACAGTGTGATGCTCGGAAACTATATGATGTTAAAAATATTTCTGTTTGTGTTTTAGGTCTAAAGTAACTTTTAAAATCACGCTGACGTCGGATCCTCGGTTACCGTACAAAGTGTAAGTGTGAGCTCAGCATTCTCCTAACTCATTTTAATCATTTGGCTCAAATCAATCAGTCCTAACAGTCAACATTGTCTAAGTATTTCATTGTTATTTACTCGACCAGATGATTTTCTATCAAGCTGACTCTTTTTATCGAGCTCTGGTGTGGTCCAGATTTCAGGCGCTAGCCATCATGACAGATGTTTTGCTAAGCCGGTGTTTTATGTTTATAGGCGTTTTTTTAGGTTTCAGTGTTATAGCGAACAGGAGTGCCATTACTTTTGCACTCCAAAACGAGATGCAACGTGCAGTAAGAGATATGCTGTATGTTTGTTTAATTTCTAGGTTACACAAAATCCGCACAACAAAAAGATAAAACCTCCTGTGAGAAGAGGCTGAAATACTAAGTTAACTAACAAAAGATTATAAGATTAGAATTGGATGATTAGATGTGAATCATCAGTCTGGTTTGAGCTGTCGGGAAGTCTGTAATAAGAAAGGCATCTGATAATGCACAACACATCAGTCTTTGAGGTGGACACACTCACACCTGAGCCAATTTATTGAACTTAAATAATTTGTTTTTCAGGCCTAGACATTGTGTATGTTAATGGTGAAGACACACTTAACAGTTCTGTTTCTAAAAAAAAAATACAAGAAATGTCCAACACTTGGTTAAAAATAAGCTGTTTGTTAGAGGATGATGTCCAATTTAAGGTTAATGTAAGTGTTCTGAATAGAGCTGCACAATTATTTGAAAAAATGTATTATTCACGATCTCGATTCATGCATACACACAATGTCATTTCTGAATGATTCCTAATCACTTACATGTATTTCCCTGCATTTAGATCACGCCGCATTCATGTGTTCACTTATTTGTTTGACAACAATCTCAGATGCTATATCAATCGCACTCACTCAGTGTAAAACTAAACATTATTAAGTCACCAATCAGGCCACAGATTAGCAAATGCTTCAGTCATATAAGTCAATTACTTCTCTCATCTCTCTTCCTCATTTATGGCATTTCAGCATAAAATAGTATGTTGTTTTCATGTCAGAAACGAGTGTAAGGCCCGAGTGTTTTGCAGACAGATTATATTCTTGCTCATTCTCATGTTCTTTCTAATTGTATTTACTTAATTTCTGCTGTGCTAATGTTGTTCTAATTATGATATGACTCACCATATTGGTTTAATTAAACCTGTTGCATTGATTCAAGCTGTTACACAGAGACTCTGAGAACAAATTGAAAGTTAACTTACATAGAACTTACATTGGATTTAACGAGTGAGGTCTTGCAATATGAGTAGTACGTATATGCGTTGTTTGCCGAGTGTCACATGATCACAACTGTTCATCAATGGTTCGTTTCTCTCTCGTGCTGTGTGATTGTGCGTAATCCTCTTCCATGCTTAATCTCAGTGCGCGTCTCACTCGTATAGTCAACATCCGTGCGCACATGTACTGTTTACTGTAACATTGTGTCCACGTGTGCATGTAAAGCATTTTTTTTACTGCAACAACAGCCTCTGTAAAGGAAAAAAAAAGCCTGTAGCAGTACGGGAGATGAATTGTCACATTTCTACCTAATCCTCAAAAGGGGGCAAAAGCAAGTGTCATTACACGGGTTCCTTGTTAAAGATTTGCCGACAGAGACTCTGTCGGAGAGGATTGATTCTGTGTGTGAATATTTAAGGGTTTTGGAACAAATCATTAGAGTTTCCATCATTTCTTATAGGGAAATTTGCTTTTATATACAAGTACTTTGGATTACAAGCATGCTTCCAAAATGAATTATGCTCGCAATCCAAGGTTTAACTGTATTAAATTTTAAACTACATAAGAAACTCTGTGGCATTTATCTTGTACTGATAAAAACAAGATAAAATGTGTTTGTATGCATTAATTAATAATAATGATATTAACTAATGCATACAAAGATGAAATACTGTAGTTGGCTGATCGTCCAAAAACCACAGGTGCTATTTTTTATTTTTTATTTTTGTTAGTATTCGATATGTTCAATAGCTTCTAAGTTTGTTCCTTTTAAATTGTAATAAACAATGGTTGGTTTTTGGTTGAAAATGTGAGAACTGTGAGCCCAATTCCCATGAAGAAAAATCGTGATTCACATTTTTGCAGGAATCACGCAGCCCTAGTTCTGGGCCGTTTAATTAATTGTCGCAGAATCACTCCTAGTAATCAGGTTCAAAGTTCATTTAAGCTTGAAAGTATTCCAAACTCACAATAGGACATAAAAGTTTTTTTTAGGAAGTTTCCTATTTTTTTCCCCAGCGAGGAGTAGGACAGCACCAAGGAAAGCCTTTGATGACACTGAGAGCTGCAAAGTGGGCTACACATTATAGTGGGTGTTGTAGTTTTAACAGGTTTTTGTAGTTTGGAAAAGCGGTGGAAAAGCGAAATAATGCAATCAGCGTCAGTTGTGTGAAAACTTTATGCACATAGACAAAACTTATAGATGCGTGTCATTATCCTAATCAGACTCCAATCACAATGGTTTCAAGCCCCTATAATAGAGTTGTGCAGGACTGTCATAATCCAAATGAGAGGATGAGAGCATTTTTCTTGTGGAGGAGATATAAAGAAATAAATAAGTAAAAAATCTTTTAAAAAATTAGTAAAAATCTTTCCCTACTCTTTCCTCTAAAGATAAAAAGTGAGTGGAGGTAATTCCTGAAAACTTCAATGCCACCTGTCAGTTTGCCACACGTACGCCCGAGTGTTCATGAAGTGCTGCTCATAACAGAAAAAAAAACAGTTCATAGTGAAATAATTTAATATAAATGCATAAGTTGTATGCATAAATATGATTATTTTAATGTGCGTGCCATGTATGATGCAGACAATTCCATGAATGCAGCCTATTTTCTCATTGAATTCATGCTGCATGCTGGGAAACATATGAATCTGCGCATGAGAGGTGGTGCTGTAAGAGCGAATTAATTTATTATTTCCCACATCGTTGGCTGTGTAACTGTTTCAAAGCTGCATCTTTACTGTTACTAAAATATACAGTAGCAGTCACCTGTGGAGACACCATATGACATGTTTGTTTGTTAATTAACTGGTTAATACTGCACGCATTAGTGCAGTATTCCATTTTTGTCCAGACATATCTTTTATGAGCTCTGTGTCTGTAGTGTGCGTATCTCTGTCTGAACGTCATTTCCTCGCTACTAACCAGTTGGGATACCTCCGGAGCGCTCGTTCATTTTGGGCAGTGATGCTCTATTTTAAGAATGTTGATGAATTGCTCTTACTCCTACTCCTAAAAGTAGGACCAAAATTGCATCACTGAGAATTTTTCGCCGCTTAGGAACAATTTCTTACTCTGAGACGCGTAGTCAATACGGGCTCTGAACATGTTCAGTCAATTAAGTAACTGCATAGTAAGTCAGGACCATTTGTGTGTGTAAATACTGGGGGGAGAATAATTATTTGATCTTCTTTAGATTTTGTTAGTTTATTTTAAAGGATAGAGACAGAATATCAAAAATCCAGAAAAAAAACACATTATATAAATGTTATAAATTGAGTTGCATTACAGTGAGTAAAACAAGTATTTGATTCCCTACACACCAGCAATAATTCTGGCGCTCGCAGACTGATAATGTGCTCATGTGGTATACAGCGCTGTAAGGTCACTCCTCCTCAAGAAGGCACATGTACAGGCCTGTCTAAAGTTTGACGATGAACAGAGAAAGATTTAGAGTTCTGTGGTCAGATGAGACCAAACTTGAGCTCCTTGGCATCAACTCAACTCTCCGTTTTTGGAGAAAGAAAAATTATGACTATGGTCCTAACTACAGACCTACAGTCAAGCACGGAGGTGGAAACATTGTGTTTTAGGGCTGTTTCTCTGCTAAAGATACAGGCTGTCTTTGCTGCATTGAGGGGCCAATGGACAGAGCCATGTAATTGCAATGCAATTTTGGATAAGACTCTCCTTAAGATGGGATTTGGATGGGTCTTCCAGCATGACAATGACCCAAAACATACCATCCAGGCAACAAAGACGTGACTCAAGAAAAAGCACATTAAGGTCATGGACTGGCCTGGACAGTTTACAGATCTTATTCCTATAGAAAATTTTAATGAGGGAGCTGAAACTTCGAGTTGCTAAGCCACAGGCAAGAAACCTTAAGGATTTAGAGAAGATCTGTAAAGAATAGTGGACCAAAATTTCTCCTCAGATGTGTTCAAGCCTGGTAACTAACTACGAGAAACTCCTTACCTCTGTGGTTGCCAACTAGGGTGGATCAAATACTTATTTTCCTCATTAAAAGGCCATTTATAACCCTTGTATCATGTGGTTTTTCTGGATTTGTTGTTGATATCCGGTCTCTACCCTTTACAATAAACCCATGATAAAAAATTATAGACCCAGGGATCAAGTAATTATTTTCCCACTGTACATACACTGCCTTAGGGCTGGGCAATTAATAGAAGATTAATTGGAAACGACATTTCAAAACTGGTAATCCATTTAATCTTGCCCATGTCATTTTTTTTTTCAATTAATTCTTTTTATATATATATAAAAAAAAAAATACTTTCCCTACTGTGTAATGTACACTCATGTACTGTCCCTTTGAAACCATACTACCACGTATGTAGTTGCATGACTCATCCCCATCCGGTCTGTGGCATGGAAGCAACATGAAGGAGAACTCTTTCAATAGGAAAAAATATCCCAGCTTTAATACTTTCATACCTTGTCAGTAAACTCCAAGGGGAAGTTCATTAATAATAATCAAGGTAAAATATTCAATTAATTGTGAGGTTATATCGACCAGCTGCTTGACCAAAATGTTGCACTAATCTAATATTTAATTGGATCACCTGTACTGTTGAAGTTGGTAGTTATATACACTTGAGTATATAAATTATATATATAATTTTAAAACCCCCTTTTTCTTTTCAAACCTGTCCACAGATTTCATGTTAAAAACAACAGTTTTGGCAGGTCGTTTAGGACATGTCCTTCATGTATGACACGTAGATTGCACTATATCACAATTCTGGTGTGTCAGACATTTATATATACTTGCTTAACTGAGCCTTTAAACTGTTACTTCTGATAGGATAATTGACAATTGATAAAAAATGGTAATTGATCATTTGATGCAATTGGAGGTGTACCTCTGGATGTATTTCCAGGCCTATCTTTAAGTTCAATGCCTCGTTGTCGCCATTATTGGAAAACCCCAAAAATCAGCCAAGACCTTAAAAAACTAAATAAGTCTGGTTCATCCTCAAGAACATTTTCCAAATGCTTGCAGGTAACACATTTATGTGTATGTTAGACCCAATACTACTCAAGAATAAATACCTGGGACCACATCCATCCTACCACTCAGGATGGAGACTCATTCATATGAAAGTCCCAGAACATCAGCAATTGATGCAATCAAGTAAATTATTCAACGATTCAATCTTTCTGATTGAATGATTGACGTTTTTCAGACATAGTCAACCTTGTTAATCTACATAACATTCAAAGTTGACTGGGCCTGAAAGATAGTGAAGGAAATGGGTATAAATGTCGTCTTTTAAATTTGACCATGCTCTTATCTGTTGACACAGACATTACTGTAGAGTGAGTGAAATGGACTGGATCGGTAGTTAAGAACCATCTTATTTTCCACGGCTTCTCAGAGTGGTCCATGTCATATGCTTGGTTATCTTGCAAATGTGGACATCTGAAAATTCTGTTAATTCTGTAAATTTAGCTAATTTTATTTTTTATATTTTTAGGCACAGTCACCTCCAAATCAATGAGAGTTTGACCCTTACCACTTGACTGACAACTAGCCCTTCCCTCTGTAATCTCTCCTTGCTGTAAGCTGCAAAATGCCTGTGGTGATACACAGCCCAATCAAAGTTTTCATTTCCTTCACTGGAATAGATATTCCACTTGATGCTGGATGATATATATACACACACACACACACACACACACACTTAGAGTCAGCAAAAAAATATACACACTTCAGGTTAAGAAAAATAGTATGATGTATATTATTAATATAATATACTGTAGGAAATAATATCAGACCTGTGGGAAACACTCTGTTCATTATCCCTTAGCACCTTATTTTGATATTTGCTAAACTGAGCAAAAAGTCCCTTAAGCTTGTGAAGTTTTAGAGAAAATATAAAATACATTTAATAGTCCATGTTTATTATAAAGATACGATTTAATTTTCTATTTTAAAAAGTTGCGAAATGTTTTTATATGCTGTTATTGTATTTAGAGAAACCTAAAAACCAGATCTGATCCAAGGAAGGTCAACTGATGAACCAGTGATAGGGTGTTGGACAGGCTGTTGTGGCTACTGTAGCAAAGACTAGCCAATCTGGCCTGAGGGTTATCCTTCTTTTATCACTTTTGGTAGATGCTTACTACTTTAAACCAGGAACAACCCACAAGATCTACCATTTTGGATATGCTCTGATCCAGCAATTTGGCTCCTGTCAAATGTTACTCAGATCCTTATGCTTTCCCATTTTTCCTGCATCCAACACATCTAATTAAGTTAGGGCAGTGGTGGCTCAGAGGGCTAAGGCACTGAGTTACTGATCGGAAGATCGGCGGTTCGATTCCCAGCTCAGTCTGGTTGCCAGTGTTGGGCCATTGAGCAAGGCCCTTAACCCTAACTGCTCCAGGGGCGCTGTACCATGGCTGACCCTGTGCTGTGTCCCCAGTTACACTGGGATATGCGAAGAAGGAATTTCACTGTGCTGTAATGTATATGTGACAAAATAAAGGCTTTACTTTTACTTTAAATAAAGGCTTTACTAAAGAAACGACTTGTTACTTGCAGTCTAATATATCCCATTCACTGACAGATTCCACCATTAACAAGGAACTCAATTTTATTCACATCACTTGTCAGTGGTTTTAATGTTGTCATGGAAAGATGTATGGATGCATGAATTATGTTCTGCTAGATCTACAGTATCTGTCTATATAATTACTCCTCATAATCTCTTTCAGATTAAGTGTACCTGAAAGCACACCATTCACAGCTGTACTGAAGTTTGCAGCAGAGGAGGTAAGCCAATTTTGAACTGTCAATTCGTTCATATGTTTTGTTCTACGTTCTTTATATTAAATGCGTAAGTACATGCAACTATATGATGGTAAACTGGAATACTTATCTACTTAATATTGTATTATGCTGTAGAGACCTGCAAGCAAACAATGTGGTAAATTTAAAGTGCCATCTATTTTTTTTTTTTTTTTAGATTTACGGACATTATTTATATACATACATAAATAATATACATGTATAATAAATTTGTGTCTGCTTAGCTTGATCTTTTAAGGTAAATACTGAAATCTGAAAACTGAAAATTAAAATTGTCCTTTATTCCATTTTGATCATGAAAATCTATTTAGTTTGGCTGTGGTGAGCTTACTAGGAGTGTTGAATTTATCCCTCTCAGCCTAATGATCCAATGCATTACATTAGTAGTTAGTACATTAGTACAATAGTCTTTAAATGCAGTAAACATTTCCACAAGCACACAGGAACACTAAACTATTTTGTTATGTTAATTTTATCTGTTACATGGAGTAGTGGCTCTTTACTCATTTTCATGCCGTGCTCAAGGATTTGCCCTTTAATTCCCCTTAGGTTTTGAGAGATTTTTTCTAAACCAATGAATGGTTAGCCATGGTTTGTCTCATAAGTGCAAACGTGTGTTTTATGAAACAATAATAAATCAGTTTTGCATTTATTGATTCATTTTTAGAATGCACAAACTAAGTACAAGCAGCAATTGGCACTTGACTAAAGTCTCAACCCCTTTATTTTCTTGAAATTGTCACACAGTTTTCTGAATTTCTTCCAGGCAGTTTGATACTGTTCTGAGAGGTGTTTGTTTCTGCACTGAGAGTTTGAAAGGCCAATTGTGGGTGACTAGAATCACACTGAATCTTAACCTGTTATTAGATATTGTGGAAGATATTGTGGAAAATCAGATACTGTAATAAGTCTCAAAAGACCAGTGTTTGTGCTTATCGTATTTGCACTTCTGATCTTCGGCACTGGCTTCCTTCGACTTCTTTTAGTGCCACAGTTCTGCCAGTTCTGCATGGTATTTGGATCAGTTTATTCTGATGACTTATCCCCTGTGCTTCCTGAATCATACGGCAAGTTTGACAGATTCATAGTAGTCTCAGGGGAAAGTACATAGTGAAGAGCGGAGAAGTTTCACCCTGAGGAGTAACAGAGTGTGACTGTATTTCCCCCCCCTCACCCCCACCCCACACACACACAAAAGCACACTTCCCAAAATAAACAGTTATACAAATGATTATCTGTTAGTTTGAATTCAGGTTCAGCGAGGGGCAGACAGCAGGCAGTCATCACCCTCGTTTTGCTGCAGCCTCACACAAAAATGTCAATGTGACTTCTGGTGTGTTTTCTGAGACCCCTGACTGAGAGTTCACCATCTCCAACTGCCTCCTGCTGTCTCCCTCGCGCTCTCCCTCTCTCTTCCTCCCTCTCTCCCTTTCAATGCTGCTTGCTCTCACTATTAAACCCTGAGAACCTCTCTTGTATCCTTCTGTCTGTCATTTAGTTTTCTTGCCAGAGAGTTCAAATTACTCGCAACGATTACCTGTTTTGTTGTCTGAGAGAGAACATGACCATATTTATCCTGTTTTGAGTGGTTGTTGGGATGCGTGACAATTTTCTCACATCTCTCTCTCTCTCTCTCTCTCTCTCTCTCTCTTCTTCGCACTCTTCTCTTTAAAGTTTAAAGTGCCTGCCGCTACCAGTGCCATTATTACAAATGGTGAGTAGAAATGTTTTTACCGCAATCTGAGTCTAGTAGGAAACAATGGCACAAACGTAGTTTCCGTACACATAACGCAGTTTATCCTTTTTCAGAGACACCCCTAGTACATTTTGTCCATTTGAGAAAATGTTTGACATTTTGGTTAAGTAGTTCTTTAGGGTCAGAGCTGGGGAACAGGTGAAGGAAAAGAAAAGAAAAGAGGAAACATAAGGGTGGAGCAGGAATAATTCAACAGAAACCACAAAGGGATAAAATAACCCCATGTAACCTCAAATACTAACATGGTATAGATAATTTACAGAGTTTAGTCTAGTTACTACCGAAAATTTAAAAACGTACTAAAACAGACCCATAGTCACCACTCTCACCATCACCATCATGTCAGCTTCACCACTACCGCTATTCTCCTTGGCCCTTCACCATCACCGCCATTGTCATTACCCACATATCACTACCACTATATAGTATGGGTATAGTATAAGGGTATACCTTTTTAGGGTTTCTTTCAATTAAGACATATTTTTGACACATTTTTCAAGACTTTATGATCTTGATTGTTAGTTATCACATGCGCAAAACAGCCTCAAGCTAAATTTAAATGCTAATGAAAATAATAAGTCGTAATCCGATAGATGAATTGATTAACAAAATAATCGTTAGTTGCAGCTTTAATTACCATTATAATTATCTCAGTCACCACCTCCTTGATTTTATGACCACCATTATTACCAGCATTATTAAAATTACCCTTACCTCCATCAACAATAACATCATTACTACAATTATTATTACCTCCACTATTTTCAATACCATTATCTTAATCTATGGTTACCATTACTACTACTATCACTACGTCAACTGCCTTCTTTAAATTACATTTATTACCGGTATTACATGATTATCTCTACCACCATTATTACTACTTTAACTACTAACTTTTTTACCCCTCCACTATCACCACCTTTAGCGTTACCACAATCATCATTTCCCCTCCATATTTGCCACCACCATCACCACTACCAAAAATATTACCACCACCTTCAACTTCACTGTTTACCAATCTCGGTGCAACATTAGAATCTATTCCAGTGCTGTTAAGGTATGCTTGTCCCTTACCTGCCCCACTACTGGACAGAGATTTTAATTGTGCCAAAGGTACCCAAGTTAATACAAGCACAGTGTTGCTTGTTTGTCTGCAGTATAATTATGTGTGTGGTATATTACATGGGTTGATCCTGATGTTCAAGTTAGTTGTCTATGTTAGGCAGCGGTTTGTCTTTCACTGGCATATTGTTTGATTTCCACTTTTGCTAAAACTGTTTGATTGTTTGATTTCTATCTTTTTGCTAAAACTGTCCTTACAGTGATTTTCTTCTTTTTTTTTTCTGTGCAGATGGCATCGGAATCAATCCAGCACAAACAGCAGGTTTGTCTCATGTCTCATGAATTGCACAGTCTGAATGTTTTCTGATTGTGGCCCAAGTTCTTTTTCAAAGTCAAAATATATATAGACTTCAAGTCTTTGAGATGTTTTTGAGATGTTAAAATTTTAATTAATGCAAAAAGACAAGGTTTTCTCTTAAGGATGTTGGGGACAGGCCTCTGTTAGTTCCCTATCAGCATTTAGGAAGATCTATTAATATTCTGAAAAAAATGGTTCTCTATGGGGATTATTATGTAAATTTCACATATTACATAATGAATATTGATGCTGTGCTCTGAGCAGCAATGTGCCTGTTCTTTGTGTCATTTCCTCTAGGAGAATTAGATTTAAATTGACAAGTCATATTGTACTGCCTCTTTGCTGTTCTTCAGAAAAATGTTTTTTATTAATGTATTATTTTTTTAAATTAAAAATTTAACATATTTTAATATTAACTACTTGCACAAACAGTGCCACATTACACCCAATATGGCACAGTCAAATATTTCTGAATATTTGCAAAGCTATTTTAGAAAGCTGGAGAAAAGCATCAGATTCCATGTATTATTTTTCAACTTTTTTACTATAAAATAATTTTTAACATAAAGCCAAAAATCAAGCAACCAAAATAATCAAAAAGTATAACAGTTTTTTTTTGTTTGTTTGTTTTTTTGGTTGGTTGTGGTTGTTTTTTTTATTATTATTTCTAATTTTGTGATAAAAAATGTTTCCATTAAAATGTTTCCATTTTAACAAGCAATCAAAATCCATTTTTATTAAATGCATTTTTATCTCCTATCAGTATCTGTGAATATACAGGGTAAAAGAAATTCCAATTGCATGAAATTGTGTTGGGAACTATTGTTAAAAATGTTCACCATATATAGTCATGTATATTGTTTTGTTTAAACTTTATTTAAAATGATAGTTTTGTAAATAAGTGAAGTTGCTGTGTTCATGTAGAAACTTGGATTTGATTTCCACTATCGGGACTGTTACAATTCATTGTCTAAAAGCTGTGTCCCTAAAAGGCAACTGGAACAGATTCACCCTTTCAGGAATAGTAGCTGTTTAACTCCAGTTTTAAAATTGTTACATGTTTGAACCATTAGAGGGAAAAAAGAACTATCTGCCACTTGTTCAACGGAAATAAATAAATAAAATAAAATGGAATGTGAGAGCTTTGAGAACAAAATTGGAAATCGGATGTGAAGCCTCTGTTCTTTTTTCCATTTTTATTATATTGGAAAAAAACAAATGATAAACAGATTCATGAACCTATGCTTTGTCATACCTTAACAAGCTAACATTAGCCCAACACTCCCGCTCATTTATTCTCTATACCACTTATCATGTGCAGGGTAGCAGGAGGCCCACAAACGCGCACACACTCACTCACTACAGGGAATTTGGAAACCTCAATTAGCCTACACTGCATGTCTGTGGACTGTTGGAGGAAATCAGAGTACATCGAGGAAACCCACCAAGCACGGGGAGAACATGTAATCACAGAGACCCAAGTCGGGATAGCATTATATTATGACTTTTTAAATAATTTTTAAGAAAAAGAAGAAAATCTAGATATGCTGTCACATCATACTACTGAATGTGAACAGTGCTGCCAGGGATATGAGATTCAGTTTTTTTTTTCCTTTTCTTTTCTTTTATATAGAAATAAGCCAATATCCCTGAGTGCATATAACCTATAATGGGGGAACAACCTATAATGATTACAGTCTCTTCTGTTCTATACATTTTCTAGGGTTTTTTTTCCCCCCTAAAAAAAAAAAATTCCGACTTCATACCCTAGACTGCACTTGGAACATGATGCATGATTACCTGGGCCTGTGTTCTGGTTTTTCCTCCAGGGTTCTGTCCCATGTTCTTAGTGTAATTATGGAATTACAACATAGACAGATCTCTCCAGTTCGACCATTAATTCAGTGCATTAAGGTTAGTTAGCGATACAATAAACTATCACTGTTTATATCAGAAAATCAAGATCATGGAGTTCACCAGCATTTTTTACCAGAGGACCCAGTAGCGGACCCAGTAGCATGTAATTCATAGTAAGTCTTGAACATAAAGGGAATTGTAGTGCTTAGCAACCTTTGCTTTGTGAATAAACCTGTTGTACAATTAGTAGAATGCTTTATTAAGAATTTTTACATTTTTGGGGCCTCCGAGTGGCGCAGTGGTAAACGCGCTCGCCCTATCATCCGGAGATCGCTAGATCGAATCCCGGGTGGTGCTGTAACCTCTCGCAGCCGGAGGTCTAGAGAGAGCTGATTGGCCGAGCTCTCTCAGAGGGGAGGGATGAGAGGTACATAGAGCTCCCACATTAATCACAGCTCTACAGCCAGTCAGGGGCGTCTATGAGCTCGCGCAACAGAGGGAGCGGATAGCGCTGTCCTCCGAGTGTGTTACGCCGCCCCCACCGGTGCGCGAGCGAGCTGGCGTCACGTGGTTCGGAGGAAACACGTGATAATCTTCGGCCCTCCCGGCTGAGTGGTAGTAGTAGCCTTAATGTGGGAGCCCCCTAGTGACGGGGAGGAATTGGACATGACTAAATTAGGGGGAAAAAAGAAGAATTTTTACATTTTAGTGTCTGTGAACTTGTTCATAACAATCTGGAATGATTCTCATCCATGTATGCGCTTTCCAGTATTAACTGACACCCTATGGAAGTATTAGTGATGCCCCTTTGGTCAATTTATGTCAATGCTGAAGAATATTTTAGCATTGACAATTAAAATAAAAACATAGAAATATGTTATATATTGTAAAAATATGTAAATGTTATATATGCATTGACAATGGAACAAGTTTTTGGTTTGTCTAATTTAGATAATCTTCTTATCTTAGAAAAGTTTCCATGCACACGTTCTTCGTAATTGCTGGATCCAACATCTTTTTAGGTTTCCTAGGATAAAAGGGGAAGAAAGACCAAGTTTTTTTCTACAGTAAACATTTCTAATCCTGGTGTCATGGCCAAAAGTTTTGAGAATGACACAAATATTAGTTTTCACAAAGTTTGCTGCTAAACTGCTTATAGATCTTTGTTTCAGTTGTTTCTGTGATGTACTGAAATATAATTACAAGCACTTCATATGTTTCAAAGGCTTTTATCGATAATTACATGACATTTATGCAAAGAGTCAGTATTTGCAGTGTTGGCCCTTCTTTTTCAGGACCTCTGCAATTCGACTGGGCATCCTCTCAATCAACTTCTGGGCCAAATCCTGACTGATAGCAACCCATTCTTTCATAATCACTTCCTGGAGTTTGACAGAATTAGTGGGTTTTTGTTTGTCCTCCAACCTCTTGAGGATTGACCACAACTTCTCAATGGGATTAAGATCTGGGGAGTTTCCAGGCCATGGACCCAAAATTTCAACGTTTTGGTCCCCGAGCCACTTAGTTATCACTTTTGCTTTATGGCACGGTGCTCCATCGTGCTGGAAAATGCATTGTTCTTCACCAAACTGTTGCTGGATTGTTGGAAGAAGTTGCTGTTGGAGGGTGTTTTGGTACCATTCTTTATGGCTGTGTTTTGGTACCATTCTTCATGGCTGTGTTTTTGGGCAAAATTGTGAGTGAGCTCACTCCCTTGCATGAGAAGCAACCCCACACATGAATGGTCTCAGGATGTTTTACTGTTGGCATGACACAGGACTGATGGTAGCACTCACCTTTTCTTCTCCGGACAAGCCTTTTTCCAGATGCCCCAAACAATCGGAAAGAGGCTTCATCAGAGAATATGACTTTGCCCCAGTCCTCAGCAGTCCATTCGCCATACTTTTTGCAGAAGATCAATCTGTCCTTGATGTTTTTTTTGGAGAGAAGTGGCTTCTTTGCTGCCCTTCTTGACACCAGGCCATCTTTCAAAATTCTTCGCCTCACTGTGCGTGCAGATGCGCTCACACCTGCCTGCTGCCGTTCCTGAGCAAGCTCTGCACTGGTGGCACTCCGATCCCGCAGCTGAATCCTCTTTAGGAGACGATCCTAGCACTTGCTGGACTTTCTTGGATGCCCTGAAGCCTTCTTAACAAGAATTTAACCTCTTTCCTTGAAGTTCTTGATGATCCTATAAATTGTTGATTTAAGAAAGAACAATGATTTCAAGCATCACCCTCCTTTTAACATGTCAAGTCTGCCATTCTAACCCAATCAGTCTGACATAATGATCTCCAGCCTTGTGCTCTTCAACATTCTCACCTGAGTTAACAAGATGATTACTGAAATGATCTCAGCAGGTCCTTTAATGACAGCAATGAAATGCAGTGGAATGTTTTTTTTCGGGATTAAGTTAATTTTCATGGCAAAGAAGGACTATGCAATTCATCTGATCACTCTTCATAACATTCTGCAGTATATGCAAATTGCTATTATAAAAACTTAAGCAGCACCTTTTCCAATTTCCAATATTTATGTAATTCTCAAAACTTTTGGCCATGACTGTATATAATTAAGTCAGACAAGCAACAGCTTTTCGTTTATTTTCTTGGTGGTTTCAGTAAAACCTATTGCATACAATGCTATATTAAACAAGTGTTTTGTGAATTAACTACCTGTTTTGGGTGGGGTGGGAGGTTTTCATGCAGATAAAAGAATGCTGATTCCAGTCCTTCATCTATGCATCTACAGCTTTATGTTTTAAAGGGGTAGCTAAGATTGCATATAACATTTTTTTTCCTGTTTGATTCACTTGCAATCCTTCAAAAGTGTCAACAAATAAATGTAAATTATTGTGTTATACCTAATAAAAATGTTACAAGATTAGATATTTAACAGGGAGGAAGACTGATAATGAGCTGTACATAATTCAGGCAATCAACTGTAATGTGAAAATTTACATCATAAACACTGATCAATCAGAAAGAGGCTGAAACACATACAATATAGTATGTCATTTAAGTCTATCTCCTTATATTTATAGTTTTTTTTCTGGTATTTATATTTTTATAAAGTCATTTTTCAGAATTTGCATGAAATGTATTGATAAACTCATTACTTGAATTTTGATGAAATGTCAATTCTTGTTGATATTAGTGTGGATATTCTAACAGAATATTTTTTTATTTTTGTCTATAACTTAATAGGAAATGTTTTCCTAAAACATGGATCGGAGCTTCGAATCATTCCCAGAGACAGAGTTGGAGCAGGGCGATGTCCTACAACTGTTTGAGCAATCAGGGACTATTCTTCATTTTGGATGCAAACATGCTTGTGTATTTATTATTGAGCCCTGAGGTGTTAGTTTGCTCCTTTTAATAGGAGCAGCAATGACGCATCTGATTCACCTTGCCATGTCGGGCCCTCTTTCCTGAACAGAAGATGTCCAAATAAAATTTCAATTGGTTTATTAATTAGCATAACTGTTATTAGACCTAGCAGCCTAAACATTGGTAATGCCCCATTATTTGCTTAATTCTATAATACATTGTCTATGTGAAATGTAATTCTGTCTTGATGTCTACTTTGCGTCGGTTGAGTGAAATTATGTCTGAGGTTTGTAATGTTGGTCAGATGGTCAAAATAATTTTTTGTTTTTGTTATATTTCACAGCTCCCTTGGTTCACTTGTTCTCAAATTGTCATGAAATGATTGTTGTAATGAAATTGTAGCAGTCTTACAGAAACATATCTCTATTCAGATCAGCATATTTTAAAAGAAAAATAAAATTATAAGTGGTTTAATCCCATAATCGATCTTTATTGTTTTTATGTTTGACAATATTTTGTCCAGTTACAGTGAGCAATGAAAAGAAAAAGAAAAGTAGGTGTGTGCAAAATACTGATGGTTTTTGTTGGCTTTGGGGTTTGCAGTGAATAATGTTGATATTTCTTTGTGATCATCACAACCAAGCTAATATATATTTTTACCGGTGGAATGAATTTATATCTGATGCAAGAAAGAAGTTATGTATCCCTTATTGTTAAACTTGGATCAGTAATGTATGTGAACTGTCTGTAGAATTTCTCCATGCATTATAGCTCAATGTATATGGTTTATAAAGCAGTATACTGTAAGTGCACAGCTGTCTGGCAAATGACAATCTCCTGCTATTTCTTTTCTTTTTCTACCCCCTCACTTCCCATTAATGGCTGGGTCTGGTATTCGAAAGCCTGTCATAATGGA
Organism: Clarias fuscus; assembly: GCA_030347435.1. Taxonomy (NCBI): domain Eukaryota; kingdom Metazoa; phylum Chordata; class Actinopteri; order Siluriformes; family Clariidae; genus Clarias; species Clarias fuscus. The sequence continues at coordinate 12,884,434 of CM059223.1, read as the reverse complement.
TCTTTCATTTGTTTCAATCAGAGTGCAAGCAGTGCCCATTGCCTGCCACTCATTACTGAGAAAAAGGGGACCATTATAGATTCAGCAGGACTGCTATTATTCTAATGTACTTCCTGTTGCGTTTAAGAAGCCATCACTTCAGTCAGTCTGCCTTTGCTTCGTCTGTGGCTCTTTCATTAGCCATGGAATGAGTTGTTCACATTGCCCAGGTGTTTGCAAATGTTGCGGTCTGTAAATAGAAGGCTTGAGGAATTAAAAAAAAAAAAAAAAAGCATATTGCACTGATGAGATAAATGCATATTCGAAGGAAACTGTATGCCACTCAGTTTATTTTTCAGCAATGCAGTATATGCAATCAATACATTTATCTCGTTACTTTCTACAGTGATTAAAAAAAGCCATATTTGCCAGCCACAGATGTCCTGTATGTGCATACCTATATTGTGATTTGCATAAAATTCATGTCAATGGTAGAAGCTAAATCTTGCAAATCAATGGCATGAAATTGATATAAGATTGTAAATTAATTTAACAGTGAGCAATTTGCTACTTCTGTGAAGATTTCTGAGATAACGTACTGATTGTGAAGACTATATAGTTTGTCAAAAAAAAAAAAAACACAGAAGTGTGACAAATGTTGAGCAGAGTCTGCAAAAATCATCTCAAAGTGTATTGGGTCGCCATCTGTGTTGTCACCAAATTCTGGCTGAACCAAACAAGAAGCCAGAAATTTTCTAGTCAAACACACACATTGTGTTTGTGCAGCACCTCTTTGGACAGGTATAATAGGCTTTTTCATATTGCAGTGAGAGCAAAGTGTATATAAGAGCAGATCTTTCACTGAGCAAAATGTCTTATGTTAATTAAGCCATATCACATCCAATTTAAGGCTGTATTTTTAGCCTGTTTTTAGCTCTGGAAAAATGGATGACTGCAAAATAATCAGTTATGTTTTCTTACAGATGCATGTATTATTTAGATTATTAGTGCTTTTGGGCTGACAATATTTGTCCTACATTCAAACTATCTATTGTTATTTAGAATGTATATTTAAAGGAAACTACATCACAACATATACAAAATACCCAAGATCAGGAAGTATTTCTGTTATACCTGTTTTGAGTCCTGAAATGAGTCCAAATATAAAGAATGAAGTGCCATCATTTATTTTTCCCCTGGTTTCAGTTGGGAAATGTCTTGGCCAGATTTTAAAAGAGGTCTGTAAGGACTAAAACATCCACATTTGCACATAGTTGTTTGTTTTCTGTCTTTGGCAGTTCAGAAATTAATGGCACTCCCATAGGTGTATGAATTTTTATGCTTTGAAATTCAAGCAGCAGCCTTAGTAGTTTTAGATCAGATGCATCTCTGACAGCATCTTGCATTCCCTTTTATATCACGCTCCATGCCAGACCAACAATCCAGCAACGTTTATGTGTTTGTTTAACTTTAATATTCTCATACCCATTTTGCCCTTCTTCTTCAATCAAAGGTTTTTTTTATAGATCATAAATAGTCACTTCATGGAAATTTAAGCAGCAGGCTCAGCAATCTTCAAGCAGCATCTCCAACAGCACCTCAGACAACTAGTTGAATATCATTTGCTGAAACTGCTGCACACTTTAGACTAGCTCAATTGTTTCTTACACTGTTAATGTATACATCACTTTAACTTCAGGAATAAATGAAGACTTTTCATTAGTTTGTGTTGACCCATAAATGCTAAGAGTTATCTGTTGTGACTGAACCTGTAGACAGAAAACATCCTGGAATTCATCTTATTCAATTCCTTTAACTTCTCATCAGTTCCTGAGACTAAGGCAGAGTTTTATGTAATATAAGAGAATAAGAATGAGCTATCCACCAAATTCTAGCTGAACCAAACAAGAAGCCAGAAATTTTCTAGTCAAACACACACATTGTGTTTGTGCAGCACCTCTTTGGACAGGTATAATAGGCTTTTTCATTTTGCAGTGAGAGCAAAGTGTATATAAGAGCAGATCTTTCACTGAGCAAAATGTCTTATGTTAATTAAGCCATATCACATCCAATTTAAGGCTGTATTTTTAGCCTGTTTTTATAAAGGAAGCTATATAATTAAAAGAAAAGTTTGATCTGTACATTGGTCACAACTCACTCTTTCAATGATATCTTTGCGTTTCATACATTGAAGAACACAAAACCAGTCCCAGAAAAAAATTCTGTCTGTCTGACAGAAATGAATAAACCTTTTGCAATACTTAAGCATTTGCGTTATGTTAAACCTATGACAAAAAAATGGTGGGTAGAATGAAAGGTATGAGGAGATATTCTCCATATTATAAGCCTCAAGTTTTGACCGTGTACAGTACTACCTGCACCAATAGACATTAATTAGAAAAGCTAAACTGAATACAGTGGAACCTTGGATTATCAACATAATTCATTCCGGAAGCAGGCTGGTATATCAAAACACTCATAAACCAAATCATATTTTCCCATAAGAAATAATGGAAACTCAAATTATTCGTTCCACAGCCCAAAAAAATAAATACATAAAAATAATTAATATAAAATATAAGGTAAAAATAAAACAAATTAATCTGCACTTTACCTTTAAAAAAAGTAAAAAATAAACCCAGACAGATAATCATTTCCGTTTGTGTGCGCACACATGGTTACAGTGTTATAGTAAACAGTACATGCGTGCACTGATGTTGATTATATCAATGAGAGACGCACACCTAAGACCGCGCAGGGGAGATGATTACCCACAATTCCGCAGCGCAAGAGAGAGAAAAACCGCTGGCTTAGTTTTGATCACATGATGCTCTGCGTCAAAACAAGAAGCGCGTGGGTGATACATGATACTCGGTACTCAGAAACCAGGACTTGCTAGTTTTCCAAGTCAAAAAAAAAAAAAAAAAATCTTTGGTCGTCTTGCGGAACACTCGCAAACTGCGTTACTCACAAACCGAGGTTCCACTGTATTTTTACTGGGATTACTTAATATTTTAACCTCTGAAATAACAGCACTGAAGTGGTATAAATGAATTTTAATGAGCAGGAGTCATTTTAAGACTAAATTTAATCTTTATTTGATCTACTTCTTTTGACTTCACTGTCCAATTACTGAGTGTATTAGGCTAATGATAAAATAAGTACAACTTAATGTAATCAGGGTGTAAGATATTAGATATTCTAAGGTAAGTACTTATGCTATTGTGTACTATACTGTTTGTATATATACAGTATATATATATATATATATATATATATATATATATATATATATATAGATAGATATAGATATATATAGATATATATATATATATATATATATATATATATATATATATATATATACACACATGTCTGTGTGTGTGTGCGTGCAACCAAAAATACAGGTAAACCAGAACTGCAGAATTCTATGAGCTTCTTGGGATAAAGTACTGCATTATCACATTGTGTTACAAAACAAGGTTTGTGCTTCCTGAACATGCCAGTGACTTTGACTGTTTCTCCTGCCATTAGTCATGAATGCATACCATGAAAGCACCCCCTACCCTAACAACAATCTGAAGAATGCTTTTAGAAAACATCTAAATTGCCTGTCAATCTCTGAACCAAGTCTTGCTTTGTCTGTTTTCTGTACATACAGTACTGTATTTCTGTAGGCAAGGTAAAAATGGCTGTTTCCTTAGTTGTGTTTGGCTGTGTGCTAAAACTCAAGACATTGACTAATGTATTATTCCTTTTCAAAGTAATAGTTTTTTTTTCAGTAGGACTATAAAACCATTGCATTGAATTGATCACTTTTCCTACAATGGTTTTCTAATGTAGATCTAAATGTGGTAGGATTAACAATCTATATTTGTCTTGTTTAATATGACTGAATTACTAGACAGTCTTCTCCAAAGTGTGCTCTTTTCAGGGTAAAACACTTGCAGCTTGTTTAAGTATCACTGTTAAGTATCACAGCATGTAGATTTATTTGCATGTTTTACACAAATTGACTGCTTTGTTCCACCAGATACAATAATCAGTGGCACTTTTTTCAGAAACAAGCAATGGTTAACAAAATAAGGAACAGGCTTAGACAAACATGAACATTCCCTTTGCCCCTGTTGAGTAGAGTTGTACTTACTGTAGGTCTTGGATGTAGGGCATGGAAAAAATGTAAATATTCTACCGAGCAACTCTGTCAGCAATATGGTACATAATCAAGTTACCTCATCAAAGGATGAGTTAATGATAATAATTTGCTTTTGTCATACCAGTGTAATTCCTGTGCATTTGGTCATTACAAGCATATTTTAATGTTTGATCTGTAATAAAATTACAGAATATACTTTTATATTCTGCTGTATGTGACCGCCAATCAAGGTTACATCTTTTGTCATTGTGTCTTTTGCCTCTACATATTGTCTCATTCCACTGGCCAGTCAAGCATTGTTTTTAATCTGGTTGTAAAATAGTACATGTTTAATTCCAATGTGCTTATCCTAATCAGCTTCAAAATATGCCACAGGCATAGCAAGGGCTGGGGTTATTTCTGTGAGCTTAAACTAATGCACAAGCGTGCCAAATATTTATATTTATATGTTTTGCATAAATGAACAAAAAAAATTGATGTAAAAAAAAAACACATTCCTTATATTATTTTGCCACATTTCACTGACTACCAGATACTATTGTAAGAAACAGGAAAGACCAATTAGGATCAACACACTTTTCTGTTTTTATTTGAAAGCTACTAAGCAGCTAGATACACTTTGACCACAAGAATATTGGAGTAAGATTTAATTAAACAATTATTTAAATTATATATCTCCTCTGCCTATTATTAGTATGTAAGGACTGGTTAATGGCACATTTTGCCTTAAATAATTAAAGTACAAATTGTGAATAGAACCACTGCTTGTAGTACTGTAGTATGTAACCAAACTGCATTAGAATACTGCACACATAAATATAATTGTACAGGTCATTCAGTGATTAGTTACCTTAGTTTCCTTATATCTCCCTAAAATTAACTCCTGGCGATGCTCAGATTGCATACTGCATACTGTTAGAGAGAGTGTAATTCATTCACAATAAAAACACTGTTTTTAACTGCCAAGCCCAAAAAAGTCGTTCATCAATATTTAAGTGGACTACTTTTTGCTATTTCCATCCGGAGTCACATTTGGTTCCTTCAAGATCTTGTAATGATGATGGGAGAGTAAGACCACTGCATCGAGCCTTTTCCAGCACTTCCCACAGATTCTCATGGGGTTAAGATCTGGACCCCTTAGACATAACTTAGACATAACCCAAATGCACAGTTTGTTCCCTGAAGCCTTCCTGTTAACTCACACCAGCTTCCATATAAGCACATATACTATATATTTGTTCTGTTTTTAACCTGAACTATCAACGTATCTGTGCCGCTTGAGTTCTAAGGGTTTTTAAAAAGCTCAGCATAAATATAGCTTAATAAAGAAAGTAAGAATTGTCTGACAATGTCTGCTATAAAATGTTTTTATTATTTTTAATGTTACTCAACCAGATTTACATTGAATTTAGCAAATAGCAATAATGCAAAAACTGCAGTTTGCACTGCAGTTCATTTCTATTCCAGGCAGTAATGAAAAATTTGAAACCACTAATTACAATGTGCAGTACCAACACAGTATGTATTCAAATATAATTCAGAAACAGAATGCTACTGTATAAAAGCTGAGGTTTTCAATCCAAAAAAATTTCTTCTGCTAAGATTATACTTCCTTTTATTTGGTGTTCTTCCTCAACTGGCAAATTAACTACTGTTTAAAAAAATAATAATAATTCTGCGGCAACCACAAAAGACAGGTTAATATCAGGCCACAATTTTCTTTCAGAGCTGTCTTGGGGAAAAAACAACATTAATAGTATGGGCCAAGGGTGATATCTCGACCACATACAGACCATATCCACCCTTACATGTTGGTTTGGTCATATATATATATATATATATATATATTTTTTTACTTATTTGTAAATGATGAACCATTCAGTCTGATATATATAATAAGTTTTTCATGAATATAATTCTGCATCATTGTAATTAGTTTTATTTAATTTTTTTTTGGTGTTGAAAAGTTCACATTGCCAGGATATAAGTAGAGTTAGTGAAAGTGTACCTGGGCTGCACCTATTTTTTTTATGTATTTCTGTATATATTATACATGAATTGTTATCCTAAAACCAGAAGAGGAAAACACAATGAAATAATTAATGCAATAATTATGAATAAATTGTAAATTATTTATTCAGCAAAACAATTCAAAATTAAATATCTTTGAGAGAAAAATGATGTGAATCTTTAGGCATATGAGATCAGTTAAAAGTCAGAAGTTTTGGGTATGCTCTGAAGTCAGGTCTCAGCAATGGTTTGTGGCAATAAAATTAGGTCACCTGACTACCTGAATATACCGAATTACCAGGTTATCCCATCAATACATTTAGATAGATAAGGCAATAGATTCTTTCATGGCGGTATGGGAACATTGCAGCAATCAAATTGTTAAATAATGGTTCTGGGGCATCAGAAATCTTTTTCACAAATAAATTGGTCACCACATTGCACGCCATAATAAAAATTCAGCTGAAAGACATTTTTTTTTTTTTTTTGGCTAGACAGTCTATGCTTTTTAATCATCGCTTCTCAATCAAGTTCAAGTTATCTCCTTTACAACTTATCCATTGCCAAAGTGAGAATGTGCTACGTTAATTAAATGCCCCAGTCTCTTTTTTCATGCTTTAATTGCTCCATCTTAGCACTTCATTTTTGAGCAGTAACCTGAAGAGATGAAAGGAATACTTCAATCTGTCTCCTGTGTTTTTTTCTCTCTCTTTCTGTATTCCTGAGATGTCCTGACCTGCTTTAAATCCTTTTAGATGAAAATGTCACAGTGGCGAGGTAAATACACTGGTGCTTCTCAGAGCTGCAGGCTGGCTTAAATTTTACACTTCATCTCCTAGTGTAGAGACCTCAACTGCAGTAATATGCAGGTCTAAGGTTGGATGTGAGCTTTATCTTTAGAAATAGTGATTAAACTTTGGAGGATGGGTTAGAGAGGATGGTTCTAGATCAGTGAAACCATGTAGCAAGGGTGATAATGAGTCACTTGGATAAAGTGTGTGTGTGTGTGTGTGCGTGCGTGCGTGTGTGCGTGCGCGTGTGCGTGTGTGTGTGCGCGTGTGCGTGTGTGTGCTTATATCTTGGTAGCATATCAAAGCGATATAGATATGAAACTTCTTTTTTTGTTTGTGAGAGTTTGGTCCGTGCCCACCAATGTGAAGGAATTACACAGATTTCTGCTGTTTATAAACATTTATTGTCTTTGTCAAGTCAATTCAGTTTAATTAAATTTTACTAGTATAGCGTTTTAACAATGGATGTCGAAATAAAGCAGATCAAAAGTTCCAAACCATAATGTTTTCACCAAAATTTTTGAACTAAATTGTATGAGAAGGCACAAGGAAAATGTATCAATGAGCCTTACTTATTTAACTTGCTCCTTCATGTCAAACAAGTTTTTGCTTGTCTTTCTGAATATCAGCTGAGAGGTTTTTAAGGCCTGAACATTAATTGAAAGGTTATTCTATATCTCTAGGGCTTTGTCATAAAACGTTATCGGCCCCTGCGGTAGATTTCATTATTTCATTAATGGTACCAAAAAATAGCCTGCACCTTTTGCCAGATCAGAAAGTTCATTCAGGTATTGGGGTGAATGACCATTCAGTGCAAATTGAATGGATAGGATAGAAGTGCTGTGTTATAACTTCTGTTCCTAGTAAGTACTCTGGCACGACTAACTGGAGGTTATTTAAACACCTAGTGGAATGTCAGTATAGTAATGCATTTTACAACAAATTACAACAAGCATAACAATATATAGTAACTATGGACACTGATAGCATGTTACTCAGATGAAGCATACTGTATATAAGAAAATATCAATAGGCCTAAAACAGAACCTTGTGCAACATCAAACTTTACTTTAGTATGCATAAAAAAGGTCACCATTTACATTTACAAATTGATGTCGATAAGACAAATAAGACCTATAGTAAGCAAGAAATGGGCAACTCCTATAATATTTTCTTATTTATCAAAATCAGCATTTTATTAATAATCAAACAGTTTGATCAACGTTATCAAAAGCTTCACTAAGATCAACACAGGAAAGGGTCCAGTATCTGGTCAAATATTACTTTAACCAAGGCCACAGTGTCTGTGTTTTGATGAATCTAGTGTGTTTCAATATGGTATCAGTACCCCTCAATGGCCTATTAAACAATGGAGCTAAGAATTTAATATGGAACACAGTGACAGACAACACATTCAGGCAAAATGCTTTCTCAGACAGAAAGAAACTATGATGTTGGTAATCGATAGCTGTTGGGCATTAAATTTGCTCTGGAAGAGTGGAGGCATTGGCTGGAGGGTGCCCATCACCCATTTGTAATTTACCCTTAAACTTACAAGCACACTTTGTAATTACCACTGCAATTTAGAATATGATAAACAGCTAAATACCTGAATGCTCAGGAGAAATGGATAAGTTGCCACAGGAATTGCATTGTGCGTAAAAACTATGCACCAATAACTTGTGGATCAAATTATCCAATGTGGCGACCCTGGGAGATGAAAAAGCTAAAGGGAAAAAATAACCTGTTAAACACCTATGAACGTTTAGTTGGAGTTCTTTCTGATGGCCTTCAGTCCAATGTTGAAGGTTCTTAACTTGGATTATGTCAGGTCATTACACAGTACACACATGTGTACACAGATGTCAGTATTGTTTTCTACATTGGAAATTAAATTTGCAGTCAAAATATATAAATAAAGGTCAGAGTTAACAATCCCTATCTGCAGAGTGGCCAGGCGATTCATTGTCCAAACATCTTCTTGTGGGCATTTTTTATTAAATGCCAACATCTCTGTGTCATATTGCCCATTAGCAAAACACTCTCTTTGCTACAACCTGCTGATGAAACTTTTTTTACTGGGTTGACATCGACCAGACTGTGCTGGTAGGGATGAAAGTTCTATGTGTCTCCATTTACCAAGAAATTAAGCTTCCTTAGAATTAAGATTCAATTAGTTTTTTTGTTTTTTACTTTTTCCTTGTTTATACCTGTTTGTAGATTTCCCGTACTCTTGACTGTTTATTTTTTTTTTTTTTTGGGGGGGGGGGGGGGGGGGGGGGGGGGAAGGGGGGGGGGCTGTGCTTTTGGACCTTGCAGGCATTTTCTTTATTGAATACACTGTTTAGCTGTAATACATTCCTTTCTACTCAATAAACAAGACAGAATACTTCCCCTACATCATCACCGCATCAAGAGAAAATAGAAAGGGCATCACCTCAGGTGTGCCATGCTGACATTTGACTTTCACATGCACTCTTTCTGCAGTGCTTGTTCTAATGGGTTGCCTAGCAGATGCCAAGGCCATGGAGAAGGATTGGGTAGCGTTTCTACTGTCCTGGCTTGTTGGTCAAGCACATAGATGGAGGTCCTGATCTCCCTCTCACATCGACTCCTGGCATGAGCCTACTCTAGACATTTTCAAGTGGGCGCTGTAGCTGGTGAGTTTCTACAGATATGAAAAGGCTGCTTTCCATGCTAAATGTGAATCATGGCCCATTATGCCTAAAATATAACCCTATTCTTGCTCTATTCATGAAACCCCCTAGCTTTGAAGACATCCTGGTGGAACCAGCTGCCATCTTTTGAGAATTATGTGATCCCTTTGTTAGCTGGTTTTGAGAATGTCATGCTGCTGCCACCTCCTGGCTTCAAGGACTTTTGAGGACAAGTTAAAGGTACTTTGGGAGTAGTGCCTTTGGATGGGGTTTTGTCATGGCTTTCGCCACTTGCGCTGAACACTGCATGCTGAAAAGCTTGGCATGCATAGAAATTGACGGTGAAATAGAAGTGACTTCCACATGCAATTATTATTTGTTTACAGTGGTGGCCAAAAGTATTGAGCCATAATAAAATTTGATGTTTTAATTCTCGTTGTACTTTTTTAAATAAGAACAGTCAAGATAATAAGAATAATTTGTTATTTTATGCAACAAAATTGCCATACAACAAATAAATAGTCCTTTATTATGTAACACCTGCTGGATCCGGCTGGGCATAGAGTCAAACAGATGTCTGCAGTACTCACTTGTCACTTGTTCAATCCATGGCTGCTTGATTGCTTCCTGAAGATGCACATAAATTTGCTACAGAAATCGTCTCAATTGAATTGAGTTACCTTGTGTTTTGTGAATTTTTTTAACATATGTTGTCTTGACACTTTTGGCCACCACTGTACATCTGCTAAGTGTATGTATAGCCATACCTGATGTGTATTTACCACTGTATTAATATTGGCCATTTATCTCACATGTCCTATTCATCCTCAGGTATTTTCGGTGTCCCCTTTGATTTCAGAGTGTACAGTATATATAGCCTTCTCATTTCCCGTGTCTCTTTGTTAAGGTTTATGTTAGTCCCATGTGACTACATTTACCAAGCAATTCAATTTCCTGTTTGTTGCCTTTGTTCTGGGTTGCCTTTTCTTTATTGAATAAACCTTTTACCTGCAATTACTTCATAAACATGACATTGCATGATATCACTGCAAGATTATAACATTCTACATCACTTTTTTCTTCTATTTTAAAAAAGGAAAAATGTGGTCAATTAAAATGGCTTATTACATTTTAACAGAAGGCATTAGAGCCAAGCTACCTCTTCAAAGCTGTGTCTGTATCCTCCAGAGAGGGAGGTTAGTGAGGATGTGGGCAGACAAGCAGCCACTTGACAACCAGAATACTCCCATTTCAGCATTAATGACCATTACAAAGAAATAGGGGCATACTGTAACTCTGCACCATTATAAGTGTATATACGGTAAACCTGAAATATACAGGACAATACATGCTATGGTGCTATACCAGTAAACAAAACTTAACTTGTCTTTCGAAATATGTTAGCATGTTTTTAAAATAAAGCGGTTTATTAAGGAAACAAATAAATGTATAGTCTATTTTGTCATTCTATATTGCTTTTTTAAAATAAATACATAAATAAATCAATATTTTCCTAATCATACTGAAAGCTGAAAGAAAAAGAAACTGTGAAGGCCATAATAACCAGAAAATAATATTAGCCATAAAAGCCCTAAATTAACGCCCTAAAACAATGTTAGCAGAATATGCTCAGACCCAATGCTTAATTTTTATGTCAATATTAAAGCAAAGCAACAACATTCATGTCATAATTATGTGATTAATAGCATCACCCTTACATTAAAACACAATTAGTTAAAAGAGGAAAAAATATAAATATAAACATTAGCTAATCTTCTAAAGACTGTATAAATGTTACACTTACGGTATTAGTAACATTTATAGACCTTTTTTTTTCTTTCTTTTTTTTTTTTGCAAATATTTAATCAACTAATCTTGCAACATCGGTGCAATTTCCAGAATCAACAGCTATGCAGATTATGTTTACTTCAACCATCTGAATAAGGGAATGTTTTTTTTTTTTTTTTTCGATCTTTAAGGATTTTAAGGCATAGTCTCTGGTGTATACACAGAATGTTGGGGGACAAATTGCCAAACTGATTTGATCTGACAACAAGGCTTCCAGGAAATTTCTCAGAAACTGAGAAAGCCACTCTAAAATTGTGATGAGCACAAAAGCATCTCTGAATACATAACACATCAAAGTTTAGGACAGCAGAAGATTAAGTTGGGTTCCACTTCTGTCAGCCAAGCACAGAAAGCTGAAACTGCTGTGGGCACAGCCATCCCAAGAGAGGACAGTAAAATGAAAAAAAAAAAATGCATTCTAGTTTATTGAAGCTTAAATTTTGCTGAATCATGCAGATGGTAGAGTCAATATTTGAGGCCGACATGATGAATCCATGGACCCAACCTGCATCAACAGCCTAGACTAGTGGGGGTGGTATAATGATATGGGGACTGTTTTCCTGGCATTCTTCGAGCCTGATAATATCAATCAATCTACACTCTAAATGCCACAGATTATTTAAATACGGAGTCTGGCCATCTGCTTCTGAAACAAATTGAGGCTGTTTGAGGTCAAATTCAATAGCGTTTCCTAATAAAGTGGTGAGTGAATGTACAGTATGTGTTCCCAAGGCGTGAGTCTCTATGGCATATGTTAGATCTAATAAAGTAATTCGGCTGAATAAACACATGCAAACTTGCTTGAAATAGTTGCAGATCTTTGTCTCAGAATTAAAATATCCTATGTATGTCAATGAATACAACAAAGACAAATAAATGCATCAATAAAAACAGATCTCACAATTTAACGGAACTTTTATTCTATCTATAAAGGGTTATCAAGAATACACTGTGGACAGAGGGTGGACGAGTGTGGAATTCTACATGTTCTCCCCATATTTATGTGGGTTTCAGTTATGGATTTCTTCCACTGTACAAATACTTATAGTTATGTGGATTAGTGATGGGTCATTCATGAACGATTCGTTCTCAGAGAGTGATTTGTTCGTTTCTACTAGCCGCGCATGAGCAAAGCATCGGAAAACCTCCACAGGTTATGTACAGGAAGCTGAAATGAGTAGTTACCTTTTGAGTCTAGGAATGAATAATTTGTTCTTTTGTCACATGACTCCCATAGACGCTATCCAGTGCTATACACAAAACAGAATTGAGCGGTTCTTCTTATGAGTCTTCCGGTCCGAATAATTTGTTCTTTTGTCACGTGACTCTCATAGACACTAATAGCGGAAAAGAGCGAACAACTCGGACCAGAAGATATGAGAGGTGAGCTGCTCATTCTGTTTCTGCTCAATCTGTTTATCATAATAAGTCCTTAGCATTGTAATATTTTCATTACTGGAACTATAGTCAAATTTTGTGTATGTAGACGTGCTGGGAGTCTGTTTATCTAAAATTTAACTCTGATCAAAAGAACGGAATGAACTAAATGACTCACTGATAGCTGAATAGAAAGTAGATTCATTCATTTTGATGGACCAGATTCAAAGAACCGAGTCACTAAAATTATCCAAACTTCCCATCTCTAATGTGGATTGAAGGGTGACTGGTGTAAATTACTGAAATATATATAATATATAACGTTTGGCATTCACATATGATTCTTTGCTGGCAAGAAATGGCATAAAGCAGTTTGGACATTTGTAAAATCAAGTGCCACAACATCATTAACAGCTTTAAGAAAAATAATCAGAGACGGAAGAAACAATGCTGAGGGAGAAATCTTTCAACTAGTAGATATGCAGTTGTGTGAGGTGGACTCCCCCTCCTAGATTTAGTATGAAGCCTCGCCATGTCATCAGCAATGATGATTGGATTATTTGGCTGGATTATTTATTCGTTCTTCTTTTTTTTTTTTTATTAAAAATGCGTTTGTTTTTGAAAGTTAAAATCGCTTTGATAAAACGATGTTGGGATAACTTATAACCATAGCTCCTTTTTTTTTTGGCTGCTGTGGTGGTGAGTGTCACATCTGTGCCACCTCAGTCCGGGAGAGAAAGATCGGGTTCACCGGATTACTGAGCCGGCGCTTTGTCCCCCCCTAGTGTGTCTACGTGTGTAATTGTTGTCATTGTTTAAACCAAATTAAGTTCACCTGTGTCTTCCCTGTGTGTCTCTATTTAGGCCGGCCGAACCCGTACACACCTGTCCGTTCACCGTTGTGCACACCTTGTTTTCATGTCCTTTTGTAAAAGAAAAGTGTTCGTGTCGTCTCTCCCCCCAGGACTGAGGTATTTCGGCAGGGCGAGGCTGGCAAACGACCAGGTTCAAGGTCGCGGCTGAGGGAAGCTCAGCCATCCTCTGTTCAAGTTCATGTTTCAAGTGGAACTCAGTTTCGTAAAGACATCTTTGTCACTACCATCCTGCTTGCATCATACCCAGCATGGGGAGTGTTCTTTTGTTTTGTTTTGTTGGTGTTTTGTTTGTGTTTCGTGTTTTTTGTGAACTCAACCACTAATAAAAAGAACGTGATTGTGCAACCTGCGTTTGCGTCCGCCCTCAGTGCATGAGACATGACAGATAAACAAACCCATCAGGACGCAGCAGGGATTCCCCTGCCCGAAGACGACCCCCCAATGTACGAGTACCTCCGGTGCCAGCAACGGGAGATTGACGGCCTGGCGCGAGCGGTACATGATCTCGCCTGCAGCGTGAGTCAGCTCGCGACAGCCCGACCTCCCTCGTCTCCTACGCCTCGGCGCTCCGCGCCGTCCCCACCCTGCTCGGCTCCTCCGGAGAGATACGCGGGGAATCCAGAGGGATGTAAGCGGTTCCTCATGGCCTGTGAGCTCTACCTCGCGGATTTTCCAGATCTAGCAGAACAGAAGAAGATCAGCTTCATTACTCAGCAGCTCACAGGGCCAGCCATGGACTGGGCCGCAGCAGTGTTACCACCAGGTACGAGAGGTTCATCCACGCCTTTCGCGCGGTTTTTTACCATCCCGATCAGGGCAGGTCGGGAGAACAACAGTTGCTCAGGCTGAGGCAAGGCAACAACACCGTGGCCGACTACGCGGTCAAGTTCCGGATCCTAGCCGCGGAAAGCGGGTGGTGCGAGAAAAGCTTGTTAGCCAGGTTTCGAGAAGGATTGCAACCGGAGATCCAACTAGAACTCTCATGTATCCGCCGTCCTTTGTTGTCTGCGCGAACACGGGCTCTATGCAAAGGCGGAGAAATGTGAATTCCACAAGAGGGAGATTGCATTTCTCAGCTACCGCATAGGACCATGGGGGGTCGAGATGGAGGTGGCCAAGGTGGAGGCGGTACAACAATGGCCGGAACCAAGGTCAGTCAAGGCGCTACAGAGCTTTCTCGGGTTCGCCAATTTCTATCGGCGTTTTATTCGGGGCTTCAGTACGATGGCAGCGCCACTCACAAACTTGTTAAAAGGGAAACCGAAACTACTACCCGCGCTTTCACCAGAAGCGCGCACGGCGTTCCAGCGACTAAAAACAGCATTTACCACCGCGCCTATTTTAAAAATACCTAACCTAGAGAAGCCCTTTGTCGTCGAGGTCGATGCGTCGGAAGTGGGTATAGGAGCGGTGCTGTCACAACGCCAGGGCCATCCCGAGAAACTCTATCCCTGCGCCTTCTTTTCCCGTAAACTAACACCTGCCGAGCGCAACTATGATATCGGCAACCGCGAACTGCTGGCAGTAAAAGCGGCGTTAGAGGAGTGGCGGCATTGGTTGGAGGGAGCTAAACACCAGTTCGTGGTACTAACTGACCATCGAAACTTGGAGTATATCCAACAAGCTAAAAGATTAAACCCTCGTCAAGCCCGGTGGGCGCTGTTCTTCACACGCTTTCATTTTTGTATTACCTATCAACCGGGATCTAAGAATAAGAAAGTGGATGCGCTATCCCGCTGTTTTTCGTTGCCGGATCAGAATTCTGATCCCAAACCTATCTTGCCCTCGTCACTCGTTGTGGCTCCGATCATATGGGACATCGACACGGAGATAGCTCAAGCGGCTCGGTCCAACCCCGTGCCGGAGGGCTGCCCCCCGGGTCGAACATATGTTCCGGAGACATTTCGCGAACGAGTGATAGTAGAGGCCCATTCTAGTCTAGCTTCGGGACACCCAGGCATAACACGCACACGTAGACTCCTGGAACCCAAGTTCTGGTGGCCTAAGATGCGCGAAACCGTAAGAACAGTCGTTTTATCTTGTGCTGTCTGTGCAACAACAAAAAATCCTTATTGTATGCTCGTTGGGAAACTAATGCCCCTACCCACACCTAACAGACCGTGGTCACACATAGCGGTGGATTTTGTAATGGATCTGCCGGTGTCAAAAGGGTACACGACAGTCCTGGTAGTGGTGGATCGCTTCTCCAAGGGTTGTCGCTTCGTCCCGTTTAGCTCTCTCCCATCGGCCCTCCATGTTGCGGAAACCCTATTCGAAACAGTGTTTCGCTGCTATGGTATCCTAGAGGACATTGTTTCAGATCGTGGTCCCCAATTTATCGCTAGAGTCTGGAAAGCTTTCTTCCAGAAATTGGGGACCACCGTTAGTCTAACGTCAGGCTATCACCCCGAATCTAACGGACAGGCTGAGCGGACTGTTCAGGAACTCGGGAAGTACCTCCGGGCATATTGTAGCAGTCGACAACATGAATGGGCAGACTGGTTAATCTGGGCGGAATATGCACAAAACTCATTATGTCACTCCGCTACCGGCCTAACACCGTTTCAGTGTGCGCTCGGGCATCAGCCCCCGCTCTGTCCTTGGGATGCCACTCCCATCGATGTGCCCATGGTGGATCAGTGGTTTAAAGGAGCGGAAACAGTCTGGGAGAATGCACACACTAAAATCTCCCAAGCGGTTCGTCGCTTTAAAAAATTCGCCGATAGACGGCGAGGGGAAAGTCCTCCGCTCCAGGTAGGTGATCGGGTATGGCTCTCGACACGGGACCTTCACTTAAACCTTCCCTGTCGCAAACTCACCCCTCGTTACATCGGTCCTTTCCCCATTCTTGCACAAATCAACCCCGTCTCATTTAAGTTACAACTCCCTCGTCATCTTCGTATTAACCCTGTCTTTCATGTTTCCCCTTCTCAGGCCAGTGACCCGGGGTCCGCTAGACGGCGGCATCGCGAACCCATCTCTCCCCGGGGCTGTGGAAGTCGAGGGCGCCCCCGCGTTTAGAGTTAAGGAGCTCCTAGACTCCCGGAGGAGAGGGGGATCCCTTCAATATCTAGTGGATTGGGAGGGTTACGGGCCGGAGGAGCGGAGCTGGGTGCCGGCGCGAGACATCCTAAATCGGGAACTCATTTCCGATTTTCACCAAGCTCGGCCGGATCGCCCGGCGCCGCGACCTCCGGGTCGCCCCGCCCGCCGGCTATCCCATCAGTCCGGTGGGTCCCTACTCCCTCCGGTGACGCGGAAAGAGCGCCCCCACCTCCCTCGGGAAGCCGGTCCTGGGGGGGTACTGTCACATTTGTGCCACCTCAGTCCGGGAGAGAAAGATCACGTTCACCGGATTACTGAGGCGGCGCTTTGTACCCCCCTAGTGTGTCTACGTGTGTAATTGTTGTCATTGTTTAAACCAAATTAAGTTCACCTGTGTCTTCCCTGTGTGTCTCTATTTAGGCCGGCCGAACCCGTACACACCTGTCCGTTCACCGTTGTGCACACCTTGTTTTCATGTCCTTTTGTAAAAGAAAAGTGTTCGTGTCGTCTCTCCCCCCAGGACTGAGGTATTTCGGCAGGGCGAGGCTGGCAAACGACCAGGTTCAAGGTCGCGGCTGAGGGAAGCTCAGCCATCCTCTGTTCAAGTTCATGTTTCAAGTGGAACTCAGTTTCGTAAAGACAGCTTTGTCACTACCAGCCTGCCTGCATCATACCCAGCCTGGGGAGTGTTCTTTTGGTTTGTTTTGTTGGTGTTTTGTTTGTGTTTCGTGTTTTTTGTGAACTCAACCACTAATAAAAAGAACGTGATTGTGCAACCTGCGTTTGCGTCCGCCCTCAGTGCATGAGACATGACAGTGAGGACGTGGTTTGGTCCTGGTCTGTGAAGGGAGCAAGGGTCAGATCAGGGGAAAATGCACACCCAATAAAAGTATGTCTAATTGGTATTTGTCTTTTTGCAATGAGTTAGGGGACCAATAAAAGAAAGAGGAGAGCATACAAAGAGCGTCCAGTCACATGCGGTGTGTGATGAAAAGCCTAACCAAATTCATAAGAAGAAGAATAAATTTTGACTCAGATTTGCCACCTTCAGTATGTCCATCTTCCTTGCCTTAGGTCATCCTGTCACAACTAATTTAATGAGTTGATAATTACAGTAGCTTTGTATTTTTTGCTTGGAGGGTTTGTTGTTTGCCTTGTTGCTTGTTGCATGTTCATTTACCAGCCTCAGCAGCAGGTTTCCTGGCTAGCTTTCACAGCTCGTACCACTGCGGCCAGAGTCCAGGTCAAAAAACTGGCTTCCCCATTAATCTACTATATACAGTAAGAATAGGACATATCATCAGTGATGTCACCCATAGTTTTTTTTAAAGAGTGGTACTAAAGCACTATGGGAGTTCTGGACTTAGCAGGAGCTGACTCTGTAGCTAAACCCCACTTAATCCATAAATGGGCAAATTGAAGGAACAAATGGAGCCTGACTGTTGGTTGGAACATATAGACTTACCTCAGAATAACCCTGCGTTCACACCAAATGGCCCTACCACCGACGCTAGTCGCCGCTGTTGTCCACTCTGACGTAGACCGTATGCCTTTCTTGTATTTAAAGGGACTGCAAAGCAATCAAGCTTGTTGATCTTGTGGAGACTGACCAAAATGTGGAAGAAAACAAGAAATTGATTTATAGAAATAACTGTATTGTAGAAATAAACAAATTATAAGCCATTCGTATGGTGTGGCTTCTGTTCATTGTGAATTGCTAGTCTAATTTAATATATATATTTTTTATTATATTATATTTATTCTTATTATTATAACATTAGAATAATTTACTAGACTTTGTCCTTAATTAAAATAGCATTACTAATTAATAAACACCCGCTACCGCAATAATCAACCTCTCCTCCATTTTGCTTGGGAACTAATGCAGCTGGAACAAAAGTTACAGGACTACGTTCCTCGGAATCCTCTCAAGCGGAGGACCTACCTTTTAATTGGTGCCCGCTCAACTGCGTCATAGCTCATTACCCTAAAGTTGAGCTGATTTCAACTCCCTTCGCCGCTCTCGCCACCCAATTGCCCAATTGCCCAAATGATCCAATGTGTTATGCTGCCCCCAACGGTGCGTGAGCGAGCAGTTCGATAAGATACTGGTTTTGAGGAAACATGTGATAGTCTTCGGCCCTCGCGACTGAGTGGTAGTAGTAGCCTTAATGTGGAAACCCCCTAGTGATAGAGAGAAATTGAACATTACTAAATTAAAGAGAAAATTGGGGGGAAATCCAAAAAAAAAAAAAACTTTTCATGTTGTATTTGCTAAGCCGTGCTGGAGCCTAACATGATTTTAGCAAAAGAATTCTAACGTTTGAAAAATACCCTGATATACACTCACCTAAAGGATTATTAGGAACACCATACTAATACGGTGTTTGACCCCCTTTCGCCTTCAGAACTGCCTTAATTCTACAGGTACGTGGCATTGATTCAACAAGGTGCTGAAAGCATTCTTTAGAAACGTTGGCCCATATTGATAGGATAGCATCTTGCAGTTGATGGAGATTTGTGGGATGCACATCCAGGGCACGAAGCTTCCGTTCCACCACATCCCAAAGATGCTCTATTGGCTTGAGATCTGGTGACTGTGGGGGCCATTTTAGTACAGTGAACTCATTGTCATGTTCAAGAAACCAGTTTGAAAGGATTTGAGCTTTGTGACATGGTGCATTATCCTGCTGGAAGTAGTCATCAGAGGATGGGTACATGGTGGTCATAAAGGGATGGACATGGTCAGAAACAATGCTCAGGTAGGCCGTGGCATTTAAACGATGCCCAATTGGCACTAAGGGGCCTAAAGTGTGCCAAGAAAAGATCACCCACACCATTACACCACCACCACCAGCCTGCACAGTGGTAACAAGGCATGATGGATCCATGTTCTCATTCTGTTTACACCAAATTCTGACTCTATCATTTGAATGTCTCAACAGAAATCGAGACTCATCAGACCAGGCAATATTTTTCCAGTCTTCAACTGTCCAATTTTGGTGAGCTCGTGCAAATTGTAGCCTCTTTTTCCTATTTGTAGTGGAGATGAGTGGTACCCGGTGGGGTCTTCGGCTGTTGTAGCCCATCCGCCTCAAGGTTGTTCGTGTTGTGGCTTCACAAATGATTTGCTGCATACCTCGTTTGTAACGAGTGGTTATTTCAGTCAAAGTTGCGCTTCTATCAGCTTGAATTGGCCCATTCTCCTCTGACCTCTAGCATCAACAAGGCATTTTAGCCCACACGACTGCCACATACTGGATGTTTTTCCCTTTTCACGTCATTCTTTGTAAACCCTAGAAATGGTTGTGCGTGAAAATCCCAGTAACTGAGCAGATTGTGAAATACTCAGACCGGCCTGTATGGCACCAACAACCATGCCACGCTCAATATTGCTTAAATCACCTTACTTTCCCCTTCTGACATTCAGTTTGGAGTTCAGGAGATTGTCTTGACCAGGACCACACCCCTAAATGCATTGAAGCAACTGCTATGTAATTGGTTGATTAGATAATTGCATTAATGAGAAATTGAACAGGTATTCCTAATAATCCTTTAGGTGAGTGTAGATGTGGCCATTAAGAATGCACATGTTTTCCTGCGGAAGTCCGCATTTCGTACCGCAGAGTGCCGCTGAATCCCACAAGCACCATTTTAAAATTTAAATAAATGTGTTGTGCTTCACAGTGCATAACTATTAATTTATTGTGTATATTTAACGTCATTCAGTTGTTTAAGTTATATGAAAAATAACGTGCCTAATGTGCCTATCAGGCTTTTTTTTATAATAGTAATCATCATGCTTTTTTGCTCTTTGTGTCCAATAATTATTTGATTCATTATTTGACAACAAATGGCTGGAATGTGGTTGGTGAATATATGAAATAAAGCTGCTCATCTGCATACGTTTTTTTTTTGGGTGGGGGATTTTTCCCCGATTTTCTCCCTAATATAATCGTGTCCAATACCTCCCCGTCACTAGGGGGCTCCCACATTAAGGCTACTACTACCACTCAGCCGGGAGGGCCGAAGACTATCACGTGTTTCCTCCGAACCACGTGACGCCTGCCGACCGCATCTTTTTGAACTGCTCGCTCACGCACCGTTGGGAGCGGCGTAACACACTCTGAGGATAGCGCTATCCACTACTTCCTCTTGCGTGAGCTCACAGACGCTCCTGATTGGCTGTAAAGCCATGATTAATGTGGTAAGTACCTCTCATCCCTCCCCACTGAGAGAGCTTGGCCAATCAGCTCTCTCTAGACCTCCGGCTGCGAGAGGTAGCAGCATCGAACTCACAATCTCCGGATGATAGGGTGAGCACTTTACCACTGCGCCACTCGGAGGCCAGGCCTGTGTTTTCACTTTGTAAAAGGCAGTGTTTATTTAGCAAGTATATATTTGTTCTATGTTATTTTACTGATTTTACATTTTGTTTATTTTGCAAAAGTTGCCGCCCTTTGTTTTCTGAGTATATTATAAGTGATCACCAAAAATGCACTAAACCACAAATACTGTATATACTCCCTAAATAAACTGCCTTTTGGAAAGTGATAGTGCATGCCGTTACGAGTAGCGTGGTTGTGAATATGCATTTTAGCAAATGTAAAATGTTTGCATGAACCCGTGGCGTGCACTTTCATTTACAAAAGGCAGCATTTTGATCAAAAGGCTGATGAACGCATGCACAGATATGAGCAGATTTATTAATAAAATTGCAGACATAATCCCCCAGAAATTCAACAAACACAAATATATAGCCTATTCGCTAAATAAACGCTGGCAACAGAGCGCTCTGATGTGAGTGGCTTTATTTAAGCCATAATATAAAATATTTTTGCTGTGTAGTTTTTTCCGTGTGCATAAAAATTGCATTTCAACAAATGTTTCAGAAACCATGTGTGAGGGTTCACCACTAGATGGCACTGTTTTTGAGTCGATTTGTTTTGTAGTTTTGGTTTGTAGTTTCCCAGAAGGCACCTCGGTCAGGTGATGAGAGTGCTCACCTGTACCGAGGTAGCTCATTAGACACTATAAATAGCTGTTTGTTCTGGGAAATTTGGGCTTTCCTGTCTTTATCCTTTGGTTTGGTTATGTTATGTTCTGTTTTAGTTAAGTTGGCATATGTTTTATGGCGCTGTCTGTGTTCACTGTGTTAGTTTGTTTCTTAGTCTGTCTGGTTACCCCTGTGTAAGTACCACTGTTGAATGTTTAGTTCTTAGTCTGTTTTACTACTAACATGGTGATATTAACCTGCCTAGTTCTTAGTCTATTTAGTCTCCTAGTTTGTCTAGTCTCCACGTCTGCTTAGATCTTAGTCTGTTAAGTTACTAACCTGCTTAGCCACTATCCTGCTTAGTTATTAGTCTGTCCCCTACCCTAGTCTGCTGTGTACCCAGTCTGTTCATCCCTTAGACCTTTGGCTACTAGTCTGTTAGCAACTAGTCTGATTAGTTATCATCTAGCTTAGCAGCTAGTGTGTGTAACAGCTAGTAGGCTAGGTCTCTGTTATGTATAGTGTTAGTCCTCCTGTCTGTGTTGTATATTAGTCCAAGTTATAATTTGGTTTATGTTTTGTGTTTGTTATGCCCCAGCTAGAAAGCCAACTTCCTTTGTTCATGTTTTGGTTTGTTTAAATAAAAAGGACTTTTATGTTTCACACCACCCTCTGCGTTTATGCCTGCCCTTCTTAAGCCCACGGCTATCACCCTGAGCAATCACCAGCAGTACGTGACACCATGCCTTATTGTTTGTTTCTCTTCCTGACCTCAGTGGACACTTTTTTGTGTGAGGAATCTGAGTGTATGGGTGTGAACAGCTAAGACATCAATAGGAGTCCTGGTGAAACCTGGTGTCACCTGAGTCAGGTGTTAATACAGTAGGTCTTAATTAGTCATGTTCATATTCAACTGACTTTACCACAAACAAAGTTTTTTTTTTTTTTTTTTTTTAGTGTTTTAATTTAGTTGTTTTATTATGGAAACACACCCAAGACTTCTATGATCTATACGCAAAATATCTTTCATTTAAATACAAGGAAGGGAGACTTTAGTTCATTGTGATTCAGACAAAATGCCTAGGAAGGAAACAAGATTTTTTATTTATTTATTTATTTATTTTTTACAAAATCTGAATATATCTTGTAAATTTATGAATTCCAAGTTCATAAGCTCACTTCACATCCATCTGTGAAGACTGATTTAATTGTTGGCATTATTTTGGTTTAAGGAACTTCTAGAAGTGAGATGCAACCAAATGCATAAAAAGTCTTAAAGGCTTAAAGTTCTTTATCTAATAGCTAATAACTACAGCATAATGCCACAAAAGAAAAAAAAAAAGTATTATCAGATCAAAAAAAAAAAAAAAAAAAAGAACTACATTATAAGGTGACCAGTATGCTTGCGCTTCTTGGATTAAACCAAATTTTTTTATTTCTTTTATGTTATTTATAAAACAATGTGTAAAGCATGCATGTATCAAAGCAATTAATAACCATTAATATTTTATTTCTGTTTGAGCTGTACATAAACAGTACTTTAAAATGTGGTTCTCACACATTTATGGCAGCTTTTGAGATTCCTTTCCTTGAGATGCGCATTCTTAATGGCCACATCTGTACCAACAATGTTTGAACATCTGTAACATTGCCAGATAAACAATGTCATGACATTATGACAACCCAGAATTCCTGTTTGGTTGTGCCTAATTAGATCTATGAGTCATAAAGGATTGGAAACATAAATGGACAAACAGTATTTACATTGGATCCTTTTCATCATGTTAGCTAATCTTTTGTTTACCAGCTCCTGAAGATGTTTGAACTCTGTGTGTTGCAAATAAGCCTGAGAACATTTTTTTCAAAAAGGGAACTATACAGACTGGATTTGTCATCCATCACGTAATCCAGACACATCTTTCTTAACGTTTTAATTTCAGAAAAATTTTATTGTGAGGTGCATCTTAGATCCCAATTTACTATGTACTGTAATATGGTGTTTGCACAGCGTCCAGACTGCATCACATCAGGATTCATTGAACAAATTTCATGCATACTGTGTTTTTTTTTTTTTTTGGTGGGGAGGGGCGGGGGTAGGAGGTATTTATTTATTTCTTTATTTTTTTATTTCCTGCTTTATAATGTAATGTTTTGGTCAATTGCTGTTGCCTGTTGTCATTGTTGTCATGTGTTAATGGCATTTTTCCAACATTATCCCATCATCATGTTGTCAATGTTGTTTAGACGTCATTTCATCAAAGTAATTTTAACATTTAAAAACAACCTAGTAGTTCAGGTGGGTGTTTGAAGACAGTTGGGTGTTGAGTGGTCTGACTCCCTCAGGGAAGAAGCTGTTTCAGAGCTTCATGGTTGTTGTCTAAATGTTGTTGTGATGGTGAAACATTTGGCAATGTTTTGAATGTTGGGATAACATTGGCAAATGAACTCCCCCACAACATGTAGACAACCAAAAATTCCTGCTGGGCTTATACTGTAGTGTATTGGAGAACTCTAGAGATCATCCAGACCTGAGCTGTCTTCTAGTCCTTTATGGTACTGTAACTCACAAATGCATAATACTACAAGTTCTGTATCTGCAAGGCCAGCAGTATTGTCAGACCACTGTCACCGAACTGTCTCCAAACACCCACCTGAACTAATCAAACCCTTCACAATCATGCATGCATCACATCACACATACACTTATAATATATAATGATGCTCTGGGATACTTTTTTGCTGTTAGGAGACCCTTTCTTACTTGACGCTAAACTTTTCTTAAGGTCAACAGTTTACAGATTGTTGTACTGACTGCTTCCATCTGTCCTGCATATTTATTTTCCTGTGCATTTATTATGCAATGCTCCACTCACCTCACACAGTATTTGCACTTGATGTAAACTACTGCTTGATACTGCATGTACTGTATTTTCATTCACACATGCTTTTACCTTTACAAGTCAAGCTTTAAACAGTCTAAGCCCAGTTGTCTCATGGGTTCTAAACTTATGACCTTCTACTGAGTAGCACAGAACCTTGAGTTGCTGCAGTCTGCTCTAAATTAATTATACGCGGTGTACTCTTAACACTGCCCTGCAGATTATTGAGGTATTGAGCTGACATCATGCCCTGAACATACTACTTTATTGGGGTCAGCAATGTAAGGATTCGGCACATTTGCCACATTTCTCCTCTATTCTCTATGGCTTTGTACATGGCCAATGACATTTTCCATCTTTTAAAGTAGACAGCCCTTCTTCCTTTTTCAATGGAACACAGACCTGATCCCAGGATCACACAAGCCTCTCAGTCAAGACACGGCTCACACATTTTTCTCTTGATAAATGGTTAAACAGGAAGAGTTTTTCTGCTTGCCTTTCCAATATCAGTGAACTCACAGGTGAAGCTTTAATGGTCCCTGTGTGTGCAACAGCCATATCTGCCCACCCTCCATGCAGACCCAATTAGATCTTTTTTTTAGATAGCTGCTTCTAATGGAAATCCGTGGTTTCTCTCCTTGCTGAGCGAGAACTCTGCAAACAGAAGGGAGTTGCTTTTATTTCACACTGTTTTGTTACTTTCTTTCTTTTTTTTCCCCCTTCCACCCCCAGTCCTTTTTTTTTCTTCTCAGATAATCAAAACCTCTTTAAATGTTTTTTTTTTGTTCTTGTGGGAGGGCTGTAAGAGAAGTACATAAAAGCCAGCATGCCTACAGCATGATTACATCTCCATCTTCAAAGTAATTATGGATACACAATAGGCCAACATTGCCATCTTCTGGTATTTTGGATACCACTTTGGCAGCATTTTGAGCAGATGGTTGATTGGCGCAAAATGAATTTACAGTTCAAACCCATATCAGCGTATTATACAGTGGGGCCGACATGCCCCTTTTTTATTGGAATAAACAGAAGGTTTTAGAAGCTTTAAATATTTAACACAAAGACAGACATTCACTATATTGAATATTTTATGTTCCAGATTTTGCACTATTTCTAGGTTCCTATTTTAATGTAATTAAATGTGAACATACATTACATTAAATAGTGAACCTACATGATTTCCCTAATCTCTTCTATTGAAGCATGCATTAAGACGACGCGGAGTATGAATCTAAATGTGATCTAAAAAAGATTTTTCATGAACTTGTGGAGCCTGTTCTAGCTTGAAAATGATTATTATTAAAGCATAAAGGAGGACTAAATCTTTTTATGGTCAAAAATAAAATTAGTTTAAAATGATATAAAATTAGAGAATAATTGAACATAGAAGTATTTTTACTAGTGGTGTCCACTGTATTTTACAGCCTAGGGTAAAATTGGAATTTAGTTAGTGGAGTCCTTCTTTTATTATACTGTAATATACCATGATGAGATTTACGTTTTCACCTCTTCACATAAAACAGAAGGGGATAAACTCAGCTGTCTGAAGCTCCCAAACAATTTAACATGTCACAAAGTATTAAATTATCTGCCTACAACGTTATACTTTCTCTATTTAAATAACAGTATACTTATTAATGCCTAATATTCATTTTTTCATTCTTTTTTTAAATGTGTGAGGACCTGGACCTGTGAAACTCCAAAACTAATTCTTTTTGTGCTAAAATGACAATTGTTAAAGCCAGCATGGTGAGGAACAACCCATGAAGCCATCTAATGCATCTTTATGAAATGCAACAACACATGCATAATTCACTAGCGTTGCACTAATAAGAACAGGGAATATGGAACAAAGCCATTATTCTCAACCAGACAACAGGAGCAGTTATCCTCACTCACAGACACTCAGGCACAGATGGCTGTGGCATCATCAGGATTTAACCTTTCACTCAATAAAAATGCTATACACTCAGTGGTGATTCAAGGACAAGTAAAATGTCAAATCTAAAATCAATGTAAAATCTTTGGTGAGCAATATAAATCTACAGTATGTGCACTAAAAATAAGTCAAATGAAACCAACTACACATGTTTATGTGGGGGTTCCTCAAAGAGTTGGATGTGAGGTTGTATGTTTTTTGGATTATCTCAGACCTGATTAATTGTTCACCTTGAGATATCCAAAAACAGCGAGAATTATAGGCGATTTATTTAATGAAAAATAAACATGAGGTGGTCAACACAGTAGTGTAGTGTAGTGAAATTCTAAACCAAATCCAGACAGAAGGTAATGCAGAAGTAAACAAAGGTCATCCAGAGGGCTATGTGTATCTCTAAGCAGTCGTTATTGTCTGTCATTACTTTTCAGCAAACTTTTACTGTGATTAAACCTAACATCGCTGAAGGTCACTGTGAGGCCTCACACTGCCCTTGTGCACAGATCTATCCATTAAATGGACTTGTAAATATTTCCCTATCTTTTTTTCTTACACGAGAAGAAAAGTAGAAATGCCCCCTGTGGCCATAGGTCAGCTAATGCATTTGAAAAAGAAAGAAAGAGAAAAGAAAAATCAATAACAGTTTCTGAAATATGCTATGCTCCCTTTGGATGCTTTTTACACCTCTAAGGTGAAAAAAAAAAAAATATATATATATATATATATATATAACTTTGTTTAAGAAAAAATCGTTATACATGTGCTTTTATCTGACAATATCTTGGTAAGAATTCTCATAAAAATAGTTTGTTAAATTATTTGTTAGGAAATTTAATAATAAGAAAAAAAAACACAATGCAGCACATAGTAATGAATATAAGTCCTTAATGCATTTCGAACGAGACAAGCAAGAAGGACCATGTGCTTATACAGGATGAGTGAGAGGAATTTGTAGTACAGCCTTTAATGGCTTGTTCTTTGTATTCTTAACAAATAATACAGCTTATAAATGAAATTGATAACAAATATACATACAAAAATAATAATAACAAAACTCTTTTTTCCTCAAGACCATTTAATTTGTTCATGAAAGAATTTCTGCAGCCTCGGAAAAGCTCAATTTTTTACAGTGTTGCAAACAGACTCGTAATTACAGGGAGCAACAAATAATACCATGGTTAAGAACAAAGAACTGTGTGGCCAATTCTGAAGTCCTGACAGCTGGCAACTTTATCACAGTTATTTTATTCCTACTTGAACTTGACTTCAGATCACTCTAACTATACCCAAATTGTAGCTCACATAAATTATTCAGAAAAGGATGTATTGCAAAAATAAAAAAGTGAAGCCATCATCAAGAATATTTTAGTCTATTAAAAAAAAAAAAACGTTGCTTTGTTTCAAGACACATTTATCTATGTGAGTTCTGCTTCATCTTTTTTTTTGCCATTCATCAGTAAAGCTACAGTGTTTGATTTTGTTTAGTTAAAAATTAAACAATAAATATGTTTAATAAGACAAAAAATGTACAGTATAATTCAAGATTCAAGATTCAATATGATTATTCCAAGGTTTTCTGGGTCACACTGATAGTAGTTCATATTCAGCACTGTATGAGAATTTGTAGGTCAGAATTGGTGGGAAATGTGTAAGTATACAATAAATATTATGAGAACATTTAATATCCCTAGCTTTAGACACAACAGAGGTAAGGATGCAATCTTGATTGACAGGAGCTGAAAGTAAATGAGGCCAATATTCAACAATATCAGGAAAATCATTTAGGACTGATGGAATTTAAGTTCTTTTTTTAATTGATATGAACCCATTTCTTTGCTAATTAGCAAGATAGACTGTAACCAGACAACTCATTATGGAAATAGTGACTAACTGGAGGTGTGCTCCTTTGTATTTATGTGCTCCGAACCCAGTTTTAGCAGGCAAGAATGAGTCATCCATGGCATCTGCTCCTTTGACGATTTGATTTATTTTATTTTTTTTGGCTGGTGTGGAAAACTCTGAACTGGAGAACAAAATGTACTGATTAGTAAAAAAAAAAAAAGCAAAGCACAGACTATAAAGAAAATAAATAACACCAGAAAATTACAGAGTTTTGCTCTCTATGCTGCATCCCAACAAACTGTCTAGAGCAAGTGGGCAGCTTGCATCTTTCACTTTGTACTTAGCAACTAGTGGTTCGATTCTGCTTTCATGGTTTAGATCTACTTACTGTATACTATAACGGAAAATCATGTTACATTCTTATCCTTATATACATTACATTTCATTTATGCCTAGAGTGACGTTCTCATTACACATTATAGTAGTTGAGGAGTAAGGGCCTTGCTCAGGGGCCCAACAGTGACAGCTTGTTGGTGTTGGGGTTTTTCTAGAAGATACAAGGAGTAACTTGTTACCTTCCAATGCATTAACCACGGAGCTATCTATCTATCTATCTATCTATCTATCTATCTATCTATCTATCTATCGATCTATCTATCTATCTATCTATCTATCTATCTATCGATCTATCGATCTATCTATCTATCTATCTATCTATCTTTCTCTCTACCTCTCTCTCTCTCTCTCTCTCTCTCTCTCTCTATATATATATATATATATATATATATATATAAATCTACATATCTATCTAAGAAAGAGAGAAAGAGAGATTTTGTACCTTGAAATATTTGCTGGAAGTATTTTCTTCACTCAGTTTTTCTGAGCCAACAGATGCCTTTTTAATGAGGGCTGTGAGATGATTTGAGGTTTGTAGAAACGTTCCCAGCACACAGAGGTGACACGGTGCTGGCTGTGGCCTCTCATTCTCTAATGAGGTGGCTGAAAACGGAATGACAAAGAACAATGTTTCTCTACAAAACCTGACAGCTGGCGAGGTCACCCTGGAATAACAGAACAAAAATCAAACACTGGTATTAACTACAAGGAGACCACAAGCATATGATCATGCCATAAGTCAAAGCCCTTAATTTTTAAAACAACACTATGCTATTTTACCCCAATAAACCAGGGTCAGCATACTGTATGTAGAAATTTATTTCAACTTTATTTAAAGCCAGGCCCATGTCTTATTTTGGTTCCACCACAGCAGTTGTCCAGATTTGTTCGGTCCTGACACTGTCTGGTGATTTTCTTGATTGCTTAGGAGTCCATTAAGCTTACTGGTGAAGTCTCAGATTCTTATTTATTATTATTATTATAGTGGCATTACACAGCCCCCCATTATCAAAATGATTATATTAATTAGGAATTATTCGCTGATTTAGATGATTACACGACTTGACTGGATACAGTTCTTAACCTGAAAACAAGTAAGATTAAATAATCGCAAATTAAACCTAGTGAATGAATGTGAGTGTGTGGTGTGTGCATGTGTGCCCTGTAATGGATCAGCACCCTGTCCAGGATGTACCCTGAATGGTGTCTGAAGTTTCCTGGGATAAGCTCCAGTCTTCCAGTGACCCTGTATGGAATAAGCAGTATAGAAATGAATGAGAATGAATGAACGAATCGACACCTAATGTGTTGTCTCAGCAAGAGAAGCTCTAATAATTAGACAGGTAATTGTAGTTTTTATTCATATAATGAGCCAAATATTTGTCATTGTTTACACAATGTAACACAATTTTTATCCTTGAATAGTAACTGTTATTTCCTGTTAGCTAAAATGGGTACAATTTCCTTCAAACTTTGTTTTTGTGATGAAAACAATTCAAAGTATTTAATTCTAATTATTTATTGACATATAAATTGGCAAATGTGAACTTTCTGGCTTATACAAAGTCATAAAAAGACCAAAATTATAATGCAATTGTAAAATAGTATTCATCTTGGTAGCGGCGTCAAGTCAAGAATGTCTTGATGGAAGCGTTCACCCTGCTCCTCTGCGTACACACCCATATTGTCTTTAAACCTGTCAAGAAGAGCATCGAGGATATGCACTTTGAGGGACATTCTCCAGCCCATTTTGCAGAAGTTTGCACCATGGTCTCAAGTTTCACATAGTGATTTCAAAGGAATCCTCGAACCACGGCAACAAAGCTTTATCATGCAGCTTTTTGTGTCCTGGTATACTTTTTAGTATATACCTTGCACTCCATTATCTTTTTAATTTGTGGGGAAGATCAATTTGTGTACGAAGATCTTAAGACTTACTACAAAAGACTTAAGACTTAAGACAAACTGTTTCATCAAGCTAAATTTCATGTGAAATTGTGGAAACAATACAAAAGTTTCTGCCCACATCGAACACAGTTTGCTCTCACCAGTCTTACTTGGGGTAGCCCCTGCTGCCCCATAGGTAAATATGGCATGGATACTTGGTGAAGCCGCCTTGGAGACCCATTAGGAATATCACCATTTTTAAGTCTCCGATCACCTCCTAGCAGTAGTCCTCGTACTTCAAAGCATCTTATAGCACTGCTGTATTCCTCTTTAAGCTGCACCGAGTGATCCAGTGAAAGAGATGATTTTTCGGTTATGAGGAATCGCAGCTCTTCATTGACAGGTCCTGCATGAACTATCAATAAAGAGGTGTCACTCACTGGGATTTCAGGAAATTTCAATTGCTTTAAACAGACCAGACACACCGTTGCAGAAGCACAGCTCATCTTGACGGCTGAAGAAGCTTGAAAAATACTTCAAAAATACGCTTTCTCTGATCTGCTACATGCACACTTTCATATAGCCAGTTCCACTGCTTCAGTCTTGACATCAAAAGATCGGCTTTGGACTTTGTGAGACCAAGTTCTCTCACCAAGTTGTTGAGGTCTTTCTGGTTGGGGTAGTATGGGTTTCTCCGTTCTACGTCATTTCTGTAAACTGGTAATCTGGACTTCTTTATCCTTTTCTGTTGCTCTCTTCTGGAGACAGCTGATCTCTCTTTGGAGGAGTAGGCACAGGAGCTCTATACTGCGTGGCACTGGGGCGATGGATGATGGAATGTCTGGATATATGGTAGCAGGTGCATTCTTCCCACGTCGACGGTTTGAAGGGTCAACCATGAAAAAAAAAAACAGTTGCTTCAAGAAAATTCTGGAAACTCCTAAAAACTTCTACAAAAAATTTACTTTCATAACAAAGACAAGAAAAAGTCAAAAATTTGTTCCACTGTGTTAATAAGATACACTGACATGCACTGAAGGGGGTCGGTGAAATGAATTTTATAGTACAATCTGGCAAAAGTTTGAATGCCCCCTTGTTTACTGCAAGACCAGCAGATGGCGCCAGAAAACACACAAGAATGATAACGATAAATGAATTCGTTTGTATTCCAAATTATTATTATTATTATTATTATTATTATTATTATTATTATTATTATATTGTTTCATTACTTAATTAATGCATAAATCTATGTTTTGGTCTGGTTGAAGCGTTTATAACTGCTTGGAGGACAGGAAAAGTAACATTTTAGAATGCCCTGAAAACTGAAAAATAATAAACAATATATTTCGTTTTTAACTACAGTGGAATATTAATGATGCGTATACAATTAATATATGTGCACGTAGGTGTTTATGTGCAATATTAACACATATATGATGGCATGGTTAGGTCATTTTGTGCGTTTTAAAGGAATGCAGGAAACGTGTCTATCATACTAGGTTCCCAACGCTAACACACACACACACACACACACACACACACACACACACACACACACACACACACACACACACTGCGACTCAGCAAAGACAGTTAATAAGCAGGGAAAAGACTGAGCGTGCAGTAAAATAAGGTACTGCAAGATCATGTGTGGGAACCTGTGATCTAGTAGACAAGCAGTTCGAATACAAACCAGTGGGCGTGTCCTCTGTGTTCCCGCTTCTCAGTCAGACAGTCTTGTCCAATAGAATAGCTCAGTGGGCGTGTCGTGCCTACTCGCGCTTCTCGTGCGTCCACTCGGACCAAGTTAAAACTCAGGGCGCGCGCCAGTGCCGTAAGAATGTGGCGAACGCTTTCGATGCACGCGCACGGGGTTTTGCAAACTTTTTCTAACTAGTGTTTTTTTTCTTCTTCTTCCAGACGTACATTTGATGAGAGGAGTGTATCGCTTTGCATGATTCACGCGTATCTGCTGTCACTGATCAGACTCTGACACCATGACGGAACTCTATCTGTGGCTTGTTCTCTTGGCATCAGTGGCAGGTAGTTATAGTTATGCACGCGACGCTCATGGACTGTCGTACGCGCACAGATCAGAGCTCTCAGAAGACTCGATACTTGTAGCGAACAACAGGATACGCGTCCCCTTCGGGAGATCGGTTTTCATTGATCCCATCAACGATCTGGTGATTGAAGTGCAGCCGGGAGACAGGTGCAGCTTAATCGTGCTGGATAATGATCCGCTCTCCCAACGACCGGGGCATCTTTCCCCCAAAAAGTTCCCGTGTGAATTCGGACCTAACGATGTGAAATACTCGCATTTGGGCTCCAGGAGCCCCGCCGAGGACAGAGTGCGGCTGCAGCTCAGGTACGACACTCAAACTGAAACCGTCATCATACCGTTCATGCTGGAGATCGAGGTCCTTTTCACACAACTGGAGATAGTTACTAAAAATATGCCTCTGACTGTAGATAAACTCCATGGCATTAGCAATTCAATTGACAGAAGAATACTGGAATTTACATATGATAGAAACTCTGAGCAGTGCGAGGTCACATCCCTGTCTACTAGCAGTGCACTGCCTAGATATGGTGAAGTCACTGATGAGAGTAAATTAGAGAAAATGATGGACTGTGATGCTTTTCTCAAAGCCGATATTTGTTATAAGCATACTTCTAGTCAAAAGTCTCCAAACAGAGACTATATTCCAATGGTCGTGGAGCTGAGAAACAAAGAAAATAATCTACTGAAGCAAGAATTCTTTCATATCATGATACGGATAAGAGAAGGCCTACCAAACCGTCCTCCCAAACCCAGCTTTGTGGCTATGATGATGATGGAAATTGATCAGTTTGTCATGACTGCTATAACGCCCGACATGTTAGCTGCAGAAGACACCGAATCCGATCCTGATGATCTTATTTTTAACATCACCACCCCTTTCTCTTTTGAGGAAGGTTACATTGTGAGTACCGACGATAGAAATTTACCAATAACATCTTTTTATCAGCGAGACATCAAGGATCTGAAGATAGCATACAAGCCACCGTCTATGGACTCGGACACGGAGAGAATATTTCAGATTGAGTTTGAAGTTTTGGACATGGATGGTGGAGTTTCAGAACCTTTTGCTTTTATGATTGTTGTAAAGACCATGAACACACTTGCACCGGTGGTGACAAAAAACACAGGGCAGCTTTTATATGAAGGTCAGTCCAGGCCTCTGTTCACTCAGAATAATTTAGAAATCAGCGATGAAGACAACCTGGATAGTGTAAGGATAACTGTTGTAAATGGTCTCCGTCATGGTGTTCTCACTATACTTGGCTCCAGCACAAATTATTTCACACCAGCTGATCTGCAAGTTGGTATTGTTGTCTACCAGCATGATGGCAGTGACACATACAGTGATAACATAATTTTCAGAATGACAGATGGCAAGAATGAAGTGGAGTTTTTGTTCCCTATTTCAATTGTTCCAACTGATGATGAACCTCCCATTATAAATGCCAACACCGGATTGGTGGTGTTTAAACACCAAATGATTCCCATTTCACCTCGAATGCTTAGTGCAGCCGATATTGACTCTGAAGATTCCACAATCAAGTTCACCATTGAACCTCCACACTCAACAGTTGGAGAAGTGCTGCTAAGGCAGTCTGAGGCTCCAGAAGATCCATCTTCATGGAAATTCAATATGGAAGATGGGTTATATGAGAAAGCTGTGACAGAGTGGCAACAGAAAGACATAACAGATGGCAAACTTTTCTACAGACACACAGGGCCTCACATCACTGAGCCTGTCAGTGACCAGTTTATCTTTAACGTTCAGGATGATGCTGATCCTCCAAACCAATCAGACGAGAACACGTTCTTCATTAGGATTCTTCCTATTGATGATGTTCCACCCATACTTTTTCTTGGCACGTCTTTACAGATGACAGTTCATGAGTATCAGATGACGAGTTTTAACAAGAATGTCCTTCGCTATACTGATTTGGATTCTGATGACAGAGATCTGAAATACACAATAACCCAGCCTCCAACTGACACAGATGAAAGTCACCCAGTCAGATTTGGTTCTATAGTTTTAACAGAGCATCCTAAGACCGAGGTAAGAGAGTTCACTCAAGCACAAGTGAACCATCATAAGATTTCCTACAACCCACCAGACATTGAGCTGGGCATTACGACCCATGTTGCACAGTTCCATTTCACAGTTGAAGATACTGCTGGAAATAGTGTGAAAGGAATTTTCACCATATTGGTGCAACCTGTTAATAACAAGCCCCCAGAGATAACCAACACTGGTTTCACAGTCTTTGAGCGAGGTATGCATATGCTTACAAATGCTGAGCTTGATACTACTGACCTTGATACAGATAGTAACCAGATTTCCTTTACTTTAAGTCAGATTCCACAACACGGGCAAGTCCAGCTTAGCTTTGCAGATTTGGTTAAAGGGAAGGCATTTAGCCTACAAGATATATCAGAGGGCAGAATTTCTTACGTCCACAATGGAGATGAGACAACCAGTGATGGATTTAAACTGGATGTCAGTGATGGTGTCCATATTGTACCAGTAACAGTAAGAATAACAGTGAAACCAGTTGATGATGAAATGCCAACTCTGACTCTCACAGCGGGTACTCTTGGTTCTCACCTGTCTGTGTTGGAAAATGGTGCTGCTGAAATCACTGTCAGCATAATCCAGGGGAAAGATGAAGACACAGATGACCTCAGGCTGACCTTTATTGTCGAGGACGCCCCTTCATACGGAGAGATCATGGTAAATAGGATACCTTCTAACATGTTCACCCAAGCCGATATAATCAATGGTTTGGTGACGTATACCCATTCAAGTGGTGAGATTGGGCTTTTCTCAAAGCAGGACCATTTTAATTTAACCCTCACTGACATGTCTGATGAGTGGGCTGTAGGAGGAAATAAAGTCACTGGAGTATCTGTTCATGTTTCCATTCTTCCAGTGGATAACCAGGCCCCAGTCGTAAAAGTGGTTCCTACATTTAATGTCACTGAAGGAGACAAAAACACAATTGGAGACCACCAAATAATTGTTGAGGATGCAGACACACCCACTGAAGATATTTTGTGTACTATTGTCGTTCAGCCAAAATCAGGTTATATGGAGAACGTCTCGCCAGCGCCAGGTTCTGAGAAGTCCCGGTCTGGCACAGCTATTAGCGCTTTCAGTATTAGAGATGTCAAGGCTGGCCATATACACTATGTCCAAAGCATTCATAAAGGAGTTGAACCTGTAGAGGATAGATTCACGTTCAGGTGTTCAGATGGCATTAACTTCTCAGACCGACAGTTTTTTCCAATTGTAATAGTCCCAATCAATGATGAGAAACCAGAAATATTTGTCAGAGAGTTTGTGGTGATGGAGGGAATGAACATCATCATCGACACCCCCATCCTGAATGGAGTTGACGGTGATATTCCCGCTGAAGATTTGACTTTTATCATTTCAGAACCACCCAAACATGGTTTTATTCTTGATCAGTTGATCACCGGCTCTCTCCCAGTTACCAACTTTACTTTGGAGCAAATCAAGGAAGCTTCCAGTATTATTTATGAGCATGATGATTCTGAGACGACAGAAGACAAATTTAATGTTATTCTCACAGATGGAAAACATAAAGTAGAAGATACTGTTATGATTATGATTATTGCTGTAGATGATGAAACTCCAAGACTGGCCATTAATGATGGTTTGGAAATTGAAATTGGGGGGACAAAGGAAATCGATAATAAGATTCTGAAGGCAACTGATTTAGACTCAGAAGATAGCACACTTATATTTATAATTCGATATGGACCAGGTCAAGGAATCCTACAGAAAAAAACAGACCACGGATCATTACAGAACATCACAGTTGGGATGAATTTCACACAGATGGAACTGGATCAGGGTCGCATATTCTATACTCACAGTGGACAGGAAGGTATTCGGGACCTTATAAAGTTTGATGTAACAGATGGTAGTAATCCACTAATCGACAGGTATTTCTACATTACTGTGAGTAATATTGACGCCGTGTTTCCTGAAGTTGTTAGCAAAGGAGTATCGCTGAAAGAAGGAGGAAGTGTGATGCTTACCACTGACCTACTCAGAACAAGTGATCTTAACAGTCCAGACGAAAACCTAGTTTTCACTATCACCAGAGCCCCTGTCAGGGGACATCTGGAAAGCACAGACACTCCCGGAATGCCCATTGTGTCCTTTACTCAACTTCAGCTGGCTGGAAGTAAAATCTACTACATCCATACTTCAGATGATGAAATCAAAATGGACAGTTTTGAGTTTGAGGTCACTGATGGATATAACCCTGTTTTTCGCACCTTCCGTATATCTATAGTTGATGTTGACAACAAAAAACCTGTCCTGACAGTACATGAACTCCGTGTGTCAGAAGGTCAGTCTAAACTTATTACGCCATTTGAATTGACTGTAGAGGATCAGGATACTGCTGAGGAATTCCTGATGTTCACCGTCACTCGGTTGCCTAACCACGGTAAACTGCTCTACAACAACAGCCGCCCAATTACCTCTTTCACGAAGCAAGATCTGAATGAGAACCTAATAAGTTACAAACATGACGGCACAGAGTCCTCACAAGACAGCTTCTTTTTTACTGTCACCGATGGAACACACACTGATTTCTACGTGTTTCCTGACACAGTGTTTGAGACTCACAGACCTCAAGTCATGAAAATCACTATTTCACTGATAGACAATGGGGTACCACAAATTGTGGTAAACAGAGGTGCTCAAACATTGAAAGTCCTGCCAACAAGCCACCTAGGTTATCCTATCACCAGCAAAGTGCTAAAGGCAGAAGACAAGGACAGCAGCCCAGGAACCATGGTCTTTCACATCACCACACAAGCAGAGCATGGCTACCTGATCAACCTACAGAAAGGGAATGATTCCATCAATACATTTACTCAAGGTAAAGAAACATGTACAATATTTTATGGTTCTGCATTTATTTGTCTCATGCTGTTTGTGAAATTAGTTTATAAAAGCCATGACTTCTTAACCTAATTTCCAGCTGACGTGATGAAAAAAACAAGATCGAGGTTTCCCCTCTTGTGGTCTCAATTCCAAGATTAAATTTTACCAATCGCAAAAAAGCCATTTTTGGCTGTAAGAGTTGTAACCAATAGTTGTAGCTATTCATACATGGTCAGTGCTGGAACATCACTGTTTAAAAGAATAGTTTTGAATATTTCAAGAATACAGTCATAATCATTTGAGAACAGCTAAAATGAGAACAAAGTCTTAATAAATCAAGAGTAAATATGTAATATTTCAAGATATTGTATAATTATCATAATAAATTATACTACCAGAAAATGCTGCAATATTTAGAAAATAATATAATACAAAATATGATCAAAAGTATGAGGATACCTGCTCATCACCCCATATGAGAGTCAAATAGTTAGAATCACAAAATTATATACTGTAGAATACAGTAAGGAAGGGAGTAAATCTGGAAAGGGATGTTTAGATGTTTAGGGATGTTTTCTTGTGAAGGTCAGGTGTCTATATTTTTGAGCAATGTTTGTGGTTTAAAGTAAGGGATGTTGAGGTTTGGTTTAGATATACTGCTTTTCTATTGATTTTATGAGTAAAGAAATATTTAATCTTATAATAGTCTTATCATTATAATAATCTTATAGCACCACATTCAGTTTCTTTAAAACTAAGAACCAAATGAAAAAAAAAAACAGTCTCTTTTGCTGAAAGAGAAATTACAGGCCATGGTTGCCTTAGCTATCGATGATTACATCTGCATACCGTTCAAATAGGTCAAATCAGTGTTTCTCCTAGAAATGTTTTTCGGAGATAATAGAAGTTTTGCATATGTTATGTACAATTTTTGGTTATTCATTTCTCACACAACACAAATTTTTGGTTTGATTTACAGAATAGTGCTGATTTGGAGAGGCAAATGCTTATTTCAGAAGCACGCTGTCTGTTGCATGACTGTGGTTTCCAAAGTCACTTCTGATCAATATTAATAATAATAATAATAACAAAAAGCTTTTTATGCAACTTTATTATGTAAGAACAAAAAAAAAGCTATAAAGTTGAAAAAAAAAAATTATTTTGTAACACTACAATACTTTGCATCCCTACTGTAAACATTTTAAGGCAAATCGCTTAATGAAAAACGGAACATTAACCTTTAACCATTATCCAGACTAAAGTCTCTGTGTGTTAGCCCTAGGCTTAAGTACTTGATGGGACAACTGGAGCGTTTTATGTTATGTTAGTAATTAATTAAGCATACTTTCCCTTAGAACATCTCTATGTGGAGTTATATTAATATTTATTATTTTTAGGCTATTCATAAAATTAATGGAGAAAAAAAATTCTATATACATAAATGTGCAAAATATCTTGCCCACGGGGTGCCTTTAATAATCATCTTCATTTAGTTTTCATTTTCGGCTTAATAAGGAATCTCATATCTTTTAAAAGTTTTTACAGTAAATGATTTCATAACATCAATACAAAAACATACATTTTAAATTGCTAACCATTTTTTTTTTGCTGAATCTGTTGCATATTATCTGTAATCTACCTTTTGGGTAGTGTTGGCTCAACAGTTAAGGAATAGCATTACTGATCAGGGTTCAGACCTTTGCACTGCCAAGCTGCTATTGTTGGGCTCTTGAGCATGGCCCTTAACCCTCTGTGCTCCAGGGACGGTGTATCATGGTTGATATTTGCTCTGTCCCCTACTTCATGACAAGCTGGGATATGCAAGAAAAAGGGTTTCACTGTGCTGTAAGTAATATGTGACATGTAAAGGCTTCTTCTTCGATACGCCTCAAGCACCCTTTCGGCAAATCCATGTCTGCGTTCACAGACTTTTATCACAGACTGAACACTGGCTGCTATGTGACGTCCTCATGCAAGTAATAATAGAAAGCCTTAGCCATTGAGCTGCCATTGTCCAGAAGGCAGATTCTGCACCTAGCCATGGGTGTTTCTAAGTCATATGGAAAAGAGCTGTGTAGCAATTCTCTGATTTCTGAATTAAAGAAAAGCAAGAATTGAAGGGGAGACCTTAAGAAAGGACAAGGTGATCGGAATTAAAGAGAAAACATTGAGTAAAAAAATAATGGAAGCTCAGAATTAAGAGAGAAACAGATTTAATTACAAGTAGGTGGCAGAGAAAGTGAATGAAGAGACGAAGGACAAGGAATGTCAGAATACAATAGAGGGTATTAAGCGAGAACCTAATTTTGAGACACATTATGGTCCTTATAATAGACCAATTTGTTCCATCATCATTTGGTTCCTTCAAGTTCATCCATGTTGAGTTGTTGTTTCCTGTCTGATCTCATTACTCTTTGTGTCTCTTTGTGTTCTGAAGCTCTTACATTTACAATCCCTCATCACGCCACATAAGCACCGCTACCCTCATGTGTCCTGTGCACGTAATCAGCTTGGTGGCTCTCACTGTCGAGCAGCACACCAAAGCTAATTTGTTATTTTGTTACCATGTTAACTCCTTTGTACAAAAAGGTCAGATTTTTCCCTTTCATTGAAGCATGTCCTCAACCAGCACACCAATGGATTTGATCTAAAAGCGATCATGGATTTTAGATCACTCCAAAGCTTTGAGTCTGAGCCCGTTTTCAGCTTGAGTATACGACTTATCTCACACCTCACTGTGCATGTGTAATGTCTCTCTACAACTTTTTGGCTGGGAGTGTCAATTCACTGGATGTGTGTGTATGGTACATTTCAACTAACAGAATAAAAACTGAAAATATTCAACTGAAGTACAAGTGTGGTAATTGAAGAGCATGACAATAACATGGGAGCATGTCTCGTGGGAAAGAAACTTTGGCAAACAGTCACATCAGAGCAAAGAGTGAAGAGCCAGTGGCTTTTTTTTTAATTTGGAGAGCCCTCTACTCAGAGCCTAACATGGTAGTGTCACAGACTTAGAGGCATTAAGATAAATATTTGATGAGGAGAGGCCACACCATTGCAATGAGAGTAGACATATTGCTTACAATATGAGCTGAACTTCTCTATGTGCATAAGAAATCATCGCTTTTACGATTTTATGAAGCTTCCTCCTGTGATATCAATAATGCAGGGCATGGGGCATGGTATAGGGTAGGAAATAGAGATGCTACTTTTATGCATTCCCAGGTATGTTTACCAAAGTATTGTATTAATGCTTATGTAGTCCATTACCTTAATTTAAGTGATGGTGTGTCAAAGAGTTGGGTGCTGGTATCCTGTCTTTAAAATTCCTGCGCTTGTCTGTCATTACGAATGGGTACAGTACCGGTTCTACAAAAGGAAAAACTTCAATTTGCAGTTTAACTGTTTGATTGCTTCCATTTACTGTTTCTTAATGCACAGCTTTCATTATAGCTTATGACTTTTGAATAATAATAGAGTATGTCAGTCATTTTGTTGCTGTTTACGTATGTATTGCATGTGCTGGATTTGCTTTCTACCGTAATTAACTTTTTAAGAATTATTTTTGTTTTCGCAGTGGACATTAATGACCAGCAGATCTACTATGTGCTGAAAGATAAGACCAATGCCACCAGTGACACTTTTATTTTCTACGTTGAAGACAATGGTAAGTTTGTCACAGTTAAATGTATCCATTCATGCTTGTTTCTTGCTTTTTTTATTAATGTATTTTAATAAATATAACTATGTTATAAATAAACATCTTATAAATAATAATACACTTTTATATTACTTTTAGCAATAATTTTTTTATTAGATATTTCTACTTTTTCTATGAAACCTCTAATTAAATCTTTAAGCAGAATCTCCTCAGTACGGAAATTGTAAGCTCAATACGTACAGCATAAATGTATTATTTTTAGCTTTGTTTAGATTTGCTGTAAGGTTTGAATAAGGCAGTCCACTTGAGGACCTAACAGTGATGAACTTTATTATAATTGAGGTTTATTTGATGCAATAAGATCACAACAAAGCCGTCAGTCCATAATATTGGCTTCTGCTGATATAATCGGACTGTTTGGATGATTTGCTTCCTCCCTAAATGAGAACAAACAAATCAGAAAGTCTAATTGGGCTTTATTGAAAGTGGCTTTTCCGCCTCGAGCAAGACCAATATTATCCTTTTGTCTGACTCACAAAGTCAGACGGAGGGGTGGCCTCTTAGAACAACCGTCAGAACAAAATAAGCATTTGATATTTAAGACCAGAGGCAAGGTAGCAAATAATTACAGGTTAGGTGTGGGAGAAAAGTCCAGGGTAACAATTACCCTGCATATTACAGGGCACCTTTAAGTGTGAACTGCTGGATAGACAAATTTGTAGTGTACAAAAGCAGACGGTTTAAACTCTATGAACGTCCTCAGTTGCGCATTTTCTCATGGCTTTTGTAAGAGGATTTGTTGTTCTATAATTGTGAATTCTTCTGCTAATTTAAGCCCCATTTACACTGCAGGTCTCGATGCCCAAATCTGAATTGTTGCCTATATCTGATTTTTCTGACCGTCTGTTTACACGTTCTTTCAACTATGACTCATATCCAATTCAAGTGTTTACACTTGCCATACCATCTGAAACATCGCACATACTTAGGTTCTTGCACTACAGACTAGCCAAGATAGATGAAGGCGAAATATGCTTGATGCTAGCTCTGCGATATATGCAAAGTTCGCAAAACGGAGAAGGAGGAAAAGGGCCACGATTGCAGCCTGCGCATACGCTTCATTTATTGTGTCCTCAACCATTCAGAGGAATGTCTGGGTGCGAGACGTGTCGGGGTCGCTCTCTGGTGGCTTCAACAGGTGCGGGCTACCGCACACTGGCGCATCTGTTTGGGATGAGCAGCACGTCGGTGTGCCTGATTACGTCATTAAACCGCGAAGAAGTCGCAGTTTTAATGACGTACAGAACACAATGCCTCAGAAAATCCGATCTGTCTGTTTACACGACAATCACATTAGCACATATCTGATTTATATCTGATTTATTTTCACATTATGAAGGAGGCCTGAAACCGATCTCGAAATATCGGAATGCATGCGTTTTTTTCCTGTTTACACGGACATAGAAAATATCCGATATGTGTCACATAGGAGCAAAAAATCAGAATTGGGTCACATTTAACTGACAGTGTAAACGTAGCTTTAGAGTAATTAGCCTTAAACAGCACCCTGTTGGAAACAGTTTGTTTAAATGTGGCAGGACGTCTGCTAGCATATGCAAAATTTCTCTTGTTCCCCAGCAGTACCCTTTGGTTGTCAGGACATTGTAGGAATGTTAATTCTTTGATGTTAGCCCACTGGTATTTGTTTATAAAATTTAAAATAAATCTGAAAAATAT
Source organism: Clarias fuscus (assembly GCA_030347435.1). Lineage (NCBI taxonomy): Eukaryota > Metazoa > Chordata > Actinopteri > Siluriformes > Clariidae > Clarias > Clarias fuscus. The sequence goes on along the minus strand of CM059223.1, from coordinate 12,841,370 downwards.
GACGCTGAGATGATGAATTACTCCAAGACGATTTAGCAAATACGACTTTAGATAAACAGCATAAACATTTATTTATAGCATTTATTCTGCATTATACATTATAGTGCTTAGTGGTAGGTTTCTCGCCTGTGTGGAAGACCCGGGTTCAATTGCCACCCGATGCCCACACCCCAGCCACCGAATGCAGTGCCGTTCCCATTCGATTCAATGTGCGGATCAGGGATCAGTTTGACCACTGAGGCGAACCCTCGACAGGATCAGCTGAAACACTAACAACAGCATTTTTTGTTTTGTTTTGTTATATAAAATACACTCTAGACGTGCTCATACTGTCAGTGCGGGTTTGTTTGTTCTTCTTTGTCCACTCCCATTATTTTTATGCCAGACTCTGGTCTTCTGTGAAGCTCTCACTGTACTAACAAGGCTCTGTGGATACTAATAAATGTACAACTATTGCGTTTTTCCCAACAGTCATTCCAGCACCATTTTATTAAATTATGAAATTTCTTTAGAACCTCATACTCATGGTCATCCAAAAACAGGAATTAAAGATTCCACAATGTTCTGAGAATCAAAGAGCACTGCTTCGTTTTCTGTTCTCTTCTACTTTGCCATCTCTGGAGAGATTTGCACATTCCCAGTAATCCCACCCATTGGAATTATATTTTCTGTCTATGTCTTTTAACCTAGAGATACCAACGACGGGATAGAAATAAAGGGTTAAAAGGTTTAATTTTTAGTATGAACTGAGGCTACATTCCACTTCAATGTGACCCATGAGCTGTTAAGAGGTTCACATTTCTGAATGTTCAAAGATCGTCTCTCTGTGCTAGAGCTGAGAACATTTCTTCTGTTAGAAAGTCCATAACTGAAGAGAGGTTTCTCATCTTTGTATTTAAAGGCACTGAACCAGTACAAAAGGGCATTGGCTTCTCCAGATTGATTATAGTAGTGTCACAAGGTGCTTCCTGAGATATGCTCTTATCCAGACATACAGTACTGTTATCTGTTTAGTTAGTCACAGCGCAGACACTATAACACTTATAGTAATATTTTCCCATTTGGAGTTACTGAGCTAATTAGAGGGCTTTAAAGATTTTTGCTGCATCACAGCAGTGTGGCCCGGGTGTCCTGGGAAATGTACTGTATTCTTGTTATAGAAGCTGATTTCACAACAAATTTAACATGTCTAAAGTGGATTTCGGTGGCATTTAAGATGCATACTGCACTAGTGTGCCCAAGTGTGAAAACTTACACATAATACACTATATACACACATATTTAAACTAAACACTGCTAGGATCTTTTTCTTTCTTTCTTTCTCTCTCTGCTTTCATCTTATCTCTGTCATTATCTCCAGTAGCCTCAGGCTATGGCTCCTAGACACCTCTGTTCCTCTGTATAGGTACCAATTCTCAGACAGACACTCAAGCCAAGACCCAAGAGGCCATAGTTTGTCTATAAAGAGTGAGCCAGGTAGTGCTTTTCCAAATCAGTTTTGTATCATAACAGGTTGGGCTTAATTATTGACAACATGGGGGGGGAAAATCCAGATGTTGTCTTCAACTGAGATTTTTAAAGAATTAGACTTAGTACAAGAAGATCAAAACATTTTAGAGAACAAAGGTATGTGGCATATGTCTCCAGTGGTGGTTTTACAAGGGTACTAAACGAACCTGTAGGAAAAGGTTTTAGTAGTTGCAAGAATGCTTCCAGGCTTATGCCAAAATAATATCATTATTCAGTAAAGCTTTAATTGCTTACATATTTTCTAAGCATGCAAACTGTTTATTTTGAATCTGCTTTTGCCTTCCGTGTCTTAGTAAATATTTGACATTGATAAGATAAAGGGCTGCTTAATTTTAGATTGGTTGGACTTCTCTAAGGGCAAGGCAAAAAATCTTTTAGAAACCTCTGGTGCCATGGGCGTTTTAAACATTCATATATGCCATTTAGTAGCAGGCCAAGACTTCGGGTTAAGTGATTTATAATTAATTGGAGTGCCATATGGGTTTTTGGGGATCTGCGAATGAGTGTTTTCTAGTGCCTGTAGGCCCGCGACAACAAATGTAACCCTTCCAGAATGAGTAGAGGATAATTGCAGCCGAATTTTGTATCTATATATGGGTCTAAAATTGTCACACGTGCATATTGTGCTCAAAAACGCTGGTGCTGTAGCAATGTTGCATTTGGTGCCATTTTAATTCAGAATGGGAATTTTGAATTAATTTGTAGTCACTTTCTGCACAAAAAAAAATTCTAAATAATAATAATTTCATAACCCTGATCTGCCTTTCATTTTTAAACATTATCAATCCTGTGTCCTTCAGCAAGGCAGTACTGTATTATGCACAGTGATCTTCTGACGATGTGTGTTCAATAAGGGGTAAATGGATCTCCACTTGGATCCACAGGTCGCCATAACGTAAGTCGTGCTTAAAGGGGATTTTCCTCTTATTTCCTTCAATAACATACTTACAGAGCAGTTCGGAGTCTCCCTAGAGTTTTGGCTTTATTTGACAGTCTATTAGAATTGATCTCCTCACTCTGAAATTGAGGCAGCTCCTCTGCAGCAGGCTGGGATCACATTAGATAAATTGCTTCTTGGGGGCACTGTTTTTTTTTTTAGACAGTTGTAAAGTTCTTTTTAGTGGTTAGTATATGTGTGTTTGCTTTAAAACCCTAATCTGTACCGTAGCTTTACAGGGATATACTCTGATTACTTTGTACAACATTTCTTAAGCGTGGTGCTCATAGGACTACCTACATGACATCTCCACAAGTCTTTCATGGCACAACAATGCCTTACACAACATCTGGCTTTAGCTTTTAAAGACTATATTTATCATTTTTTTTGTCAAATGTCAAATGGCTGCAACACCTTAGTGAAGTGACAGATTTTTGATGATACAAGGTTGTTGTGACATTTTCAAGGTTTGACTTACATTAGAAGTTATGACAACCCCTAATATTTAGTTCAGCAGTGCTCCAGATGGTGACTGAAATGGTCGAGAACATGCTTATATACTGTAGACCGTCACCAGTGTCGACCATCCTCCCCAAAAATATAATAAAAAAGAAGCAATTTTTAATCCTGTTATAGACTCTTCCCTGGACAACACGAGAGTACAAGAGCGCATGTTAATACAGCAGGGCAGTGAGAGCACTCTCACACATAAGAGTTCATTTAACCGTTCAACTGTCATACGCTCGACAACGTTTCACAAGCGCTCTTGTTATTGATCACAGCCCTCCTGTATTAACCTGTCTGCACACGCTAACAAGCAGTTGGTGAAGTGAATTACAAAACAGGTAATTATATAAAAATAATAGTAGTAGTTTCTAAATAGAATTAAATTTAACTTTTATGATATTAAGAATGTCTTTATTTCTCTTGTTTATTCTCAGTAGTTTTTGAAACTCATTCAGTGCCATAACTGGCTAGCTAGCCAAAGTTAGCTAACGCTAGTCAAAGAACATCAACAACTAAACGGGCAGATTAAAAAATCTAAAGAATTGAAAATATACATTCCTGTAATTCATTTTATTTTATTTAAGTAAGATAGATAGATAGATAGATAGATAGATAGATAGATAGATAGATAGATAGAATACCTTATTAATCACAAAAGGAAATTGTATTGTTACAGCAGCCAGTTCACAACAGTCACACAACAAGTAAGCAGGGAAGGGGAAAAGGTTTGCAATTGAAGGTACATTAATGAGTTAAAACTGTGTCAAATTTAAGTAATATGAATATGAAATACTGCTTCTATGTACAAGTGCATTATTGTGTATACAGGTGGGAATGAAACTCTACATAAGGTGCATCAGCAAGTAATAATGGAGATAATGAACCAGCAAGTATATAGCCATCAAATACTGATAAAAAAGAGAATGCAGTGAATGGAAGTATGTGACCATAGTGCATTGAAGACTGAATGTATATGAGCCTATTTATTGTGTTGTTAGAGAAGGAGAGTCTGCGAGTGACACAGAGCTGGGTTATTGTAAAGTCTAATTGCAGTTGGCAGGAAAGAAAAGCGTTCAAAAAAAAAAAAAGTTAGCGTTCTTCTAAAAAAAAAACTCAAAAAGATGATTTTTTTAAAAAAGATTTTGACAAAAATTGTAGACATACCATAACACTAAAAGTTACACTTTACTATGTGAATAAAACAGTGCTGTCTTTCTGTTTTATTATTTCAAAGATTTCAGCTAGCATTTGCTCTACTTTATCACATTCCCTCACAACCCATTTGCTTCTTGCCAGCTGTTTAGGTGCTCAGAACATGGCACCCAGAGGACAGAATTGCACTGAGTCTTTTACTCCCTGTTTAACTATTACAAATAGCTCCATTAGCTTCCCTGCTTTCCTGTATGCCCTAAACCCACACATCAGATTTATTGGTGGAAATGTTGGAGTGCAGACACTTCAGGTGGCTCGTTTAAGTCTCAGTTTGCTCAGTTTGCGAAAGGGGGACCATTAGCAGAGTGCACAGATAGATGTAGTAGTAGGAGGAGAAAAAAAGTACAAACTGTGCATCATGATGCTGCTCAAGGAACCTCTAAGTAAATAAATAAATACATTTGGAGAAATATGAAGTATTTTATGTTTAAATCAGCATATATTCATTCATATATTCAGTGAAATGTAAGAATAGGTTTGCCAGAGAGTTTTACACATAAATAAAGAATATAAAAAGTATATTGTTTCTGTGTGATGATGCTATTTAGCAGTAAAACTAGCTGTGACTGGTCTAGAGCCGGTTCAACTTTAGAACGGATTGCCTCACCACGTTGCATCATATGTTTACTTTGGAAAGAGAAAACGAAAATCCGCACATTTTGGTATAAAAAAAAAACAAATACTATACAAATAAATGATAAATATGTATAAAGAGGAAAGAGTATATGGTGTAAAAAGTGGTAATTTTTGGAAACATTCCAATAGTTTTTAGAACTGCATGGTTCGATCCAAAAAATCACATTGCAATTATTTTGACAATTATTATGAGTGCAATTTAAGTATGTGTAAATGTGTAGCTAATGCTCTGAATATGAGGATGTTTACCAATATTTATTGTGTTTATCACCCCAAGTTATGAAGAAAACTTTGGATAAAATCTTGACTAACCATACATTACCTGTAATAAATACTGTAAGTCTTTTAAGATTAAATAATTGCACAAGTCCATTTACATTTTTATCTGATTAATTGTGCATCACTAAACTATACATCTAAAACTGCCAAAACAGGTCATGACATTTCCAATACATGATTCCTACAGTAATTACATTAATTTGTTTGAATTTCACTTCAGAAATCATACTGAAGGTGCAAAATACTGTAATTTTTGGACATAGCCCAGAGTCTTTTAAAAGTGCAGAATTAGATATAATGGGCAAAAATTATTTTTAAATACAAGGCCCAAAAAAAACTAGATGACCTACATAGGTTGTATATATTTGTTTTTCAGATTTTCATGGATATTCTTAAGTTTGCTAATGTTTTGACACAATCAATTAGTAAGGGTGTGTCCGAAATAATTGAGATTTATCTTTGATATTCTAAGATTTTTAAAACCTCATCAAATTCAGATTAATCTAAAATTATATTATTCGTCACTTCAGATAACACTCCTTGTTTTTTTTTTTTTAAATAACCCTGAATCATGGACATTAAAAGTAAAAAAAAAAAAAGATTCCCTTTAAAATGTAATTTCAATTAATAGTTTTTCCTTTGTGATTGAGCAAAGAAAAGTATTGAGTTTATCTTCACTGCGTGACAGTTTAAGGGTGAAATAAATGTCATTTAAAATAGATTTCATATAATTAATCCAAACTTGTGGTGATTAATGTGATCATTACAATTAGTACAATTCATGCTCTAGTATACTGACAGCATAATAGACAAATATGAATATGTTAAGTGAATGCATGCCATTTCCCATTTATCATTAATTTATATAAAAAAAATAAAAACTTCAGAATAATTTCCATTGTCTTAAAAGAGAGTAACATAAAATTAATTTATGCTGGTTTGTATAATTCATCAGTGAACACAAATAAACTTCTCTGCATGTAAATACATAAACCTTTGAAGTTAAGTTGCCAACTCTGGGCCCATATAAAGTAACTATGTAAGTAAGAAAGCTGTTTTACTAAGGTTGTTCTTGAGTATGGTGATGCTAGAAATGTTTGGATACACAGAGATTTTTAAAGTTTGCGAGAAGCCCTGTAACAATATTTTGGACAATGCCGAGCATGTAAAAATCCAGGCTGCATCCAGGCCTCCCATATCACCATGCACAGGATAGGCATGGTGGCTTATCATTATATGCAAAATTTGAGGCTTGCATGAAACTGAGGGCTGAAGTGAAATAATTATGTTTTACATGCATGAGGAATCGGCAGGACAGAAGCTTATCTTGACCCACATATGGCAGCTTGAGACATGACATGAATGGATGTGTGGGTGACTGTGATCTACTCATGCATATGAGAGAGAGAGAGAGAGAGAGAGAGAGAGAGAGAGTCCAATCATGGTGTGTCCAAATGAAAAGTTTCATTACCTAGGTTAATATTTGCTCTGAAATGGTCCACCTTGTCACTATTTTTTTGTTCTCATTTTTATGTTCTTGGAGATTGTCCTTTTGCATTTGTTATCTTCCATTATATGTAATAATTAAGATCTGTGATCTGACATAGGTCATGCCAAAATTCTAATTTTACAAGCAATCCTTTACCACTATTCTCCAAATTGAATTACATGGATTATAATTAGATTCAGATAGGAATCTCTGGTAAGATTACAATGTGATAATATACATTTTAATTTTGTGCTTAATCTTAAGTGTACTAAGATGTGATTAAAAATGTCTTCATACAGCTCTGTGCCGTACATGAAATGTTTTGCCAGTATGGTACGACCACTCATTTTAAAATGCAGTGATTTTTATCCATTATGAAAAGACAAGGCTTGATGTGCCATATGCTTATTTTGCATCTGAAATGTTTCCCGTAGACATTTTAAATAGAAAAATGGTAGACATTTTAAATAAAAAATGTTTAGTTTCCATGTGTGTGTTTCAAAATCCATAACTGCACTTTGGCAGTACAGGGGCGTGCAATAATTGATTTCTACTAATATCTGATATTTTAAGAATCATACATTACATTTAATATACTGAAAGACATTCACGTTTTTTAATTCATCAATATTTTTTCGATTGTTAATCCACACAGTGATCTATGAATAATTCAAGTATAAAAAGACATCAAACTTCAGGCATGAACCAGTGAGAAACAGGTGCAGATGATGACAGATGATCAGGCTGGTGATTAGTACCCTGGTGATGCTGAGTGCTGAGTGGTTGGAACAGATAAAAGGGGAAAGGAGTTTGCTGCTTAGGTTGTAACATAAACAAGACATTTTTTAATTGTATCTTTAGGCACTTTGGAGCATGTCGGAGTAAAATGTTTGTTCCCATTTGTACCTTTAATCTTCATTTCATTTATTATAAGGAAATGAGGGATGGCTCAAGACTACAAGGAATTTACACTAAACCAATTATAACGTCTAATCAAAAGGCAAAAACCTACTAATTGTTGACACATTGTGGTGTTTCAGATTATTCCTGATACTTGAAATGCAAGAAATCTGATGGGTCCACCTTTTATAACACCTGTACACCTGCACATTGATGTTCTCTAATCATGTAGCGGCATGGCAATACAAAATGATACCTAATAGTAATATCAAACATCATAATGGGGAAAATGTGACTTTAATTATTTTGATCATTAACCCTGTGAATAAATAAGGATTTGTACTGTATATGACCTAAAGTTGAATTTTTGCCCTTGTTCAGGAGGAAATAAGCTGAAGGAGCAGCACTTTCACCTGGACTGGGCCTGGATCTCTTTACAGAACCAGAACTATGTGGTGGATGAGCAGGATGGGGTTCTGGAGGTTGTGCTCAGACGCAGAGGGTACCTGGGGGAAACTTCATTTGTAGGTGAGTCTATGGTGAACATCAGTATTGGAATGTATTTGCGAAGCAAATTCTTCTGTTTTTGCTACACACAAGATATTTGGGTTTAAGATCAAAAGGGAAGTATGAGATGATTGTGGGTTCGAGCATTCCCACCGCTGGGTTGATATCTGTTGGGCACTTGGGACCCTTAACCATACAGTATGCCCATATAACACACCTACCCACTGGAGATTCAGGACATCCCTAGTGCCAATTCCAAGCTTGGAGAACTGGGTTGAGTTCGACATTATCCCAATAACCTATGGATCGAATGACCTGATGTGGCGAGATAAGAAAGAGAATAAGGCCAAGAAAACAAAATGAATGACATATCTGAATTTCAACTTTCATTTACTTTTAAGCAACCTAAACCATGGTAGAGTTGTTTGAAGCCACCCATTTATATTGGAAAGTGTGACTCACAGCTCTGAGTGCCTACTTTTGATCTGACCTGTGAAGACTGTGATTGTTGTTAAAGAGGATAAGTCAGCATGAAAACCAGAGAGCTGTTTATGGGAGAAAAGCAAGTGATTTAGAAGCTGAGACTAGATGGAAAATCAATCCGAGCCAATACAATACTATTCAATACTCTACAATGACATTGTCCAAAAAAGACAGAAACCACTGGTGTACTAGACATCAAACAGCAGTCGGCCGAAGAGAACAGCAGCACAAGATGCAGACAGAAACATAGAGGGTTCTGAGGAAAAGCCAAAAACAGAATTCAGTAACAAAATCAACAACCTCCAAACGTCAGTGAGAGTATCACAATCCAAGCTTTGAGGAAGACTTCAAGAGTGAACTGTATAAATATATACATCTAGAGGTCATCCAACAAGATCCACAATTCTGATCTTTCATTTCATATTCAGCTTTTGATCTATTTAATCTTTCCTTTACCTTATTTACTTGGATTGGATTGTATGCCGCACGTAGTACCAGTCTTAACCTTAAGCACCTTGTTTGTTTATTCTTTGTTTGACTTTTTTCTTATTAAGTGCACTGGCCCAATTTTATTTTCCAATAATCCCCAATGAATGGTGATGCGAATGCTAAGATCACTAGACCCTGGCTAAACATAATATGGATTTCAGTCATTAGCTTTGAATAATCTTTTGCACTGAAGTGAGACTGAATTCATGGCGTGAGACTGTTATTGCTCTGGCTTATCGCTGGTGGTTTTTATCTAGTGTATGAGATTTTTTTTTCTCTTCTTTTCCCCTCAGTCTTAGAGGCTGAGATGAAAGTGTATTGTATCTGCAGTCTCTAGAGCAGTCGAAATAATTGTGTGTGTGTGTGTGTGTGTGTGTGTGGACCTGCTTATTTTACTTTGTTTGCCACAGATCGGAATCAGTGTCACGTCCATATTCATATTACTGAAGGATTTGGGTTAGTGTGTGCATGAGAGAGAGAGAGAGAGAGAGAGAGAGAGAGAGATAAAGCATGTGCATAAAAGGAAGAGTTTGCAAAAAAGAAAAAAAAACCACACACAAACAAAAAAGCTAACAACAAACAGAGGATAAGAAAAGACAGCGATTAAAAAGGAAGCACAGGGAAAGAGAAAAACTAATGGAAGTTGGAAAAAAGGAAAGTGTGCTGATGCTGGAGTCTAATTTAGCCCTCTGTATTCTGGCTTCATTTGAATAAATACCACAATTAGGCTTTCAGCATATACACCCATCACTTTCTGACAATCAAAAACAGATGTATCCAATCTTCTACCAAGAACTGTTTTATTTACACTACACGCCCTGGCTAAACACCGGCCCAATACATTCATATGTGGTTCTTCATCAAACGGTTGGCACACAATTTATTTAAATGACTTACTAAAGTATGATGTAGATTTACAATTTTGCTTTATTGGGAACTAAGTAAGAAAAGCTGATCCAGAATGACACTACTCCTGTGCACACCGCAACGTTACAGAGCAAGGAACTCATGGCTGGAAAGAACTCAAGTGACCTCAACCTCACTGAATACCTTTGGGATGAACCAGAACAAACCCAGAGACTGCAGATACAGTATAACCCCAGGCCTCTTCACATAACAGCAGCACCTGACCTCACTAATGCTCAAGTGGTTGAAAGATTACAAATCCCTACAAACGTACTGCAAAATATTGTTGAATGTCCTCTCAAAAGAGTGGAGGTTTTTATAAAAGCAAAGAGGTTTTCAAACTGAAATGGGTTGTTCAGTTTAGCAGTATCACATTAGCTGAAAACATCGGATAAAAAGATTAATTATAAATGTTAAGATACTTCTTTTGTGAAAAACCTTTAAAAATGGTTTTGGCTAGATTAATTAATAGTTATCTTATTGCTAAAATGTTACGTATTCATTTAATAAAACTATACTAAAATACTTAAGGGTTCCTTTGGGCAAGTGTGTGCTAAACATCAGCCCAGCTGTGGATTAACCACAGTCCTGATGCCATAGGCAGAATGCTGTGGGTAAGCACAACCAGGCTGACATTCATAACCACATGATTGTAAGGATGATATGACTTTTGAACAAGAAATGAATATGGCGTAAATTAATATTTGGAAAGAGGTCCCAAAGAAGCCACATTTACGTTACAGCATGTAGTATTAATTTCGACAACAAAAATAATGATGTAAAACATTCGTTGATGATCTTTTTTCCTGTGACTAAGACGAGGCGACGATGAGATGTCTCAGATATCAGTAAACCATGCCAGTGACGAAATCAGCATGCAATATTGTTGACAAAAAAAGACGAGACTAAAATGAGGCTTAAAAATCCCTACAACAGTTCAAGTATGTAAATTCATATAAAAAAATTTTTTTTTTTAAAGAAACGTTTCAAAACATAGTAGTCTTAGTATAAAAAACTATGGACATGCTACAGTTGTGATGGTTAAAAATAAATATAATTAGCTGAAAAAAAAACATCAGACAAAAAGATGCATTTTAAATGTTAAGATAATTCTTTTGTGAAAAACCTTTAAAAATGGTTTTGGCTAGATTAATTAATAGTTATCTTATTGCTAAAATGTTACGTATTCATTGACTAAAACTAGACTAAAATACTTAAGGGTTCCTTTGACTAAAACTTGACTAAACAAAAATAGTATAAGACTGAGAAAATAGGATTAAAACTATCAGGGACATTTATCCCGGGACTAAGACTAAGATAAAAATTTTAAATATAGCTGACAAAATTAACACTAATAGCATGTCAGGTAGCTGGCTAGCTCACTCATTGAGTTGTACAGTATGTTCTTGTTAAAGGTGCTTTTGGTAAACTCAGCGTCCCTTATTATGTTCCATCTTCATCTCAAGTCAAAAGTTTCTTAAAAGTTTTTTTCTTATTGTTGTTATTTCTTAAAAGTATTATTTGTCATGCATCATCATGCTGATAATGCCACTAACTTTATTCTAGAAACCGTTTCAAACTCGGAATGAAATAAGTGGAATGATTTGGATGGTGAAATATTCCAGTAAAGTTATAAGAAATGGTAGCACAGTTGGAACAGTATTTGACCAGTCATATCAGTGGGCCAAAATTGTTGAGTAAAGAGCACAAATGGGTGTGATGGTCACAAATGTTTACCAAGGTAAAGAATCTAAAACAACATATATCTGCTCCAAAATCAGAAGGTTTACAATAATTATATCAGATTTTGTAATAAAGATAACACGTTGGTGCTAATAAAACAGGTTTGAGTATTAGAATGTATTGGCTGTGAATAAAAAAAAATAGCTGAAATTCCCACCTCGAAAAATGGCAAGTAATAAAAAAATTTAAGCTGTTAAAAATTCAGGTTTAAAAATATTCAAGCAGTTTGATTCCCATGTGATGCTACAGTACAAACATACATGGCCGGGAGTCCAGAGAGCAAATTGGTCATGCTCTTTCATTTCTTATGCATATTTTAAGTGAGCATAGTTTATCCCAATGAGAGGGACGTTCTAGACTCCCTCTTGTGTGATATTGCTTTTATACAACAGTCCCACAAAAAAAAAAAAACATTTATTATACACATTATTTCGATCCACCAGCACATATCCTTCCGCGACTGATTTGACCAGGGGGTTAGAATGGGATTTGCGATACAGCCTTGTGTTAATTGCTAGTTAGCTTTGTATCTTCCATTAGCCGTGAACAAAACAACAGGGCCGATTCAAAGGCAATTCGGAATTTAGATGCAGCTACTAAGAAGACAATGTGTTATTTAAGATGACATAAAAGTATCAGATGTGTTATCTTACTGCATGTGCTTTTCTGTCTGGTTTTTTAAATCTGGGTTTTGACAGGCCGCTGCTCTCCTCTCTTTCCCGTACTTCAGAACGTAAAGACCTACTTTCACCCACGCTGGCAACCCACATTTGGTGTAAATAATGATTGCTAGAATACATGGGACGCAGCGTGATACAAATACTTAAAATAATCCCGTTATGCTCCCGTTATGCTCTATATCAGCACTCATGGAAAGCCTCTTGTCCAATCAGATTACTCGGTCAGAACTCACTGTTGTTTAATTAGGGTAATATGCTTTTTAACAGAAAGAAAGTTTTGAGTTTAGATCTTAGAACTTAACTTTTAAAAGAGAAGCCATTAAAGGAAATGAAAATTATGTTCAGTCCTATCAGATTATATACAATTTGGAAATTATCTATGCTTATGGCCTTTTTTTTACAGGAAAGTACAGCCTCATCATTCATCCTAAATATAGAGAGATGATTGGCGTTTGGGACATCAGACAGTCCTAATAGAAGTAAAATCACTGTGATCCTAATAAAGCCTAATAAAGCTAAATATGGGGCAAACTTCCCTCACATTCTCCATTTCTCTTATTTCTTATGAAGGAATTGGCACTGTGGATGGCAGTGCTCAGAAGGACAAGGACTTTCGGGGGAAGTTTCAGAAGCAGGTGCAGTTTAACCCAGGCCAGACCACAGCTACATGGCGGATCAAGATCCTTTCTGATGGGAAGTATGAGCAGTCGGAGACCTTCAGTATCATTCTGTCTGAGCCAGTCATGGGGGTATTGGAGTCACCATCAGTGGCGACCGTGGAGATCGTAGATCCAGGAGATGGTATGTCTCTTTGTTTTATCTGTGGTACTTTTTTTTACATTTTTTTTTTTTTCATTACACACAGTATACACTTAGATTACACACAAATTAAATATGCACATTGAATGATAACAGATTTTAGTATGGTGTTAGGCCATAAGAAACCAGCAGAATGTCCTTCTACTCCTTCTCATAAAAACAGTGCTAACCACCATTCTTTAAAAGAATATTTTCTCAACGGGTGTTTGGCTGATGTTGGTGGAGTGCGTAGTTCCAGCATGACATGTGGATGGGGACATTGTCATATTGGTAGAGACCATGCACAGTAACTTATCATAGGATGAGGTTTTATGTAAAAAACAAAAACAAAAAACAAAAAAAACATTATATTGGTTTACATGTTCTTTTCTCTCAAAGGGAACAAAAAGATCCAAATGGTGCCAGCAAAAGGCTAAAACAACTTAACAGTTCTAGTAGTTTTTTCCCTTAATTAAGTACTATAGTAATTTTTAAAATCTGATAATAGAGTAGCCCTGAAATAAATGACCCTTCAGTACAATACCACTTTCCATATTCACCAAAGGGTGACAACATTCCACTCCATTTTGACCAAAATGTCAGAACAAACTCCAAAATAGTGGGGCGTGAGTTACTGAACAATATATCTGAGTGATATGAATTCCTTTTTTGTGTCACAGCATGGATCCCAGACTGCTCTCCATGGCCCAACCACAAATACAATAAGCCTCAAACTGAAGATGTTTTTTTTTTTTTTTTAGTTCTCCACAATTATTTAGGCACTTTATCATCCCTCTTGGCTATTATGAATCTCCATGTTTGTTTCCCATCTATGCAAACTAATTTGGAAGCTTCTGTTAACCACCCGGCATTAAGGCATTAGAGAAGATCTAGTCTGTTATGAAAGTTGTACTTTAGATTAATTAGCAATATGGCTGTTGTAGGCATTAAGAGTTTCTCCTAGAACAACACTGATTAAGGATTTTAGAAGAGTCCTTCTGGTAAAGCACCTGGTGCATTATGTACAAATAGTGTATATAGTATATAGAGGTGGATGTACAAAACATTGCTTTCTAATTAAGCGTTAGCGAAAATGCTAATGAAAATCTTTGTACTGTATAACCCTGTAGCTCAGCCTTAGTCATTTAAATTGCTTTTCTCCATCAGGCATTATACAGTAGATGCCTATAGATGTGTTGACTTTAATTTCACTGTTTGTATCTGACTTTCATAAACAAACTTAGGCTATGATATACTAAAGGCTTTTTCTTTTTTTTTTTCGATATTTCACAATGTGTATGTGTGTTGTACTTTATTGGCTTTGTGGAGTCTCTTGGTAATTATAATTCAGATCTATCACACTGAATGCAACTGATGCGTTCTTAGAGCCTACTTACATCTCCATGGTAAAAAAAAATATATAATAATTGCATGGCTTCCCCTGTGAGCTAATTACTAGCTTCATGGCAGAGTTTGTTGTCGCCAAGGCCACATTCCCCTAGGAACCCTAACATGTTGGAGAGACGTGGCTGTCTCTAATGTCAGGAATATAGAAGACAGGAGACACTTGACTAGCCTTCATGCTCCAGGCCTGATGTTTTGCTTCAGTCTCTCTGCTGGGGAGTATTTGCATGTTTGTAGAAGACCGAACTCTGGAGCTCTATTCATCTTTCCTGATGAACCCCTTTCTACATTAATATTGTAAAAGTGCCGTTTTTTTTTTTTTCATCGCAGTAGGTGACCCACTTGTCCTGAGTTGTGGCAGGGGTATGAAGAAATGTTTTTGGTATGAAATGCATGCTGCATTAATACCCAGTGCAATTCTTGTGAACAAATATAAAAATAAATAAATAAACAAAACATGTGAGTCCATGGGTATAAAATCTAAGCCCCATGAACAGGCCTGCATGCAGTAATTGGCTGTTGAAATCGATGTAACTTTGGAGTTTGTATAAGCAACATAAAAAGGGTTCGGCTTTCAGCAGCTTTCACTGAATGTTTGTGCAAATGACATTTTTATATGAATCACGTGTAAAAGAAATGAGCATGGAGTCCTTCTTTACCAAGGAGCACATGGAGCATGGGAATAGCATTTCTAACCTTTTCTTAGCAGTTGTGGCATAAGCAGCCATAGGAGAAGAAAAAATTTGGAACAATTTGTTGACTTTTTTTAATGAAATATCTAAAATGATTTGTGTCTAAATAACTAAGGGTTTCTGTGTGCATGTTTGTGTGTGTGTTCAACATGAATAATCCCTGAAATGTCTTTCCAAACAGCTTGTTAGTATAAATTAACGTCATTTTAGGCATTTACAGCTAACAGTTCAAAAGCCAGGGCAGTGAATATGCAAATAGATTAGTTTATCACCGATAGAATAATTGAACAAATTTAAAACGACGTGCCCGAAGGGTACGGAATGAGATTTGTGCCAAAAAAGGATTTAACAAAAATAAAAAAAAATTGAAAGTGAATAATAATTTAAAGGAAAAAAATCCAATAAAAATCCAATAAGTTTTTCTGCTGTTTTGTACATTTTGTACTTTTTACACAACTATACCGTGAGGGCGGGAGTTACGGCACTGCATTCTAATTGGCCAGCTGCTATCTGGCAGGTTCTTAAAATGCTTAAAAATGTCTTAAATGTCTTAAAATGCTTTGTCCTCATTGGCCAGCTGTTGTAGGGCGGGAGTTAAAGGACTACATTATAATTAGCCAGCTCCTTAAATCTACACTATATTCTCAGAAAAAATGCTTACTGGAAAGCTCTGTTTTTTTGTTTGTTTTTTTCTTGTTTTTTTTTAGATAAAAAGCATTATAACATTTATCTGATCTACACATAGGGGAAAAAAAGTTTTATGCTCATTTATTCTGAAGGTTTATAATCTACGCATTGAACAAAACAATGTTTTATGCACAGTTATTCTGAATCTTGTGTTGCTTAAGAGAAGTATGTAGGCTTATTCCACTACTATTATTATTATTATTATTATTATTATTATTATTATATTTGTGTACCATTCACTTCTAACAATTTTCTTTATATTTTTTTATTTTATACATTATATTATATTATATTATATTATATTATATTATATTATATTATATTATATTACTGTTGAGACTCATACTATTGAGGGAATAATGGTACACATTTTTTTTTTTTTTTTTTTATAGATCATAAATTATGTATCCTAAACTACACGTTTCTCCTTTTTTTAATACAAAAGTGTCTGTGTTTTTGTGCATAGAAAATCTCTAAGCGATTGTGAACAGATATATATATAATCTCTGCCTTTACTCCGGTCACCCTGCACGGGGTGGTGCATGAACTCCACGCTGTGCCGTTCATGCACTGTTTATATTAATAGCTGCTCGGTGCATGCTCCCAAACGATGACTATTGGTTTTGTTCTCTGTATGATTCCAAACAGCAACATAATAACACACATCTGTGCATATTCTGCCCATTTCTTGTACACTTAATTATATGACTTTATATGGGGATGTCTCCACAAGTATCAATCCAGAACAATAAGGCAACTCACTATTTGAAAAACTAAGGTATTTACAGATTACCTTTGATGTGAATGATTTTGTATCGGGGAAATACTGTAATTTAGTTCATGTAACATTAAGCCTGTACTGATGCACATAATTCCTAGCAGTAATTATAGCCAAACTATCCATATTCAGAGTAACTGTACTTTTTATTTTGTTAAATAAAAAGTACTAATTAAAAACAACTGATTAATTAATGTAAATGTTATAATGCTTTTTATCCAGAAAAAAACAGAGGTTGCACGTAAACTTGTCCTGAGAATGTAGTGGAGATTTAGAGCTGGCCAATAAGAATGCAGACCTGTTACTCCCGCCATCGCTGTATGTTTGTGTCAGAAGTGCAAAAGGAAAAATTCATCAGTGTAATTGGACAAGTGAGAAATGAAACTGAAAAATTCTGTAGTCCAACTGAACAGTTGAGGAACGAAAGTAAAAGCCTCAGGAGGAAAAATGAAAAAAAAAAAAAGCAATTACTGCAATTTTTTGCTATTTGTTTTTGCCACAGAAGATCAGGTTTTACAGCAGTTTAGCACCCACATTAGAATGAATAATAATAATAATAATATTTCCAAAGACATACCGTAAATAACGAGACTGTTACATAGCAGTTAATGTGAGAGAATTTTTTCCTTTCATTAATTGTCAAGTGAAGGGAGAATTCTTCAGTCTTCATTTGAAGACAGACTCTGACTCAGCTGTTCACACAGTCAGGGTCAGTATATTCCACCTCGGTGGTAGCGCAGGGAAGAGCCTGATTAGTAGTTGTAAATTTGCATGAACACCTTTTTAGATTTGAGAACAAATTAAAACCAATCTATGCATGTCACTGTCTTTAATCAATGTTATACTTGACTCATAATTATGCAGATAAGAGGCAACTTCCCTTTAACATCATGTGACTACAGTATTTATTCACTTCATTTGAAAGTAGCTTAGTGCTTAGTACTGTCCTCAAGGGTCCGGGTTTGATTCCCACCTCGTGCATGGAGTTTGCATGTTCTCCTTTTGCTTGGTGGGTTTCCTCCGGGTTCTCCGGTTTCCTCCCACAGTCCAAAGACATGCAGATTAGGCTAATTGACATTCCCAAATTGCCTGTAGTGTGTGAATGTGTGTGTGACCAGGTGACCAGAGATACAGACCTACCACGGTCATAAAACAGAAATAAATACAAAGGTAAGCACCATTGGTTTCTAGTTGGGCTGCAGAGGTTCTTAGTAAATCTGGGGCTTTGTGTTGAGTTGTATTAAGGAAATTTTCCTAAGAGCTAAATATGTTTACTTTCTAGTCTTTATCTGTGAGATACTGTAGGATTGATGTTATTATTCATTATTTCAGTGGTATTAGGGAAAAACTGATATTAACAACATGAGAAAGAAAATGTCCGACCTCATACATGCAGGAAATATCTCATTGTTGCTAATAAGTGTTTGTGGATCAGGCTTTAGCTTTGCGGAGAAACTTGTGACACAGTCCAGGTGCAGATTGATTCTCCAGTGTGTTGTGGAAGATCAAGTCTGAAAGAGGTAAAGGGAGAGGGGATAATGTCTAGGGACCATGTGGACTCAAAAATCCAAGATCTCTCGCTCATTAAGACCTGAAGGTAGTTTGTCACTTCTTTGAAAGTAACCAGGATGATCTCCTCCTCATCTATCTCCCTGTATACTCCCCTGGCGTCTGTGTGTGTCTGCTGTGGGGAAAGTGTGTGATGAACAGTCTAGAAATGTGAGTGACAGATCAGGATTAATGAGCATAAGCGTGGAGATCTGGGACAAGAGCAGAAAGCACAGTTTGAGATCTTATTTCGTTTCGATTTTTGTTGATGCTTTTGTGAATGATGGAAAATAGCTTGCACGTCGATTTGCTAATTTGCCGCGTTACCCCAAAACAATCTTTTGTCTGGTTGACCTTCCCTCCCTCAGCCGGCTTTGTGCACTATAAAACCCATTAAAAATGTGTACTTGAAAATACAAATACCTGTGTTCACTCCTATTCACTTAATCAGTTTCTTCCATCGTGGATAATAATAAATGTGGAATGCACAGAAATTTGGAAGAAATGCGTTGCATGAAGGCCAATAACGACTACGTGGACTGTACTGTATATACTGTACAGTAGTCTTGGCTGCACCGATGTTGTTTTGTTGAATGCAACCCTGCTTAAGTGAGGTATTTGATCAACCCAAACTCAGTAATAGTGTTTGGAACAGTCAGCCCATCTTCAATGGTTCTTCAGATTGGCTTCTATTCAGCTGTATTCTTTTTATTTGAACATTGCTGACATTTTAGTATGCCAAGAAAAGAATAACACTTTCTCCTGTTCTTGGCAGAGTCGACGGCCTTCATTCCTCAGGCAAGAATTGTTGTCGAGGAAAACGTTGGAGAGCTTCTGGTCCCGTTACGCAGAAGAGGAGATGTAAGTGAGGAGCTGATGGTGCTCTGCTTCACGCTGCAAGGTATGTTCAACCATCTGTGCCGCTGCAGCAAATATAGATTGATGCAGGAGATGGGAAGGAAGCCATTGTAGCATTCGATATTCAAAATGCAGTTAAAGAAAAAATAAGTTGGTGTGATAGTAACTAATTTTTTTTTTTCATTTTATATCACTGCAAATTGCCAACGATTACAATGTTTAATTTCTTAATGAATGTCATGTTTACTGGTTATAGATACAGGTCAAAGACACATTATAATTGTAACACTGGAGACACTTTGCATAAACAATGCATTTTCATGAAAAGTAACATCTTTTTACCATTACGGTACTCTTAGACCATGTAAAGCATCTGCCTTACAGCTCCCTATATATTACACTATTAGAATGAGTCCAATAATATAAACCTGTGATCTGAAATAGCTGAAATACTGTACTGTCTGTTATAGAAAAATAATCAACACCTCCTGACCAAGTAGATTTGAGGTGGCGCACTGACTGCATGTTTTCTTCAAGTGGAATTACTGTTCTACTGTTCCAAAGTGCTCGACCCCTTCTGACCAGGCGGACGAGAGAACTCAACCATGCTGTAGAACTCATTAGAAGACTCATTAGCGTAATCTTTCCTTAATGCTACTCAAATATCAAAATATTACAAGGGACTTTCAGTACAAATCGGTATATTGTGCAGAATAACAGAATACCGTTATGAGAGTAAAACCTACAGTACCTTTATTTCCCCTGCTATACGAATGCACTAATCCCAGTGTTACACTCGTGCCATCAGTTTAGAACGTTTTCTCAGGATGTCGGAGGCATGATCGTACTGCCTGCTTCATGTCTGAAACTCCTGGCCTCCTCTTAATGGCTCAAACATGTGGAAACAGATTGTACGAGGGATGTTGCAATAACTCACAGCTAATGTACAAGTGGTGTTGGTGAATGATTGTGTGTACAGTTTCCAAAGACGTGTTGCTCTTCTGCAAGTTGGAGGTAAGTTATCTGTGGATTTTCAAGGAGCAGGCATTATACTCGATTGCAGCAGCTCTGAGCCACCTCGGCTGCGATTGTCATTCGTGGACGTTCTCTAAAACGTTTGCACCATTCACATACTTTGCCGCCGGTGAGATTCTCATGGATATACTGCGCTTGAAGTCTTCTGTAAACGTCAATCAGCTTCTACACTCACAAGAAATTGCATCACACGTCCCCATTCGACGTAAACTCCCCCTGTGTTTATTTAAGACATATAAGACATGTACAGTTTTTTTTTTTACGGTTTATTTTGTGTGCATTTTGGCTTTGGCTTTCTCTGCAGGCTCAGCTACAGGTACGGTCCCCAGCACTGTTCTTTCCTTCTCGGACTACATCTCCAGACCGGAGGGACAGACCAGCATCGTGCGTTTTGAAAAAGAAGAGACGGAGAAGCTTTGTCGCGTGGTGATCATTGACGATTCACTTTACGAGCCTGAGGAAAGCTTTAACGTCTCCCTCAGCGTTGTCTTAGGTGGCCGCCTCGGCTCTGAATACCCCAGCACACACATCAGCATCCTGCCAGACCTGGACGATGGTAGGAGACTTCACACAGATGCAGCATGCTGTATTTTTTCCTTATATCAGAGGGAATATTATTTTATCAGCAGTTTATGGCAATAATAGACAGGAAAAAAAAAGACATACTTGATATGAATAACTGTCAACAAGGTAGATAGGTTAACCAAAAATAATCCATTTCAATAAACAGTCGCATCATGTCCACCCAAGTCTTAAACAAAACGTAATGTTTTACACATAGCAAACATTACAGACATCCTCAGTGTTGAGTAAATTTACATTCCAAAAGAAAACATAATAGAATAATAATATGCATTTATACCCGTGTGTTTATGGATGACATTGGACATCTACAGTTTACCAGGTATACATGGGTGTCAATTCCTCTACAAGCTTTATTTTCCTTTATACGCCTGCAGGAATAGTAACAATGAGGTTGTCCAAATCTTCTTCAGTCTAAAGGGAATCATTGTGTTCCAAGTCGTAAACATGGGATATTTGAATTTTCAGCTCTTTTTGTGTTCCTGGTTTAAGGATTACAGGATTACGGATTAAAGCTTATGGATTAAAGCACATCTGACAGTATGAATGTTCATCCTGTGTATCTAGAGACAATATCGTGCGCCTTTGTATGTATATTATAACCTGAACATGGATTAGCAAAAGAAAATTGTATGTGTTTTGGGTCAAACAGGTGGATTGGTGGAAGATGTCATGAGTTTTAGCTTGTTTTGACTTGTTTTGCATACTGAGAACTCAGGATCTCTCGCACATCATGGTCTCTTATCGCTGAATCGAAATTACAGACCCTCAAACATTAGTTGGGTGGATGCATTTAAGGGCGCCTATTCAGTTTAAGAGGTTATTTTATATTGTTCCAGTTACGAGAAGCTGGAAGGTGCTATCACAGCCTCTTGTATTAATGGTCAGATGGATGTCGTTTCAGAGAAAGATATAGAAAAGATAATGTTGCTGCACAATACAGAAAGTGAGACTTTCTAGAAAAATGTACATTGAATAACATGCCTTAGGATCAAAGCACTTGACTTTTACTCATGTTATTCAATGTATATTTTTACAAAATGTAAAAAGGTATGTTACAAAAGGTAGGGTCATAAAGCATAATACATACAAAATTGATCCATTTCTACCCATATATAATCTATAGGTAAATACTATATGAATTACATCTAACACATAAGGATACACAGAATTTTCTGCATTTAGGAGAATTCTCTATTTGCTGATACACAGCCGCACACCCCCACACCCAGGTGGAAGAATGTGAAGTGCTACATCTCTTGAGGTGATGATGAGCCTTGGGGTGTGAAGGGAGGGGTTGAGGGATGAGTGATGGGGGATGGGATGTCCAGGTAAATAGACTCTCCGGACCTTTCAAGCCTAGCTGGCATGGTCATTTCTGTGTGTAGGGGAGAGCGAGAATGTGATGGCAGTAAGGACTTCAATCTTGTTATCCTGACCTTCTGCTCTTGCCAAACTCAATTTCACCCCAATCTACTTCTCTATCTACTACTGATAGATGTGTACTTGTGTGCACATGTACTTATATGAAATGGGCTCCAAAGGTCTAAGGACACAGTAAAAATCTGGGCTTTTTCTCGCTTGAAATGTTAAATAAACACAAGATTAAAAGTAAAAATAATTGCCTGAATAAACAAGGAAAGTAAGTAAGTGAGTGATTTGTTGTCTGGCAATTTTTTTTTTCCATATCTCTACTTGTTTTTGCTCTATATATCTATATTATACACGGTACGCATAGGTACAAGGCATCTCGATTGTGACAGAGATACATCTCGTCTACACCTCTACCTCTTGGAGGGTGTTCTTAAGAGTTCGTTTTTCAATCCACCACTATTGCTGTCTATGCTCTTTTAGGGGTTCCTGATTAACTAAGTGTGCTTTTTCTTCTTGGGAATATACAAATGAGTTTGCTTTGGCCGGACCTAATTGTTATCTTGTATCATAATGGCTTCTTTTCCTCCCAGTGACAGTTCTCGCCCTCAAACCTTCTTACAGTACTTATAAAGGAAATAATGACAGAATAACACACACCTGTCTATGCAGCAACTAAACAACAAAATGACCCATTACCTTTGGACCCCCAAGGGGATACACTATTCATTGCTCTATGTAATGTCCAATATCCTGCATTAGACAGCAAAAAATGATAAGCCTAATTGTTATAGACCTGACTGTATATGATGCAAAATTGTTTGATATTTTCCTGGGATAACCCACACAATTAAAAATCTCTTAATGCAAATTCAAATCAAGCAAATCTCATATTCTGATTGTCACATACACAGTACGATATGCAGTGAAATGCTTAGACGACTGCCCATGACCTTAAAATAACAGGCTATTAATAGGAAATCAATATGAAAAAGAAAATAGAAAGTAAATGTAGCTAAGAAAGAATTATATATCTATACAATAAAAAATAACCAATATAGGAAAAATATAAGAAGATATAAGGAAAAACCTAGCTGTACAATATAGAAAATATAGAATTTATGGAAATTTTCTGATGAATATAAATAGAAATGTCCAGGGGATGTGCAAATATGCCTGAAAGTGTCAACATTTAAAGTGACTTGCGTGTATCAATTGATTATGTGCATCAAGGAAATGGAATAAAATAGAATAAGTAAGTAATGTCCATGAATGTCCACGAATGTGCAGGTGTACTTGTAAACACACCCTGCACAGAATCAATGCAATATATTTAGAATTGTTTGCAAATTTGACCATGTGGATGCACATTATTAATATGATATGTGCATTAAAACAGAATAAAGACGATATAAAGTGAATCCTACAGGAATACAAGAAATATATATTTATTGTAATGTATTTTAAAATATTTAAATGCAGTAGGAAAAATGTACATACTATATTGACATATTGGAAAATGTATTGTGTAGGTGCCAGATTCTCTCTCTCTCTCTCTCCCTCTCTCTCTCTCATGCCTCTTTTCTCTTTCTCCTCGCACTCTCTTTTTGTGAACACTAATGGATTTTTTTTTTTTTCCAAACCAAACATGGCCCAAAGCATGAAGTTGTTTGTCCATTAGCACTGAAGCACTCCTAAGATTAAAAGCTGACTGAGCTGGTGTTGAGTTTCTGCAGAACAGGGCACTGGTTGATTGTGCGATACGTTCAGCGTTGTCAAAGTGAAACAGTGCTTTTCTGGTTTTCTTTTCCTATCCCTCAATCATTGTGTCCAACAAGACCACACACTAAGACAATGCAGAAGGTGGGCTTGAGAGGACTCGCGAGCTTATTTACTGAATTGAGATGGAGTCACTGTTAGTCACTCTGCACCAGCAGCAACAGAAACACAGCTGCAGGAAGAAATGCCTTTGGTGATGTTTCCTGAGTTCTGAAAGATGTATATATATATATACACACACACATTTCACAGAAACATGTATTGGTCCTCCATAAGTCTGGAGAATGGCCTCAAAGAGCTTCTTTCTTTTTTCACTTTTGTTGCATCTAATTGCTAACTCAAAGCAGACACAGATGCTGTTATTGTACTGAAGGGTGAATTACTGGTTTTGTCATGAGGACTTACACAAACTAGTCTCTTAGAATCAACGCATTTCATCAAGTGTGAAGCACTTACATGAGTTTTCAAGAAAAGACCATATTATACATTAAGAATGACAGCTTTGATATGTAGCCTTAGCATATTTGCAAGGCTGTAATGTTTTTTTTGTTTTGTTTTTTCTTTTTCTAAGATGCCTTTGTTCAGAATCACTGACTGCTTCTGAGTCACAGTACGTCACACGACACCGGCTAAGAAAATCTAATAACAGAAGGTGATCTCCAGGTGGAGAAGACATACAATAGAAATATTCATTTGTATCTTCATTTATATTGTTTCTCATCAACTTCCACAGGCGTCTTATTATGAAATTCCATTTTTTTAAATCATTTTTGGACAGTCTCATGTCCAAAAATGTAGGATGTGTACATTCATAAAAAAAGAATTATGAGAAAAACACATCCCCTTCCTTAAAAAAAAAAAAAAAAAAAAGAAGCACATTTTTTATTTATAAACCTTTTTAAAAATTGAAAGGTGGCAAGATGCTCCTCCGGCTTGCAGCTCAGTTCCGGCCAGAAGTCACCATATTATTTGCCCAAAACAGACTCAAAATAGACAGCATATGAACGTGTTTTGAATTAGCTCATTGAGAGAGATAGATCAATTTGTGTGTTAAACATTTCACATCGGATTCCTTTCTCAACAAGTGAAAGGATATTTTTTTTTTTTTTTTTGGTGAAAGTACTAAATTTAAGGTTCCTGCTGTCTGTGACCAACATCAGATCCTGACGCTGTACAGTAATTAAACGTTATCATTTGTTAAGATAGTTTGATGAATTTAGACACACTGTGATCCTAATGAAACCAACACAGAATAAATCTTCAATTGAATCTGATTCACATTTTTGTATATTTTACTGTGGACATTATTGCAAAACAGCTTTACAGAAATAAAATTCTGGATATAAATAAATAAATTATGGCAAGGTGATACTTCCTGAGATGACCTGCAGAAGCTTGAGAGGAACCAGACTCAAAAGTGAACCCATCTTTATCTGGGTGATACCAGAAAGTATGACTATAAATAAGTATGATAATACCATTTATAAATGCCTTTACTGTAATTGTGTGCTCTAAGGTCAAAGGGCAATTATATACAGAAATGTCTTTTAGTTAACGTTAATTCTACTCTGTTTAGGTAACCAACTGTTCATTGATGCAGAGTTGGGTACAAAAGGCTTTGTGGAAATTCTAGCCCTTAAACTATTCGACTGATTGCTGTCAAAAGCCATTATAGTGAAACAGTTTGTATCAATGCAATCCCACCCATCTTCATGGTTATTAAGAGGAACCATCCTCAATTACCTTTGGGATAGTCATTTTCAGGAATAGTAATAATGTTACAGAGAATCAGTGTGAAACAATTTCACAAAGCTGATGTAAATGTGTTATTTCAAGAAGATATGCTCAATTTTAACCTGATTACTCACTCACTCACTCACCCACTGTAACGCTTTAGACTGTATTCAGGGTCGCAGGGGGCCTGGAGCCTATCAAAGGAGACTTAGGGCACGTGGCATGGTCCCTCGCAGGGCACACACACATACTGTATGCACACACTTATTCACACTAAGGACAATTTGGGAACACCAATTAGTCTAATCTGCATGTCTGTGGGAGGAAACTGGAGTACCCGGAGGAAACCCACTCAGTAGTGATAAAACTGTGGTTTTCCTACATCTACATTAGCAAAATTATTTTTCTATCTCTTCTGCTATAGATAATTGAACAGTTTTTCCTCACATCAAGAGACTGGGTGCCATATTGGACAGCACTTTAACTCTTGTTTCAAACATGAACAATACTACTCGGTCTGCATATTTCTATCTGTAATGGCAATTGCCTCCAACCCTCCCTTACATCGAACACCACGGCTTAGTAATCACAGTCATTCTGTCCTCTTTGGTCTTGATTACAAGTCTCTATGTAAACTTCGGTTGGTGCAGAATGGAGCTGCTCATATCATTACTAGAACTCTATCCATAGAACACATCAAGCATGTCTTCAGCAACTTCACTGGTCCCTGTTAAATACCAGATAGAATCTCAGATTCTGCTTTTTACCTTTAAGACTCTTCATAACCTTCATATCTCTCTGAACTCATTCATATCTACTCACCCTCTCGTACTTTTCGATCCTCTTCTGCTATTCAGCTCACTACACCCACTGCCTGTCTAACTGCCATGGGGTCTTAGAGCCTTCAGCTTCTGGAACACAAAACTCCCTCATGACGTTCAATATATCGACTCTCTCACCAGCTTTAAAAAAAAAAAAACACTTTTTAAACCGGTATATACTATTTAACTTCTATAACTAATCCTACTCTCTAGTTGTCTTATCGCTGTACTATAGTAATTCTTTTTTATCTTTTTTAATGCTATGTTGCTTTCCTAACTATTTTCTAAGGTGTCACTGTGTGCTTTGAAAAGTGCCCATAAATAATAATAATAATAATAATAATAATAATAATAGTTTGCATGTTCACCCGATGCTTGGTGCGTTTCCTCCCACAGTCCAAAGAGACGCAGATTAGGCTAACTGGCATTATCAGAATTGTCCATAGTATGTGAATGAGTGTGTTAGTGTGTGTGTGTGTGCTTGTGCCCTCTACCATCAATTGGCATTCCATCAAGGGTGTGCACTGCATCCCCTGGGACAGCCTCCAGGCTTCTAGTGATCCTGTACAGGATAAGAATGAATGAGTGAGAGTTGAGAAGTGAGTGAGAAGAATTTTTTTTTTTACACTTGTTTTTCAGAAATGCAGGATGGAAAGCCTCAAAGTCTTTTAATGTCCCAAACATGAGTGGAATAGAAAAAGAGTTTGTCCCCCCCCCCACCCCCCCAGGCGGCTGAGGGGAAAAAATACAGCTGAGCTAGCAAAATGCATTACCACAAATGCTATTTGAATGTAGTTCATTTTTAATTTACAGACGCTTTTTGCAAAGCGTTTTGCAAAGACCTTTAAGACTTGTTTAAAAAAAAGAGTATAATATGTGAGCTTTAATTCACCACTGTCAAAAGCAAACCAGTGTGACTTCACTGTTTGCTAAAGACAAACATTTCAGACTCAAACCTGTCGATATTTTTCAGCATCAGAATTACACCCTTATTTCATGGCTCAGATGTTAAAAAGGACGAAAAGCTTGAGTCTGGGAAACAGACCTATGTTGTTCTGTAGTGCCTTTCGGACTAGGAGGCATTATAATGGTTTTAAACTTTGTGATGTTGCTCCTGCAGTCTGTGTACTGTTTTTATACACTTTATCTGCCTTACTGTGAGGCAGCTCAGCGGTAGCCAAACATTGCCCATGTTTAGACCTTTTGCTACATTTCAGAAAAGCTTGAGTTGAAACTGATGACGCACAGAATATGTATTTTTGTGCCGAATTCTGATTTTCCCGAAAACATCCGCTACTTAAAGACAATTTTTACATCTTTCATTCTACCTTCATTCCTTGGCTCAATAAGTCAGTAAGCTATTTCTGTGTCCAACTTTTGTGATGGCAGACCTGTCTGGGTAAATCTTGGTAATGCTTGCCTGAGATTTCAGCCTCTTACTGTGCCTACGAACATAGACAGGTGGCAAAAAATACCAACAACATAATATGACTTAGAGAGGTGTTCTGCAACTGTGTTCCATAGTCCATCTTTACTGTTTCTTACCCGTCATTGGTAATACAAATGTAAGCCCTAAAAGCATTCAAGTGAAGGAGGTGTAACATACAGTATCAGGAGTCGATGGGAAACATTGGATTTTTGAGTTAGTATTGGGTTTTTCAATATGTTTTATTGTTCTGAGCTCTGTTCTACTGCATTTTTATGTGGATTTACTGTAAAAGCGATCAAATGCATCATGTCACCGAATTAGGCGCATAAAGTCGTGGATATTTTTATCAGCCAACTTTCTCCAATTAAAGTGTAATTCATTGTAAAAAAACGAATGCTTTTGTAGAATTTTGATACGGATGCATTGTTTTCTCCCAGCTCCGGTGTTCTACTTCGGTCATGCAGAGTACCACGTGGATGAGAGCCAAGGTCACATTGATGTGCAAGTGTGGAGGACAGGAACGGACCTCTCTAAAGCAGCCACCGTCACTGTCAGGTCCCGTAAAACAGATCCAGTTTCAGCGGAAGGTACAGATCTGCATCAAGTTTGCAGGAAGATGGCATGAAAATGTATTAAATATGCCTGATATTTTTTTTATATGAAACTATATAATGATTTTATTTCCTCTAACATTACCCATAGTCTATTTGCAATCAAACACAGCACACACACACACACTAGGAGCCATATGAAAAAAACTAGATTGTTTTAAGTCTGAATATTGATCTATGAAGTGGACCAACTGTTCAGTTCCAAGTCAAAACACATGTGAGATGCCACATGCACTGTTATCAAAGCAGGCTGTGATCAAGATAAAAAGCAA
This sequence comes from Clarias fuscus, assembly GCA_030347435.1. Classification (NCBI taxonomy): domain Eukaryota; kingdom Metazoa; phylum Chordata; class Actinopteri; order Siluriformes; family Clariidae; genus Clarias; species Clarias fuscus. The sequence continues at coordinate 12,812,673 of CM059223.1, read as the reverse complement.
AGAAATATGGCAAATGAAAAAATATGTGAAATAATCATCAAAAATAAGCCGGAGAATGCGACAGATGTAGACAGAACAAAAATAACAGTTTGCTCAGACCAAGTTACTAAATTGTCTACTCAGGTGGACTGCAGAGGCCTTGACAAATAAATACATAATGAGGCCATTTTTTAGTATCTTTGTACTGAGAACTATCACTGAGAACACTGTGCTGAACAAAATCTTACACATATCATTTCCATCTCTACATTATTTTTTTTATTTTTTATTTTTTTGACTGTTAAACATAACACTTTCAGTTTGTGCTAGCAGGATAACATCTTCAACTTTGCAGCACAAGTTGTGAACATGAGGTTTGTGTAAAGGCGCAGAGAAAGGGTGGGGTGGAGGTGTGTGGAGACGCAGCTGGAAAGTAGGGGTGGTGCTGCATGAAGAGTGTGAAAGAGGAGAGACTCAACACTAGCATGGACTCATCAAATTATATCGATATAAACGGTATTGTCGCTCATCCTATATTCAATTCAATTCAATTTTATTTATATGGCGCTTTTAACAATGGTCATTTTCGCAAAGCAGCGTCACTGATTTAAAAAATTCTGAAAATGTATTTGAAAAAGGTAAGAGTGTCTAGCACAAACACACACACACACACGCACACACGAAGGGGTTTGTGTGTCTTCATAAATATTTGGGAATACCATGGTATATAGAATAAAAGGGCTTCAAATCAGTAAGTCACTGTTTCGATTATGAAACCATTAGAGATGAGCAATGTGCCATAAGGTTTTCATTCCTTACATAAAACTATTATGAATGCACGTAGGCAGCACTCCTCAGGCCAAGTATTTCATCATGATGTGTCTCTTCCAAATGCCAAACCTGGAATAAAGTTATGCTCTTAACGTTATCCAGCTCTTCATCCAAACCAACGAACAAAGCGAACAAAAAGTTTAGTAACTTGTTTATTTTTGTCATTTGTGTTCTGAGTGAACAATAAGTCTATTTATACAGTAAGTTTCTCTTTTGAAGGTATTTATCATCATAGTAATCCATCTCACTTTTCATCCTTACACACTATAGATGATGTGTTATGGATATCTCAGCAAAGCAAACTTTATCATAATAAATGATGGATGATAGGTATTCTTAATGTGCGTTTGTGAATGTTGACTGGAGGTCCTTCCACGGCCATTAAAAAATACCAATGGCCTCCACCGTTCCTATAGAGTTTCCTAGATGGTATAGATGGATGAATGTTATTCTTGGTGCCACAAAATCAAATTATAAAAAGTTATTTTATTAAATGCGAATAAGAAAAGGTGAACAGAATTTTTTTACTTTTACCAATACTATTAGTATTGGTAACCATTTACAAATAGTATATAATATATTACCATATACTAATAATATTGCCAGTTAAAATGACATACCTACATTTTAAAGTACATTTTTACTTTCCCTTCCTACTTAATGACAGTAAGTACATTCTGGTTCGTCATGTTTTACATCTGGGATCTGCCTACAGTAATTATTTATGTACCATTTTAACATGGATTGACGTCTCAGTCAAGTCATGTTCGGTGATCTTCAGTTCTAGTATGAATTAGAATTTTTGCCTTTACATGAGTTAAGAGAACACGGCTTTAAATCATGTGGGTAAAATGAGCAGTCAGGATTTGTATTCATTTTTCTCGTATAAAAATTAGAGTTGTTGTTAGTCTTTTGGCTGCTCCCATCAAGGGGACGCCACAGTGGACAATTCAATCCGCACAACAACTTGGCACAGGGTTAATGCCGGATGCCCTTCCTGATGCTGGACTTGGGACTGGAGCTGCATCCAGTCTCTGGGGATTGGGCATTAACTTGTAATCGAGACCGGGCCTTCCGCATGGAATTCTATGAATATTCTTTAATTATTAAGTGCAGTAATGTTATCTATATAACAATTCCTTATTTTAATTTCCTTATGAGAAAAAGGCTTATAAAGTATTTAGTCATTTACCTCTTAGCTCTTAGCATTTGCTAGGGTTAGGGTTAGGGTTAGTCCAAAGGTTGCGAGTCCAAAGCTTCTAGCAAATCTTTATAGACAACCTGTTTGAATTGGAGTGGTATAGGTGGTCAATACTGAATAATAATACAAAAGGTTAATGAACAGTAATACAGTTACAGTAAAAGAATATAAAAAAAACAACAGTAGCAAAAAGAAGCCAAACTGCATAAATGCTCCTTTTAATAATAATAATAATAATAATAATAATAATAATAATAACATCAACGCTAATAATAATAAGAAGAAGAAGAATTTATTACTTTTTACAAAGCTTAAGAGTGATGGAAGCTTTCACAAAATCATGAAGATTAAACGGGTCTCCATCTCAAACGACATTATAGACTCATAGGAGGTTAAGGAACATTTTAGATGCTGAGGAAAATTTTTGACTGTCATTACTATGAATAATGTGTTTAGCTGTTGAAAATAATTTTATGTTTCTCTTAATTTACTTTTTTTGTCTCTTCAGCTGGAGTGGACTATGTGGGCATCAGTAAGAACTTGGACTTTGCCCCAGGGGTTAACATGCAAACCATCCGGGTCACAATACTGGATGATCTTGGCCAGCCGCTGATTGAGGGCACTGAGAAGTTCGAGCTCATCCTGCGCTTGCCCTCAAATGCGATGCTAGGAGATCCGGCAAAAGCCACAGTCCTAATTAACGATTCCATCTCAGACCGTTAGTGTATTATTACTTGAACATACTCGCCAATCTGTCTAACATAGAAAAATCATGTCAATCTTATAAAAACTTGCGGTTTATAGATTGAATTCCTTATCAATCTGGAATGTTACAGTGCCAAAGATGCAGTTCAAACATCACCTTCTGACTGGAGAAGAGAGTGATAGACGCCTAACAGCTGTAGTTCAGCGCAGTGGGGACGTCACACATCAATCCACCGTGCGCTGTTACACACGCCAGGGATCTGCTCAGGTGGCCAGTGACTTTGAAGAGAGACCCAACACTGAGGCATCAGTCATCACCTTCTTACCAGGTAAAGTATGTATTGCAGTATGTGTGAGGAGATTGACTGAGACCATCTGCTCAGATGTTTTGATTTCAAAAAGACATGAGGAAGGAAGCAGACGATACTTTACTGTGCTGGTTGTGCTGTAAGACTTGACTGGAAAGCCTGAAACCACTATGATTTTATAAATTAATAAAATATACCAAACTTACAAAATATAACAATGTATTTAATTAGTACCTTATTATTATTATTATTATTATTATTATTATCTTTTTAGGAAGTATGTAAATATATTGTAAATAATACGGTTGAGTCTTTGTTTTCTCATAATAACTAACAAAAGATATTGATTCAATAAGTCTAGTCCTCGTTCATACCCCATTCTGCACGACAGTCCCATCAAGCCTCTAGCGCGGCCTGACTTGACCCACCATCCCTCAGGGTACCTCTAGGACATGCATCAAGACTTTTCTCTGTCTTGGCACCAGGTGGTAGAGTGAACTTCCCCTTGCTATCCAGACAGCTGAGTCACTGTCTGTCTTTAAACACTAAAGATCTACAGTACCTCTCTACTTAATATTTAAATATGGATAAAAAAAATTTTTTTTAAAACCTGATTGTTAAAAAAAGCATTTTGTTTCTGTTGCTGTACAACATCGTTGTTTAAACTCCTCTCTAACACAAGGCTGTAAATATAGATGAACGTTCAGATGTACCTCTTAGCCAATCCTATCTGTCTGTACAGACACAGCAAGCTGATAGCATGGATTGACAAATCCAAAGAAGGTGGTTCAATATGGAACACCTGTGGCAAAGTAAAAGTCAATCTGTTTGTGAATTTACAGACAATTGATTGTCCAATGTCATTCAGGGACAGGACAGAGACACTGATCATCTAACTAGAACTACTGTCCCAAACGACACACCTTGAAATTAGAAGTATGCCCGCTGAGAGCGACCGCGGCATACTGTTACAGTACGTCTGCGAAATGTCAGACACATTATACTGTACGTACCAGCCGTATACAGGCAAATGTAACGTTTTCTCTTGCTGGTGTGACATTAGCGCTTAGATACAGTATAACCCCACAATCTTGGACTATTATAATGTTTTTGGTTTAGCATGCACTGTCTATTTTTGCTCTCTGTTATTTCCTGGTGCATCATCAGGACATATTTTGAACCCTCTTGACACCTCCCATATCTGACACCCCTGTCAACCCCTCTCCATTTGTAAAGGACATAAGCCTTGTATTCCAGAATGAAACTAGACCTAAATGTAATTAAAAGGTATGTACTGTATCAAAGCATGATTTCATGACCGAGTAAAGGCCTCCTTCCTCCACCAAGAATGGGCAAAGGATAAGCATGCCATGGTGGGAGCCTTTTACAGGCTGTGTGGGTGAGGTTACATAGTGTCTAAAATTCTCATTTTTGATTTAGATCAAAATCAGAAAAGAATAGAATAGAATAGAATAAAAAAAAGCTCATTTGAAAACCTGTGTCAATTCTCATAATAAGCACTGCTGAAATCTGTACCTTTATAAAAACCTGATATATCAGATATGCATGTGTTTAAGCCAAAGACATTTTCAAAATCTTATAAAAATGAAAGATATATTTAATTTGAGATTAAATACACTACAATGAGAGTTTAAAAAGAGTTTCATGGCCCTCCAGTACCTTTGGATATTTTAAGCTACAGTATATATGCAGATACAGTATATACATATTAAAGAGGTTGATTTTTCTCTATAGGTGATACAGAGAAGCCGTGTGTGTTAACCTTGGTGGACGACTCAGTGTATGAAGAGGAGGAGGAGATGAGGCTTGTGCTTGGAAGTGCTACAAGTGACTCTCCATATGGAGCATCAGTAGGCACAAGGAACGAAACCCTTGTCAGGATTAAAGACATTGCTGACAGTAAGAGGAAAAATAAACATCGCTCTATTCGTATTTCTTTTGTATATTATATGAAAAAGCATTCTTTGTCAGAATTGGCATTGTTACTGCATATTCTTATGCAAGACCCACTTTTTTCCCCCCACTTTTTCTCAGAATCGTATTGTCCTGATTCCTAAACATTTTATTTAGGTCAGTTAGGTCAAAAAGTGTTGTAGAATATTGCAAGGAGAAATGTCATGTGTAACGCCACAAGACTGTTTTAAAGCAGTATTGCAGAGATTATATAAAATAATTGTTAAAATATCCTGCTAAAGATTCAAGGTTAAGTTCTGAGGAAATCTTTTTATAAATATAAACAAAGACGCATTAATTAAAATGTCATTCTTTTTTTTTTTCTCTTCTTTTTTCAGAACCAATTATCAAGTTTGCTGAGACAAAGTTGAGTGTGACTGAGCCGAAAGAGTCAGGAAAGATAAGCACTGTGCGGATCCATGTGCTTAGAGTCGGAGACGCCTCCAAAGTTTCCGTGGTGAGAGTGCATACGAAAGACGGTTCGGCGGTGTCAGGAGAAGACTATCACCCCATCTCTCAGGGTGAGGAAGCTCGCGATATTTCTCTCGTTAAACCTTATTTGGTTAATATCTGGATCTGGAAACGTAGTTGCTTTAAAACATCCTGCTGGCCAAAACAAAGTATAGGTGCTGATTTTATGCTATACATATCACCCAGAAAATGTGTGTGCCAAAGAAGCTTCTTCTGAAGTTTATGCAACATGGAAGTGTCCAATCTTGATTTGCTAAAAATGTTGCTAACTTCAGCGGTTTTGGAAAGATGATTCTTTTATGTGCCTCAAAAATTTCAATTTTTTTGTGTGTTATACTGTCTTGCTTCAAACTATAATAATAAAAAATGCTCATTATTATTTTTTTTTTGTATGAGTATTGATACTAAAATTGGTGTAAGCTTCTAGAAGCATTGCTTAAATGAAAGCATTCCTTGCAAAATTAGGGATTTTTTTTTTCTCAAAAAAGTATTGTCCTGTCTGTAGTGTCTGTAACCATGTCAAATTCATCTTGCAATATCTTAACAATTTTGCATGTTAGATCTCATGTTTTTGCATATTTTTCAGGTTTATGTCTTTTTATGTGAAATCTAAATTGGCCAAGTTTCTGAATGATAAGTTGAATTATAGAATTATTTGAATTCAGAAAAGTTATGTACACTTTGTAAATGGACATGAAATTGTATTTAGCAAATCTGTTTCTTTTTATCTGATAAAAATATAATATATGTGTATACATATTTTACGAAAAAATGAAGCTTGAATCGGGAGATTTAGTTTTTTGAAAAAACGTGTTATCTTATCCAAAAATTTCACTTGTTCACCTGGGTGAGACACTTTTTAACACCTATACCAGGTTTTGGCTGACTGACATTTTAATGCTTACCGTATTTACTGTACATCAAGATTTATAATCGTGTTTGGGTGCTATAGTTCTTTACTTTCTCACAGATACCTAGGAAGCCTTTATTTGTGTGTGTGTGTATATGCAGATGTTGAATTTAAGGAAGGTGAAAAAGAACATTTCGTAGAGCTGGAGGTCCTGTTTGATGGAGCCAGAGAAATGAGAGAAGCTTTCACTGTCCACCTCAAACCTGATGAGAACATGGTGGCTGAGATCCAGGTACAATAAAGCAGGCATTTTGTTCAGTGTTACACCTTGAAGTATATGCATATTAAACATTTCACATAGTATAAGGTTGGGTAATTCTGCTTGTCTAATATTTAAAGACACCTTTCCGTTTTACTCGATGTGATTGTTTAATTACATGTTTAAAGCTGTAAGAGAGTGATTTGAAGAGAGAGGAGACAGTTCAGTTTGAATTCTATCGACCTGTCTAGTCACTAGACCTTAACTCTCTCTGAAAATTTTATTATAAAGACTAGACTACTACAGGGTAGAGTCTAAATTGGCTCTCGAAACAGCCTTAAATCTTCATGGCAGGTATTCCAAAAAGATGATGGAAATATTTCTTTGAGATTCTGTTCTCAGTCGCGTCACACAACTCCTGCAGATCTTTCAGGTCCACTTTGATGCTGCTATTCTCATCCCAAAGAGCTTCTGTTGGACTGGGAAGACCTTTTCTTTATTTCATTATTCTAAGTAAATTGGCAGACAGACTGTTGTATTCCAGCAGTGATAGAAACACTTTAACTAGACTGTTTTGCACCACCAATCATGCCACAGTCAAAATCCCCGAGCTCACATTTTCCCCATTATTATTCATGTACATACATCATGACTAATGAAGGATTAGACTACAATGCTTTGTTAATTCTTTCTTTCACTGGCAGGTGTCCAAGGCCATAGTGTATATTGAAGAGACGAACAGCATGGCAGATGTCACTTTCCCCTCACTGCCACACGTAGTGTCTCTACTGCACTATGATGAAGTCAGATGGACTAAACACCATGCTCACCCACCAGCTGGCTATCCAGTCGTCTGCGTGACGGTATGTTTATCCATTCTACAATAACAGTCTGTATTATATGAAAAGATGCTCATTTTTGACCTTCATTAAAACAATGCTTTTAATATAAAAAGTTTGGACACACCTTCTAATTTCATGGTCTTTCCTGATTTTTATTTCTTTCTACGTTGTAACACAATGCTGAATGCATCCGTAATAATATGTAATAATCACTTCTGAACAGTGGATATCGAGATGTGTCTGCTACTTTTGCTGTGTAAAGCCTTCATAAAGCCTCTAATCTGTGGTGCTCTTTGTTAATTGGTGATTTTTGAGGCTCACTTACTCAAAAGGGTCACGGGGGGCCTGGAGCCTATCCTAGGAGACTTAGGGCTCAAGGCGGGGTACACCCTGGACAGGGTGCCGATCCACACAGACACAGACACATACACTCACACACTATGGCCAATTTGGGCATGCCAATTAGCCTAACCTACATGTCTTTGGACTGTGGGAGGAAACCGGAGTACCCGGAGGAAACCCACCAAGCACGGGGAGAACATGCACGCAGAGACGGGAATCGAACCCAGACCCTAGAGGTGCAAGGTGATAGTGCTAACCACTACACCACTGTGAGTTTTGAGGCTGGTAACTTTAAATGTACTTCTCCTCTGCAGCAGAGTTTTGGTCTTCATGAGAGCCAGTTGCATCATGGTGCTTGATGGGTTTTGCAAATGCACTTGCAAGAACTGTTCCAGAACAGCTGACTTCCATGTCTTAAAATACCAACTGACTGTTGTTGTTGCTTAATTACATAGTTGTATATGTGATATTTCATAGTTTTGAAATCTCCAGTATTGTTCTAGAATGTAGAAAATAAATCACTGAAGAAAAAACAACAACATTGAATTAGAAGGTGTGTCCAAACCTTTGACTGGTACTGGACATGTAAATATGTAATATAAATATAATATGCACAATAGAAAGTGAGAAATTATGTTTATATTTTATTTAACTTTCAAAGACTGGACATCAAGGTTATTATATACGCAGTGTTCTTAAAAGCACCCTGGAAGTACAAAGGAACAGACAAATCCTTGCCCTTCTTAACATAAGTCGGCAAACTGTGAGAAGCCTTAATATAAAGTCACACATTATCTAATTATAAAGTGTATTTCTCCCAGGGCAAAAGTAAGAGAATGAAGAAACCTCACGATTTTTTTAGAGTAGACTGTTTTCAACGGTAATAAGGATCCTCATTATTATTCAGGATGCTTTGTGCTGTATGGGTAGGAAAAGAGGAAAGGTTGGTGTTTATGCTTTAAGATGAATATCACAAGGCAGAATGGGTTAATGGTAATTTATTTATAATAAACTAGTGTTAGTACCTGTGGTTAATGGTTATAGGAGATTTGAAGTACTTTGAAGATTTGAGTTGAAAATCAGCCTTAATGTATTTTTTATGTATTTTTCTTGAATGTACTGTGTAAATGTACATGTGTTAATGTACTGTGTATTTATGTTATGGCTTTGGTGAGTAATGCGTATAGCCACGCCTACTTCGAAGGCAAAAGTGATGTATTCGTCCCAAAAGAGCGTTGGCTGCATGTGAGGTAATCTGGCACAAAACTGCCCATAACGTCCCTTCTAACCAACATTTTGATTTCATTTATGGCGCCGATTTAACTTCAGGAAAATACCGAAGTACAGGCAAAGTTAAATTACATTTTTTGCGTAAAGCTGTGACAAAATCAGCTGAACAGACATACAGGCAGAAAATTTAGATTTCGGTTCATAAGGGAAAGGCAGTCAATTAAATCACATCGAGTACATTATAGGTGCAAAATTATTTGCAACCCCCAAAAATGCCATTACTGCATATACAGTATGTTCATCTGTGGTGTGCGTGCGTGCGTGTGTGTGTGCTGCCTTTATGTGTTTGTGCCTACTTAGTGTAGCTTCTCTGTCATAATGTCAATGAAGATTTTACCAAAAGATTGAGTATACAGTAAGTAATAAGTCAAGATTGTTGATGTTTCAGTTGTTTTATAACTCAAATATAATGCAATTACTTAACTAATTTAAACATAACAAATTACAGCAAATAATTCATTATTCATTGCAAACCTAGTTTAATAGAAGGCTTAATAATAGTAAGGAAGAGTAAGGACACAGTGTGTTGTTGATTACATCTGCGAGGAAGAAAAACATCATGATGTGTACCGAGGAAGGATAATTTGCTGATTAATTCTGGTGTTTTTGCTGGTTTGAGCTCACTGTTGTTTTTCTATGACCATAAATTAATGGCCCGTGCTGACGTAAACAGACGAGCGCAGAAGAGGGTGTGAGATGCGAAATCTGTCAGTGCATTACGGCCTCCTAAGTGTACCTTTTAGCACAGACATGAGATGAAATTATTTTAAATAATTTCTTAAAAAGACAGCTTTATATTTTCTGTAGATTTATTTTTCAGCCGTTTTGTGCATGTTTACTCTCTATCTCTCACTTCAACACAGATGTGCCACTTCTTTCATTTATTATGTTAAACTTGATAAATAAGAGTTCACTCATTTATCCGTGACACACAACCGTTTTTAAAGATAGTTTTTCATCTCATAACTGTGTTGTTTTTCTGCACAATCGAAAGTCACAGTTTGACTTTGTCACATTGTATATTTTTGGTATAATTTGGTATTAATTTGTTTCAAATCCACTTTACCTTACCGTACAGAGGCAAAATTATGGAAATTGTGTCATTGTCCAAATACTTGTGGACCAGATGGTAAATAATCTTTTAGGCCTATCCCAAAATAATTGTTCTTATGCACTGCCAATGATCCTGGTGACTTGAAATCTTCTTAACATATTGCAACTAAGCACTTCTTTTCTATCTTCTGTAGGCATGCAACCCCAGGCATCCAGAATTTGAGAAAACAGGCTCAATATGTGCGAGTGAGCACATCAATGACACGCTAACACATTATCGCTGGCTCGTCAGTGCACCCACCGGGCCGGATGGCGTCACCAGCCCTATGAGGGAAGTAGATATTGACACCTTTCTCACCTCCTCCAAAATAATCACGCTGGACTCCATCTACTTTCAAGCCGGGTCACGGGTTCAGTGCGCCGCTCGCGCTGTTAACTCCAACGGGGACGAGGGCCTGGAGCTCAGCAGTCCCATTGTAACCATAAGCACAGAAGAGGGTCAGTCAACACGCACACTCCCGGAGTATTTCAATACTTTGTTACTTAAGTTAGAGATGGAATAATATACAGCTTCATATTTTCAAAGTAGTTACTGTATGTTCTCGTCATATAGTCAGATTTTTAAAATAGCTTCATAGTTTCATTAGTTTTTCCTAGTTTATTATCTGTCCAGATAGTTGTTGATTTGTGTTGTTGATTTGTGTGCCAAATCAGTGTGTGTAAGAGATGACAATTTGCTAAAGCACTGCAACTAGTCCAAAAATGGGCATTGAAAAGGTGGCCAATCCATTTGTTTACTTATGTGAAAAACAAGTCTTTCACACATATAGTATTTCTGGTGCTATGACATTATCCACCTTTTCCCAATAATCGCAATGTAATTTTACAATAGAAATGCTCCTGGCTGCCACATGATTAATGATGTAATATCTAGAAAGGGGAGCAAAACACTGGAACAACAGTTTTTTTTTATTTTTTATTTTTTATCAGCGTTTGTTGGTCATTCAAAAGAGTTTGTTAGTATTTCAAAGAAGTTTAACATGATTAAGTTTTGTTGAATAGCTTATATATGGCTGAATTCCTCCTTGATCAAGAAACTGCTCACTTCAACCCCCAAGTTTTGACATGTTGCAAGAAAGAAGCTCTTAGTGCTACATCCTGAAAAATGCACCAGCTAGGGTTCACCAGGAGTTTGAACTACAGGTTGGTGGGTCTGGGGATCTTATGTGAATTGACAGCATTGTGAATTCAGTGAGGATATTTCAGCCTAAATTTTACCTTTCTCAAGAGGTTAGGACTGAACCATGAACCTTACTGAAAAACTGAACTACAGTAGAAGAACAGTGTTGGGTGTTGGAGTACTCGGATTATTTTTTGATGTAACGAGTGATCTAACGCCTTTGGTCGGCCATTCAAGTACTCAGTTACTGAGTTACTTTTTCAAAAATGTAATCCGTTATTCAGACAACTTGTGTAATCCGTGAGCCAGACAGCAGTCATTCCCAATCCATTAGTGTGTGTATATGTGTGTGTGTGAGAGAGATAGTCGTCCTACAAGCCCCGCCCCCGATAACCCGCCCCCTTCTGTTATTCCTGCTGTTATACCCCTATCTCACCTATGCGGGTTGACTATGCGAGGACCAACGCGCGGGAAGTTGGAAACCGCTGAAACTCGCTGTGAATCATGATGAACCGTACTTACGGCCACCGCGCAAAACTGCATAGGTGAAATAGTGGTATTAGTAGTTAACAGATTATGGGCCAAACTTCTCTGAGTGATGATGGTAGAATAATTATAAATACCTTGACTAAAACAACATGCATGAGGAAGCACAAAGGAGTTTTCATTTTCTGCCATGAAAACTAGTTACTTTTATCAGAAAGTAACGCTGTAATGTAACTGATTACTTTTTAATGACAGTAATTTTGTAATGTAATTAGTTACTTTAAAAAGTAACGTCCCCCAACACTGTAGAAGACTGAAACTAGCCTGCCCAGACCTAAGAATATGCAGTACAGGAGTCGGAAATGTTTACAAATTCTTTATTCTAAATGTACCTGTGTTGCTATACAGAATGTGACAAGGTTAAAAGAACATGCCGTACCAATTAGCATCCATATGTACTCTCCTTACCTATTAACCTTAAAGGTCCCATTTTCCCGCATATTTTTAAAAAGTTAGCACACGTCTGCAAAATGTGTGTGTTAATGTTTCCACTGAAACCCCCCCCACGGACAATGTAGCCCGTCATACATAAATCTCCTCTTTAGCTCCTCTTTGCATTTCTTTGCACTGTGCCACTTCTATGTTAAATGAGCTTCTGTTGAGTTACTCCTGGCCAGATGATGGCAGAACTGAGCAGAGCTGGCCAGAGCTGAGCAACATGACAAATAATACAACGATCAAAAAACAAAGAGAGGGTACAGTATCTTCTTTATAAGGTCACAATAGGGAAAAATCTAAATGATTAAGCCTTGACCTGTACAAACGTAAAATTAACAGCAAGCAGAAAGTGTTTTTATGTGTACACTCACACTAAAGATACATTTGAATGTCTAAAAGAATACAAAAAAGAATGAATATTACATCGTAGGTCCTCTTGAAACCAGTCAATCATTATGATTTATTCAGCTGTTACAGTAAAGCTAATGGGAACAATTATAGTTGCTACTTTGTAGCATGTAGAGCTGGACTCTGTGATGGTTGCAGTGGGGTATAAGGCTGTATGCATTATTTATTTATACAGTGCTGTGAAAATGTTTTTGCCCCTTTCTGTTTTTTTACACTTAAATCATTCTGATCATCAAATAAATTTTAATATTACACAAAGATCATTCGATTTATTAAGGGAAAAAATGGCCCTATGTGAAAAACATGCCCCCTAAAAAATCAAGAGGGGGCAAATATTTTTATGTTCATGTAAATGTATTACATTACATGAATGCCTTGATTATCAGATCACCACAGGACTCTAATCAAGATGACTTGTTGAGTGTGCAAGAATAAGTTTCAAACGTTTGTTGGCCCATAAGAAGTATCATTAGCAACTCATCAAGTATTAAAGAAGTTTTCTGCTGTTAACACGATAAACACGTTGCACAAAAGATAATTGCTATCTTTTTTTTTTTTTACGTTTCATAAGGAGAGCTTCTTCTTTAATTTTTTTTAATCCATACAAAAAAATAAATAGTAATAAGTTTTAAACAACTTACTTTAGAATCTTCATGCACACCGTAGCAACTGTGTATTTGAATTAAACTTAAATAATACACTTTTAGCAAATCAAGGAATAGTGAAATACAGCGTCATGAGTCTTAGAGTTCAACAGATTGCTGCCCAGCTGTAGACTACACAAAGGCATTTTTATGTGACTTTACTGTACTAATCACTGTGCTTGATATTCCTTGGCAGGAATGTGTCACCCTCGTAAAGTGGGCACAGTAGGTGCTGAACCTTTCTCTGCTAAGCTCCAGTACACCGGCTCTGAGGACCCAGAACATGCCAACCTCATCAAGCTTAGTGTCACCATGCCCCACACAGATGGTGAGCAGTTGTCTTGCTTATACTATTGAAGAGAGCTTTGTTTGCCAAGCTGCACATCAGGTTGTTCTTTCACATCTCCCACAGGAATAGCAAGGTGTTAATATTGAATTTATAGTTCATTGCTTGTGAAGGTAAACACGTATATCAAAATTCCGAGCCTTTCCTCGTGTTGTTTTAATGGTTATTTGTAGGCATCAGAGAATTTCTGAGGCCGCATTATCATAATTAAGAAAAACATCAGCACAACATCTGTTACTTTTTCACACATTTCAAGGCTGTAATGTAGGCCACAGGAGAAAGTGCATATATAAATAGCGAGTATAATTCTACTTTATTACACCTCTCTCTTTTACAGCTGTTCAGTATTTTATAATGCCATGGCAACCAGGAAACGAATGCGCTTTTTATGTAAGTTAGGCATTAAAGCGACTCTAAATGTATGTGGTGAGAAAGATTTTCAGAAGCTTTTCAATTATTGTTCTCTGAAAGTTTTTTCCAGGCTTTTGTTGAAATAGCTGGGCTATATGTATCATAAGGGGGGAAAAAACACCTAAATCATTGTATTTTGGTCTTGGGGAGGCAGTGCACTGTATTTTATGTATGTAATTCCTCAATTCTAACATTTTTAATTTGACTAATCCAGGGATTATCAACAGCACAGAGGCCAAATAAAGTGTGTTTGTGTTTAATTCTGACATTCTTTCAGTGCTGGAGGAGGCAGAACAACAAGGCTTTATGTTGTTAGGCATCAGGTTCATTACTGTATGTAGGAATATTATCTAATAGACATTTGCTTCATTTAGACATAGCTTCAGTCCATAGCAGGGGTCCAAACACAGAGCCTGGGTAATCAAAAGCAAATTAATTCTTGGAAGTACTGTAGTGAAACAGGTTTATATCTCAAAAACGAGAGGGGAACAGTTGGTGATAAGAGTGAATACACTTTGCACACAGCCTTCCCACAGGAATTGTGGCAACTATGGACCCTGGAGTTGTGAAGAATGTTTGAGATGTGGTTAAGTACACCAGTTAATGAATCACAGCAAATGATGAAAGAATTGAAATAGCTGGCCGTGGTGTGTGTGTAAAGCTGGCATGGGGTGAGCGAGTGACACCAGGGTACTGCAGAAATCTTTTATGTTCATAAAATAACAAATTATTCTTATTCGTTTGTCATTATTTGAAAGAATAAAATATATAGAATTTGAATAGAAATAATTTTGCCGACCAGTGCAAGTGAAAACTTATTTTTTTAATGTACAGTATTTTTTATGTTGTACTTCTTTAGTCATCATTCAAATACACTCCCTGTTCTGTAATTGGAGAGTGAACCACAGATGAGAAAAAGTAGATTGGATAAAGATTTGTTTAATTGATATTTTTTTCCCTTTATTTTATAAAGATGTTTAATCATAAAACAAGTCAAAATTAAATTATACCACTTCAGCGGTGAAAATATTTCTTTTCTAATTAATATCTATTGGTGTGGGTGTTCATTTACCTTTAATCATTTTAAATTAGATTATTTAATCCGGCACATAAGTGTTCATAACATCGCTTTTACTCAGCGTTTTGATTTCATTTATGGAGCAGGTTTAACTTCAGGCAAATACCTAAGTACTGCAAAAGTTTCATTAAATACTGTTCAGTCAGTTTTACTTGATGCTGTGACATAATTGGCTGGACAGACATACAGATATACAGACAAATTCTTTTCTGAGACTAGTTGACAGTACAGACAAAAACTTTTTTTCTTTTTTCATTTATACAGATAAAAGTGCACATTTACTGTGGCATTGTTTTAACAACCTTCAACATTTATTTCCATCCAGAGTTGCATTCTTTTTGCTAGAGATCTTGATGACGTGAGTTGCGTCAAACTAGCCTGTAAAGTCTTCAGCATTTCCCAACACAGGACTCTCTCTGTGCCAGTTCATATGAAGAACAAGAACCTTGCTCACCTTGCCAGCTCACTTCTACTCTGGGCATTATGCATGTTGATAATGCCCTTCTCACCTGTTGCTCTAGAATAGGGTAAATATCGATTCAAGAGACCACATTGCTCCAAAATCCAATAGTTATTCTCTCTATTCTGATCAGAGTCGTTTCTAATTTTTTGACCACATCTTCTACAAAATTGTACTCCACTTTCATGATTTAATAAATACACTGGATAATTTTTAACCCAATTCCAATACATTTAGCATTTTTTTCACACACATACACATAAACACACATTTATTTATTTATTTATTTAGTTAGTTAGTTAGTTAGTTAGTTAGTTAACATATAGGCGTAGACTAAAAATGCCTGTATACCTGAATGCAGATCATTAATGTTGATTTCAGCCATCTGTATGAGGAAAAACTTTTGATCATGACATGGATGTTGTTGCACAATAGGCTGGTTTGAGTATTTCATAGATTGCTGATCTCCTGGAATTTTCACTCACTGTAGTCTCAAGATGTGAATAAACAAAAAAGCTTCCTGTGTGCAAAGGATCTGCAGGCTCAAACACCTCGTTGATGAGAGAGGTCAGAGGAGAATGACCAGACTGGTCTGAGCTGACAGGAAGTCTATAATAGGTCAAGAAAGCACGGTGGTAAACAGAAAACCTTCTCAGAATGCAAAACACATCAAACCCTGAGGTGGAAGGGTTACAACAGGTTTCTGAACAAAACTACATGATTTATTTTTCTCTGAAATTTCCAGCTGTCTACTTCCGCATGATAGCAGCAGTTTCTTGTTCTTGTCTGACAGTAGTTGGAATCCAGTGTGGTCTTCTCCTGTCCATCTTAAGCTTTAATGTGACTTACCGGCTGAGATGCTTTTCCGCTCACCAGTATTGTTAAGAGTGACTATTTAAGTTACTCTGTCTTTCCTCAAACCAGCCTGGACATTTTTGTTTTTTTTATACTTCCGTTGTCAACAAGGCATTTCCACACACAAAACTAGCACATAAAGAGTGTGTATGATTCCCAGGACATCAGCATATAATCTATCATCATATTCTCAAATCATCCCTTTTCTTACCAACATCCAAGACTTTTATTTTTTAGTACATTTCAAGAACTTCATGTTCAGCTGTTTGCATTTGCCACATGATTGGTTGTAAAGATAACTGCAAAAATTGTTTACAGATATGATGAGTGTATGTATAGTATGTTGCATACATGCAACATACTATACATGCTTGTGTTCACTTGGCATTAGGCATGCTCCCAGTGCTCTCTACACGTGCTCTGTCCAACTTCGAGTTGACTCTGAGCCCGGATGGAAGCCGCATAGGGAACCACCGCTGCTCCAACCTCCTGGACTTTGATGAGGTTCCCACACGCCACGGCTTCCTGACAAAGGCCACTGAGAGTGCAGAACAAGTGGGAGGGAGCGCACCTTACCAATACAACTCCACCATGAGGGGACTGAACACACTACGCTTCTACAGGAACCTCAACCTAGAAGCCTGTCTGTGGGAGTTTGTAAGTTATTATGACATGTCTGAGCTGCTCACAGACTGCGGCGGGAGCATCGGGACCGACGGACAGGTCAGCACTTTTAGACTACGTTTATGTCTCAGTCAAAGCTGTCTGAATCAAGAGAATTCTTTAGTTTCTTTCAAACAGCATTGATTTTCTGTGGAGTGTAATAAAGCAAAAAAGGAAATAATGACTAGTAATCAGTATCCATATGTTTTTAAGATGTATTATTCATACAGTCCACAATCCTTCGAGCACTTGAAGCTGACTTTGATGAGTGACTAATTTGTTCATTTAGACTGCATGGTCTATAATCTGTTTTATATAGAGCTGCTGGCTGCAGAACTAAGCAGGTGATTCTGGTCTGCTATTATTATGCACCAATCCATTTACATAAAGCTCTTAAACAAGACAATCAGGCTTCCATTATCTCAGATTTTCAGCTAGTAAATTGTTGGTATTTTTCCTCATTTAGATAACTTGCTCCTCGATACTTACTGTAGTTTGGTTTATAAAATCTCACCTTGCTGGTAAGACTGGAAAAGGTCAGAGCTTTTTAAAAATCAACCTTTTATTGGCAAAATGCTGGAAAAATGCATAAACGTGCAACAGAGTCATAAAGGTTGGAAACTCATAAATTCTCTAATTTTTCATGTTTCTCTTACCCAGTCTCATGTAGTGCTTGAACAGAGGCCCAATTGACCAAGCTAAAAAAAAAAAAAGTAAAAAAAAATGAGCAACTGACATAATGTAACTCACAAGTATGACCAGCTAATTATGTGCATTAATACGCACTATGAATCCCTGCGAGAGGTGACTTTATGCAGATGATGTGTCTGGTGATGAAGCACATCATGTTTTCACCCTCAGCAAGAGACTGAAAGTCTTTGGCTGGTATTTTAGGTACTGTATGAGCCATAGTGATCTATTTAGTGCAAATTATTTGCCATGTGTTATAAGTCTGATTAGCATTTTCACTGTCACTCAAGCAAGTGTTTAAGTGCCAGGCAACTGTGTATAAGCATTATAACAATAGGTGCATATAATAATATTAAATATAGCATATATTATTTTTATAGCATATAAAAAGAATAAAACTGCATTATGTGAACACCGCAGTCTGACCCAATCTTCAGGAATCAGAATGAGATAGGTGATCTGATAGATCTGATAATCCATTCCATCGGTAAATGTTAACAATTTAAACGCTCCAGTCGTTTCCCAATTGTCAGAATTAATTGCCAGTTGCATTAGGTGATGTGACAAGTTTTCAGGAGGGAAATGTTTCAGCTCTCTGAGAAAAGGGCACAGACGTCCTTCCCATATCATACACTACCAGTCTAAAGTTTGGACACGCATTCTAATTCCATGGCCTTTCCTGATTTTTATTTCTAAAGCAATGTTGATGGCAAATCTCATTTTAAACAGTTGATTGAAATGTGTCCACTACTCATGCTCTTTAAAGCCTTCATAAAATTTTCCTGAGAGCCAGTTTCATCATGCAGTTTTTGCAAATGCAATTGATAACACTGTTCTTGCAAGAACTATTCCAGAAAGGCTGACCTCTGTGTCTTCAACTAACAACTTACTGTTATTTTTGTGGCGGAACGGTGGCGCACTGGTTAACACTGTTGTCTTGCACCTCCAGGGTAGGGGTTCTATTCCCACCTCAGGTGTGTATGCATGGAGTTTGCATGTTCTCCAAATTCTGATCCAAATCCTGATTTCCTACCACAGGCCAAAAACATGCAGATTAGGCTGATTGTCATTCCCAGATTGCTTGTGTGCAAGTAAGTGTGTGCCCTGCGATGAATTGGCACATGGATAGGCTCCAGGCCCCAGTGACCCTAGATATGGGATAAACCAGTATAGACAATGAGTGAGTGAGCATTCTTGTTGTTACTTAATTAGCTAATATGTGTAATTACATAGTTTTGAGAGCATCCAGTACTGTTCTTGAATGTAGAAAAATAAATCCAAACTTGTGTCCAAGCCTTTGAATGGTATTGTATGAAGTGAAGCATCTTACAAATTCAAGATAAGACTGATTTCTTGCCTCTAAGTAGCGCAGTGGTAAAGCACTCGCCCTATCATCCGGAGATCGCGGGTGATGCTGTAACCTCTTGCAGCGGTGGTCTAGAAACAGCTGATTGGCCGAGCTCTCTCCGAGGGGAGGGATGAGAGGTACTTAGTGCTCCCACATTAATCAGGGCCATCTGCGAGCTCACGCAAGAAGAAGGAGCGGATAGCGCTGTCCTCCGAGTGTGTGATGCCGCCCCCAACGGCAGCGATCAGAGCAGTTCGAAAAGATGCGGTCAGCTGGCATTGTTACATGGTGAGAGCCCCTAGTGACGGGGAGGAATTGGGCACGACTAAATTAGGGAGAAAATCCATAAGACTGATTTCTTGTGACCTATCATATCGCAGGAGGCGGGATTTATCAGAAGTGATGGAAAGCCTAACCTAACCTTAGGTGTAGACAATGCTACTTCTTCTTCCTGTCATATTTTCAGCAAATTGAATGCTTCATTGCAGGCAGACCCACTTTGCACATGTAAATACTGTATATTCTGATAAAATGCCTTGAGCATGTAAACACATATCAGATCAGTGTCCATGTAAACAGTTAAGTTGGACTCTCTAATCATGATTCTTTCGATCAGACCGTGCGCATTACGCATCTGTGCTCAGATGTACTGTATAATTTGCTTGTTCTAGGCTAGTGATTTGTGATTTGTCCACAATATGAATTATAGAGTTACTAAAGCTTTCATTAAATGGAACATATGACCAAAAAATCCGTGGCACTATCTGTTCCTTTGCTCAGTTCTCTAAAATTTTAATTTTGCAGTTTTATTCAGGACTTATATTTGCAGGTTTGAATGTAAGAAAAGCCATTCTTGTAGCCAAGCAACTGCCTTGTGACGATTGTGAGACTCAATGTTGTATCCCACTGCCCTTTTGTGGTCACTGCCCTTTTTCAAGTGCACACTTAAGCATCCTTTTTTCCTTTCGGGGTTATCTGGGTCCCGAGGCACCCGCAGCTCTATACAGCTAAGAGAAAGCTCTGCTGGAAACGCTGGGTTCTGTTCATTAACCAGGATGATATTTTTTATATGATCTACCACAAATTCTTAATTATCGAACTAAAACTGCACTGTACCATTTACTCATGTTCCTGTATTTAAGTCACTGAAAGAATGCTTTTATATGATGTGAATATAGCAGTAGTTAAAGGTAAATTCTAAGGATACAGTATCGTGACATGTCACCTTATTTTAGTGTATTGTGCCATGTGCAGGTTCTCTTGCAACAGGAGATTTTCCCTCCTTTCTTGAGTAATTCTCTGCTTGCAGGTGTTGGGGCATCCTCATTAGCATCAGCCCGATTTACACTGCATGGCTCTTTGATTATAATTGACTATGTAAATGAGAGAAAGAAAAAAAGTTGCTCCCAATCAAGCCTAGATTATGTCTTATGGCAGATGTCTTTTTCTGACAACACAGAGGCGTTTGATTTTTTTTTTTCTCTCTACTGCTTTGATAAGACACCGAAGTGGCAAAATGTTGATTACTAGAGCTCTCCTGTGGAGAATCAAAGTAGCTTTTAAGTGGGTGCCGATTTATTTTAGAATGAAGTCTTAGTGCTATAAAAGTCACTGTAGGTTTTTTCTTGTTGTATTATTTATGCTTTATTTAGTGCCATACAAACCTATTTATATGTGCCATATTAGTAACATCATAAATGATCCTGTTCTGTTACACGTTTCAGAATCATGACTGTCTTCATTTTAAAGATTATGTTATGTCTCTGCATTTTACGCTAAAGTCTATTCTGCTGTTGTTTCTATTTGTTAGGTGCTAAATCTGGTGCAGTCCTATGTGACTCTGCGTGTCCCCCTGCATGTCTCCTATGTCTTTCACTCACCTGTGGGTACCAGCGGCTGGCAGCACTTTGATCTCCAGTCGGAGTTGCGGCTCACTTTTGTTTACGACACTGCCATCTTGTGGAAGGACGGCATCGGCAGCCCTCCTCAGGCTGAACTGCAAGGTACGTTTATACATGTATAAGTAGAATTGAATATAAAAAGGCATTTCTTGCCTGGAAGTCATGCTTTAGGCAATAATGAGATAAACATTGTCTAAAGCAATTGTCTCTACAATGATGTCTACATTAAATATTTCCAGACATGAGTGGCGCAGTGGCCAGGTTTTTGTGATTCAAACCAAAGGACTTATTAGTCAAATCCTAAGGCAAATAGTTTGCTGTTCTGCTTTATGCGTGGATTGTATTTTATATTATTTTGGGAGGAAATGTTAATTAGTTTTTAAGAATATAAGTTGATGTAGATTAAATCCACTAATCCACGCGTTGATGATGTGTTGTGTTTATGTAGGAGCACTTTACCCAGCCAGTATGAGGATTAACGATGTAGGCCGTCTGGTGGTCAACTTCCGCACCAAGGCTCACTTTCGGGGGTTGTTTGTGACCTCACATCATGGTGAGATTTTTTTTAGTTTATAAATAAATAACAATAATTATATAAAATGTTACTTCCCATAATTACATGCATTTTACAATCAAGAAAAAAGTGATGCATAAAAATACATTGACCAGGCCAATGATTTCATGAAACTTGGTAATATTAACCAGAATATCTCAAATGAACATAAAATATCCATTGCTATAGAATGAACAGAACAGCAGGTTTATTCTTGTCTGTTGTTATCAGCAAGTCTAAGAGTGTGTGTGAATGGGTCTTAATTAGTCTCTTCATAAGTACTTGTAGCCGCTTGCATCTTTTGTGTCCCACTTCAAAGCTTTTCTCTAACTAAGCTTTATCTTTGTCTCTTTCATCCAGCATCGTCGTTGACCTCAATGGTCATAAGTACCGCCCACCCAGGGTTAACCTTTAACCTTTCTTTGGTTAGAACGGAACCGACCTACAACCAGCCCGTGCAGCAGTGGACATTCACCTCAGATTTTGCTGTGAGTGTTGAACCAGACTGGAACACAACGAATGACTGACATGCAATGTTTCAGCACTCCTTATCTCTATATTTTAACATCCTTTCATGTCCTTCTCTAAGATCCACTTCAAAGGATGTTTTAATTGCTTTGATATAAGAATACCATTATTTGTGCCAGTCTTTGAACATACCTGTGGTCATTACAAATGAACTCAACATGAATCATCCATACAATAATATACTTATATAGTATAATAATCTTTTTTCCTGGCTGTGCGTCGTAAAGGTGCGTGATTACTCTGGAACCTACACCTTGAAGTTAATCCCCTGCACCACAGCCCTAAACATAGAGTATTCTGTTCCTGCAGTGTGCGACCCCAGAGAACCAGTCACGTTTGACTTGGACATCAGATTCCAGCAGGTAAAACAAGTACATACAGTACACTATTTGAACAAACAATTGTGAACACTTACCCATCACACCCCATGTGCTTTCTGAACGTCAAATTCCAGATTTGATTATCTTTTATATATGTTATAAAAACCTCCATTGATCAGCGGAGGCTTTCCACTAGATTTTGGTTTGTGGCTGTCAGGATTTTTTTAAAGAGCATTGGTGAGGTCAGGCATTAATATTGGGTGAGGGTCCTAGGTCTTAGCGTCATGAGGTCAGTTCATTTCAAAGTCACGGCTCTGAAGTCAGTTATTTGATTTCAATATTGACAAACCATGTTTCATGGACCCCACTTTGGGCACAATACATAGTCATGCTGGAACATGGTGAAAGGAAATCGTAAGACTACAGCATACATGTACATAGGTATCATATACAATTTGCGGAAACAGTTTGGGGAAGAATTTATTTATATATATATATAAAATTCCAGATCAGCATAATTAATTTGGGTCCATTAAAAGTGGTCTGGTTGGGTCTATTAAAAGAGATGGTCTAATCCAATGAGTTTTTCAGTGCATGTAAAAAAAAAAAAGCAGATAAAAAAAAACTTTAGTTTTTCTTTATCATATTTTGTTTTAAGTTCATTAGTTGGCTAACACTGCAAGTCATGTCATTTTGTCATAATTATTATTTGCTTTTGCCGCCTGTAGGTGAGTGATCCTGTTGCTGTGGAGTTCAATTTGAATACACAAATGTTCCTGCTTTCAAAGAGATCTGTATGGCTGTCCGATGGATCAATGGGCTTCGGGCAGGAGAGTGATGCGGCGTTTTCAAAGGGTATGTCGACAGTAACAAACACACTTCAACATACCTGCTGTATGTTTAGGAAGTTCATTAATACTCATCTGAGGGTGAGTCATGTGGGACATACAGTGCAGAGGATTATACAGTCCATTCTGAAAGAACTGGAACAGCAGGACCACTCTATTGTTTTTGCTATACACTGAAGACATTTGGTTTGGAAATCAAATGAAAAATGTTTTATCTATTATTTTATATTTATCTTTTGATGAAAGAACCCCAATGTCTTTAATGTATACAGTAAAGGCAAGTCAACCAGTTAACACCCTGTCCAGCTATCAGGGCATATATTTAGAATTTTTACAATTATTGATATCTATAAAAAAATGTTTAATGCTATCTTCAAAATATAATGCATGTATATGTCTATTGGTTTAAAATTTGCTACTGAGTCAATTTGGTCTTTGATCCGTGTTCTTATGCTATATCCTGTGAACACTAAAGACTGCCAGAGAGTGGAGCAGACTTCGATCCCATCACTTTCAGTAATGATAACGTTAAAAAGTTCTCTTTCCCTTCGTTAAAAAGTTATTTCCTTTCATTCCTGAATGCTTTGAAAACTTTCGTTCCAAGCAAGGTTAGTAGCCCCTCTCTCTACACCCCACAGAGAAACTCCCTCTTTAGAGAAATTAACAGCATTTGTGGCTGAAATGGCTCCTTATCACAGATACTCACTCAGACCTCCTACCAGAAATAACATCTTGAGTTCAGCTCCAGTCTTGAGTTGCAGTCTGAAGAATTTCCAATGAAGTTCAGATGAAGAGAAAAAACTGATTGTGTAAATATCAAATGAGACGATGTAAAAACAAAAGGCAGGTGTGTGTTTGTGTGTGTGTGTGCATGAGTATCACATTCAGTGGTTATATCTGTAAATTAGGGTGGAAGTGAATCTTCATCCTGGTAGGGCTGCTTTCAGGGGACCGAACAGGTCAAAGATCAGGAATATATCTTCCATAGCTTTAACAACTCAACAAATCAGCTTTTCCAGAGTGCCTACAGTGTGGGCAGAAGTTTTTGGAAGTGCGTTGTCATGCAAGATCACTACCCCCATGGATAACACTCCTCTGTGTTGACCCTGAAGTTTAGGCTTCAGCTTTATAATAAGCATCTCACTGTAACGAGCACTGTTGATTGTTAAAACCTTTTTCCTGATAATGTTCCAATACTGGCCCTTGAGAATCCCAGGAAACTGTAAGCATCACTTTTTCTTGGTCGGTGATTGAGGATGTTTCCGTTGAGCCAAAAATTTCCAGGATTTTTTGTTACACACACATAAAAGCATTCGAAGAATTTATTTATTTATTTATTTTTTTAAGTTTGTTATGCTAAATTTTGACACCAAGACTAACATGATATACCGTGCCTTGTGAAAGTATTCGGCCCCCTTGAACTTTGTGACCTTTTGCCACATTTCAGGCTTCAAACATAAAGATATAAAACTGTAATTTTTTGTGAACAATCAACAACAAGTGGGACACAATCATGAAGTGGAACGGAATGATTGGATATTTCAAACTTTTTTAACAAATAAAAAACGGAAAAATTGGGCATGCAAAATTATTTAGCCCCCTTAAGTTAATACTTTGTAGCGCCACCTTTTGCTGCGATTACAGCTATAAGTCGCTTGGGGTATGTCTCTATCAGTTTTGCACATTGAGAGACTGAAATTTTTGCCCATTCCTCCTTGCAAAACAGCTCGAGCTCAGTGAGGTTGGATGGAGAGCGTTTGTGAACAGCAGTTTTCAGTTCTTTCCACAGATTCTCGATTGGATTCAGGTCTGGATTTTGACTTGGCCATTCTAACACCTGGATATGTTTATTTGTGAACCATTCCATTGTAGATTTTGCTTTATGTTTTGGATCATTGTCTTGTTGGAAGACAAATCTCCGTCCCAGTCTCAGGTCTTTTGCAGACTCCATCAGGTTTTCTTCCAGAATGGTCCTGTATTTGGCTCCATCCATCTTCCCATCAATTTTAACCATCTTTCCTGTCTCTGCTGAAGAAAAGCAGGCCCAAACCATGATGCTGCCACCACCATGTTTGACAATGGGGATGGTGTGTTCAGGGTGATGAGCTGTATTGCTTTTACGCCGAACATAACGCTTTGCATTGTTGCCAAAAGTTCGATTTTGGTCTCATCTGACCAGAGCACCTTCTTCCACATGTTTGGTGTGTCTCCCAGGTGGCTTGTGGCAAACTTTAAACGACACTTTTTATGGATATCTTTAAGAAATGGCTTTCTTCTTGCCACTCTTCCATGAAGGCCAGATTTGTGCAGTATACGACTGATTGTTGTCCTATGGACAGACCTCAGCTGTAGATCTCTGCAGTTCATCCAGAGTGATCCTGGGCCTCTTGGCTGCATCTCTGATCAGTCTTCTCCTTGTATGAGCTGAAAGTTTAGAAGGACGGCCAGGTCTTGGTAGATTTGCAGTGGTCTGATACTCCTTCCATTTCAATATTATCGCTTGCACAGTGCTCCTTGGGATGTTTAGAGCTTGGGAAATCTTTTTGTATCCAAAAAGATTTCTTTAAACTTCTCCACAACAGTATCTCCGACCTGCCCGGTGTGTTCCTTGTTCTTCATGGTGCTCTCTGCGCTTTAAACGGACCTCTGAGACTATCACAGTGCAGGTGCATTTATACGGAGACTTGATTACACACAGGTGGATTCTATTTATCATCATTAGTCATTTGGGTCAACATTGGATCATTCAGAGATCCTCACTGAACGCCTGGAGAGAGTTTGCTACACTGAAAGTAAAGGTGCTGAATAATTTTGCACGCCCAATTTTTCCGTTTTTTATTTGTTAAAAAAGTTTGAAATATCCAATAAATTTCGTTCCACTTCATGATTGTGTCCCACTTGTTGTTGATTGTTCACAAAAAATTACAGTTTTATATCTTTAGGGGGGCCGAATACTTTCACAAGGCACTGTAATAAAAAAGGGCCTTATGACTCTGTCCACAGTATAACCATCATGCTTTTTTCCATACCTAATTCTTTATAAATGTTTTTTATAATTATATATAAATGTTATGTCAAGATTATGTGTGATATGGTGCAGGTTAGAGCCGAACCACAAGATAGTAATGTAATGTACAGTAATGTAATAATACGCAGTTCATAAGAGTGCTTATGACACACGCACAGGAAGATCTTCCCATTTGGAGATGTTATTCATGTTATTATTAATTAGGAACTAAAATTAAACTAAAGAAAGAAACACAACATAAACAGAGCTCTGCCAGCTCCTCGAGACCAGACAGGGCTCTGAAAACGGAAAATAAACTCTAAATGAAAATAAACTCTAAGTACACCCTTTATGTGTGATTTCATATGAACTGAGAGGGCACATTGGACTGATGGCGTGCCACTTTCTGTCTCTTAATCACACGGGTGCTTTCAAAGACTGAGGTTGGGTCTTTGTCTTTGTCTTGAACTTGAACGTGTGCTTGTCTTTGTTCTTTGTCTTTGTTCTTTGTCTTCGTCCCTGATACCTTACCGGAGCTCCCTAATGATCGCACAAAGCATGCAGGTATCAAGGTCCATTAAATATCCAACAGCAGCTTATATACAATATTACACACACACACACACACACACACACACACACACACATATATATATATATATATATATATATATATATATATATATATATATATATATATATATAGTGGAACCTCGGATTGCGAGTAACGTGGTTTACGATTGTTCCGCAAACCGAGCAAAGATTTTTAATAATTTTTTATTCGGAAACCGAGCAAGTATTAGTTTACGAGCGCCGAGTTTCATGCTTCACACATGCGACTCTTATTTTGACACCGAGCGTCACTCTCTCCCCCTCCCCCCTCCCCCCACGGCTTCGCAAACACACAGAAACTCTGCTCTGTCGCGATTCTTTTCAAAGGTAAGGTGCTGGTTCATTTGTTTTTTTACTTTACAGCAGTGATTCCCTTAGTATGCGCTCACGCCTGGTCAGAGAGGTTTCTTTTTTTCCTGTTAAAATGGTGTTTCCGTGTTTGTGTGTGTCCGTTTGTTGTGAAACTTAAGTGATTCCTTTAGTATGCGCTTGTGCCAGTCTCGCTTTTTTCCGTTAAAACGGTGTATCCGCTGTGTTTGTGTGCTTGTTGTGAAACTTAAAAAGTGAGTCCGTTAATATACGCTCATGTCAGTCTCAGAAAGATTTCTTTTTTTCCTGTTAAAACGGTGTTTCCGTTGTGTGTGTGTGTTTGTTGTGAATCTTAAAAAGCAAGGTGGGGAGAGGGAGGAGGAGTGTTACTGTGTAAAACGAGGCGAGGGAAGGGGCTAATTCCACACAGACACACACGGCGCCTGCGCGCACCAACGGAAACACTTATCTGTCAGGATTTATTTGTACTTTTTTTAAAGGTAAAGTGCAGATTAATTTGTTTTATTTTCATTTTATAGATTGTATTAATTATTTTTATGTATTTATTTTGGGGGGCTGTAGAACGAATAATTTGAGTTTTAATTATTTCTTATAAGAAATGATGATTTGATTTAAGAGTGTTTTGGAATACGAGCCCACTTCCGGAACGAATTATGCTCGTAATCCAAGGTTCCACTGTATATATATATATATATATAATATATATATATATATATATATATATATATATATATATATGGTAAGGGAAAAATCCAGGGCCTGGGGCACAATGTGAAAAATGTGAGGGAATAACAGATTACACTGATTCTTTTATCCTTCCTTTATCAAACCCTTACAGACTACAAGACCGACTTATATTAAACAGCATATACATTACTTTCAGACGATTTTCTCTAGTCAATACCAGACCAAACTCTTGGAACCTGAGTTCACACAGAATTTCTCATGAGCATGCACGGCTTCGGATCAAAACAATCTGAACACAGTACAATCATGAAACAGCTCAGCATGGACCTCTAGTTTAGATCAATGCATTAAGGTGAAGTCGATTGTATAACAAGTCTACAGTATGTGACACGTGATGTGATGTGTCACTTTATTCATCGAAAGTCCTCAAACTTTTATTAGAGACGATTATTTACTACAGGAACAAGTACAATAGTAAAGACTGTCTGCCATGATTGTCAGCAATCATCATTACTGATTCAGGTGCTAGACATCCTTCTGATAATCAGCGATGTTTGTGCTTTTGTTAGAGGTTACACATTTTGTGCTGGCATGCAGTTCTTGACTAATTCGAGTCGGGACTAGAATGCCTTTACTGTCCTCATGCAAGTACAATGAAAGAGGATTGCATCTTCTGTTGTTATAAGAATAGAGAATAAAAAAACGAATTAATGAAATAGAATTAGTGCTAAAACATAAGAAAAGCAAAACCATTCAAATTTTAAATGACCCGAGTTTCCTCTTGCAGGTGACACGATCTACGGGCGAGTGATGGTGGATCCAGTACAGAACCTGGGGAACTCGTTTCACTGTAATATCGAGAAGGTGTATTTGTGCACTGGAGCAGATGGATACGTGCCCAAGTACAACCCTACCAAGTCTGAGTTTGGCTGCTTGGCGGATTCTTCTTCATTACTATACAGATTTAAAATAATTGTATGTATATAAAGTATCTCTCTACAGCAATACTGGCTAATTTGTGTAAGGCATATTGAAACAATTATAATGCAAAATGAAGTCTGTAACCTAGTGTGTGCCCTGTATACAGGGAGTGCAACATGGCTTTGGGAAATCCTGAGTACACTGGAAAAATGTTTATTCTTTCTTTAGAAGATCATGTTTTAGAATCCTGATGTTTCCACAGCTGTCTGTGTTTGGACAGATCAAGGAAGCAAAATTAACAATTCTTTTACCCTGGCATACTTTACCCCGTCATTCACAGCAACATTATCAAATTGCTGGTCTCTGTGAGCACATACTGTATTTGTGCATAATGTTTTCCCCTCAGCCTATTATAGTATGTTAGCATGTGAAAAGGTGCAGTTTGCTGGAATCACGAGAAAGGTTGATTCATTATCTTTGTTTACAGGACAAAGCACAGCCAGAGACACAGGCTCTACGTTTTGGTGATATAAACTTCAACGCCGTTCTGGCAGCAGACGACCCATCAGCCCTCTCTCTAGTGAAACAGCCCGGCTCAGATGGGTTCAGACTGGACTCGGCTCCCTTATTCCAGGTCTCCACTGTGATCACCAAATGTTTAATTATAAAATAAGCCACAGTAATTTAAAACAAGCTTTTATTTGGCATTAGCATAATGAACTGAGAAAAGCATTTATTATTATGCGTGCACAACGATAAACATACAGTATCATTAATCACCAGCTTAAATCTCCTCCAGGTGACAGCAGGCCGAGAGTGGTACATCCACACCATTTACACCGTGCGCTCCAGAGAAAATGCAAACCGTGGCATCGGCAAAAGAAGCGCAGAGTACCATGCTTTCGTGGCGCACAACAGCCGCGCCAGGCGCTCTAACCAGGACGTGCCTGTTATCGCTGAAATGATTAGTGCTGAGCACAGTCGAGGCACCAACATCATGCACATCGCTCTCGAGCACCAGCAGGCAGTGCAGACTGGAGAGATTCCTGCTGAAAGCCTGGTACAGCATGAAATGGACGAGCATGGCAGTGAGAATGAAGCAGCGATGGCAGCGGGAGTCTCAGTCGGGCTCCTGCTCTTTGGCCTCATCGTGGCTGTGCTTTTTCTAATACTGCGGTCACAGAGCAGACCAGAAAAGGAGGTGAGAAAGAGGTCAGAGAGGGATGGACTACCCACCTCAGGCAGCATGCAGCCTGTCATGTTAAGGAGCGGTTTTGAAGGCAGCGATGGCTCTGAAGTGTGACACCTACAGTACAGGATCCAGTACCGATTATCGTGTGCCATCTTGGACGCATCACAAAGCTGTGTATGTGCAATTTAACAAGTGCCTCAGAAAGATTCAGTCCTGTGGAAAATCCAGCTGCATCCTAAACATCTGGTTGAGTGGTTTCGATTACCTGTGCTATTCTACTATGAAAGCAAAGAAATGTACCATACTTTTTCAGATCAGGCCTCTACTGTGTGCTCAAAATATCATTTGCTAATTGATGTTTTTAAAATGTATATCCTGATTTCAAAGGACCAAGGACTGCAGTGGAGTTTACTTTTATATCCCAATTGTTACATTTTGGCAAATTTTATTAAATTCTGGGGATATGTAATGGGTTACGTATTTAGAATAAGACAGAAAGGCGAAGGATAAGCTGAAAAGGAAGATACAGTATGAACTTGGGTAAAGCCAAAAAAAATGAATAGGATCAAATTATTTGCATTTACATTAAGTTCTTTTTTATAGTTTACAGTATGATCAATAATAAGTAGCAGAATAAATGTCAACATGTGGTTATATTATGTTAGTAGAGAGAAACTGCTGATTGTGCACGTATATCAAACTGTACTGTATGAAACACTGAAAAACTGAAAGCGTGCTGGAGTTATTTACATAGCTGGGTGTAATGAGGCATACACATATTTATGTTGACATAAAGTGTGCCATGTTTAAAATGTCATCTCTTTTTTCATTATCATGAGCTATGTATCTTCTGTATATAAGCACCGCTGAACTTGGAGTGATATTACTGTATGTATTAAACATCTGAATAGTGTTGATCCAGCCTTATTTATTTCCTGTTGTGTTCTCAAGTGTTAACGTGTTAATGTGATCTTTCTAGTATAATAAATTAAAAATATAATTACAACACACATAGTGATACAAAGTAAAAAGGTTAATTGCAGTATGAATTGGTTGAAGATACTGCTTCAGTATATTTATAAACTATAAATATAAATTTGTAATATAAATTGAGGACATGATGTGCTATCTATTTGGTCAAGAGATTTACTTGCAGGCCAGCGAGAGTTATATCTGCCAATCATCAGAGGCTGACCTTGACGCTAACACAGCACCACTGGAGAAAGCAGAAATCATCTCAGCCATGTGAGGAGGACAATCTAAACTCTAAACTATTCAAATCAGACACTGCATCATGTGCAGCTCATTTGTTTCTTTAACTCTTTTCAGCCATATGAGAGGAGATAAGAAAATCTGATGACTGGACAAAAAGAACCATTTTTGAGATTCCAGGGTGCCATTTACCATAGGAGGCAGCAATACTCCCACCCCACCCCCTACAGGCCAGCCAACTTCATCAGACAGGATTCGGACACGCGATTCCCAGATGACAGGGCACACGCTTTTTCTTTGACCCACTTTCTTTCTTTCTTTCTTTCTTTCAAAAAGGCACCACACTGCTTCAGCTTGTGCAATGTAGCTCACTGCTCTACTGCCGTTTCCAGCATAAAAAGGCTTGTCTTGTCAGCATTAAAATGTAGGTAGCTCTAAGTGCATGGATCATTTTGCTGAAAGAATTTGTTATACAGTAAGCATTATAAGAGACTCCTCATACATATGTTTAGTTGCTTAACTTTAAACGTGTTGTAAATCCAATAATTATTTGATGGCTTTTTTTTTTGTGTGTGTATTTTGCACTCACTCGTTTTCAGGGTCACATCTCTGGGCATGAAGTGGGGTACGCTCTGGATGCGGTGCCAATGCACTACAGGGCACACATGCACAGACATTTGCACACTATGGGATATTTAGAAATGCCAGCTAGCCTAATCTGCATGTCTCTGCAGTGTGAGAGGAAATCCACCCAGACGCACAGACCTGAGCGGGAATCAAACACTCAACAGTGCTAACCACCGTATTTTGCATTCGTTTCTACACAGTTATGAGAGTTAAAACCTACCTTTATTTCTCTATATAATCCCCTGCTACACTAATGCACTTATCCTAGTGTTTCATTAATTAAGTTAGAAAGTTTTCTCGGTATGCCATCACCATGACTGAACTGCTCGCTGCACTGCACTGATATGGTGACTCCTTCAATGCCACAAACAGATTAGGCATGAGGAAAATCTGACCTTTTTTTTTACAAAGCATTTAGCAGAGGTAGCATCACTAATTTATTACATGAATACAATGTGTTTATATAAAACTCAAGAAACAGTGCTGAATCGTGTTCATATGTGTATCACATATTCAAGATAGCGAAGATATGTTTTATATTTGAAATATTTTAAACATTACAGTACATTCTCTATTTCTACATTTACATGAAAAAAAAATCAGATTTTCAGTGTGTTCTGAGACATTTGATTTTCATTTTTGCTTACTTAAGTCTAACTGCTTGTGGCAGTTAATTACCAAGTGTAATTTGTGTACAGTTTTACTACTTGCTATGTACTGTATAAGACTGAATATTTCCCATCAGTCAGTGTGCCGTCAGGTGTATCTTGTATATGAAACTACATAGATACTCCATAGAATGGATGGATGCATGGTGAGGTGTGAATATAAGAACTGCACAAGCACCTATGCCATCATCATCTATGCGAATTTTGAGCATTTTAAGACCTCCAAAAAGACAACGCTGCCCGGGGGCACTGCACAAACTGTGTGCCTTCTGAGCACCTCTAAAAAGCCCCAGTCACTGACGTCACTCATTAAGGCATAAGTTTAGGGCATTGTCATGGCTGGACGCGTCTTTCTGGTGCGCTCGGGCAACACAACGACACAATGATCGACCCAAGCACCTGCACCATCACCAGCTTTTGAGCATGTTACGAACTCCAAAAAGCCCCGGTTGCTGATGTCAATCAATGTGAGATAGGTTTGGTGGCAATCATTAGGATGTGTAGTGTGTGCGTCGCGTGTGCATGTGTAGTATGTGTGTAATGTATATAGTGTGTTTGTGTGTAGGATGTGTGTAGTATGAGTAGTGTGTGTATTTAATAGTGCAATCATAAATGTGTGTTTTTTAAACGATCCACACTGTTCAGCTCAGTGAGATCTAGAAGTCTACCGAGTTTGACATGGATACATGCAAGTCTGTATGAGCTTGGCTTCCAACCTGTATGCCGATTTCCATGTTAAGACCCCCAAAAGGGCCCGAATGTTTAAAAAATACAACAACGTTTTTTTAAATGAAAGAAAAGAATCAGAGGAACAAGAGGGCACACGCACATTCATGACATCAGCACAATTAAAACAGCATCATCGATGACATCATAGGCACTATGACATCAGTAAATGTTATCGTAAATGCTTCCTGAAAGACTTTTTGGTACCTAACAAGTTTCAGAGGTTTGTTAAACCACACAGTGACCTATAAAGCATTCAAGTATAAAAATAATGGATGAATTATTAATTGATTGATTGATTGATTTAATATAATTAATTCACTAAAATAAGCCATGAACCAGTAAGAAACAGGTACAGATTGTGGCAGATGATCAGGCCAGTGATCAGTATACTGTGACGCTCAGTGCTGAGGGGTTGGAACAGACGAGAGGGGAAATGAGGTTGCTGCTGAAGTTGTTACATAAATAACCAATTTTTAAATGGTCACACTAAAATATTTCTTTTCATTTCTTAAATTTAATCTTCATGATCTAATTACATTTAATGTAACATAAAGACATGAGGGGTAGCTCAAGACTTTTGCACAGTACTGTATAACATTTCAGTCCCATCAGTCTAATAATAAACTTTCATACTGTAGGTCTGCCATAACAACAACAACAACAATAATAATAATAATAATAATAATAATAATAATAATAATGTACAACTTTTACTTCTAACACCAACAACATACTAAACAAATGATATGTAACAGTAAATACTACCATGTTGTTTTATTTACTTTTCTGTGTCCTACGTCATCGGTTCCTGTGCACTGCACTCTCGCGTGCGCGCGTGCGTCCTGTTTTCCTGTACACTCTGCAGGAAGCTGCTCGCTCAGTGACATGGCTGCCGCTGCAGATAAAAAGGGGGAATTACAAAAAGAATTGGTGTGTGCAATTTGCCTGGATTATTTTGATGACCCAGTCATTTTAAAATGCGGTCACAACTTCTGCCGCATGTGCATTTTAATGCACTGGGAGGAAAACGGAGGAGACGACATTGGCTACCAGTGTCCAGAGTGCCGGATGGTGGGTTTTGTTTTCATGTCCTTCGCACAGGACTGGTAGTTAAATGAGCGTTTGCGCTAATTCTCCGCGTGGCTAAGCCACTAAGCTAACGGTAATGAACAGTGACGTAAAAGGTCACTTTAACCATCTGCATTAAGGTTCCTGTTCCGTCAGAGCACCTCAGCAAAGCTATAAAAATAAAAAAAAACTGTCATATATATTTATCACAGGTCTATAGCATTTTAAAAAATTATTGTATAGTATATATGTCTATAAATAATATATATCTTTATTAACCGTTTAAAGTATTTTTTATAGCCTAGCTTTCTTACTAGCGTTGAATAAGGCTGCATTTCTGCTACATAAACAACAGAGAATTAAATAGCTTTCTTTAGCTAACTTACTGGACAATTAGCTGTTGCTGCAGATGCTGCTAATGTGATGTCTTTAAAAGCTGTACATGGGCTGTTTTAGTCATTTGCCAATTACACACACAAACAACATCCATCTATCCATTCATCTTGGAACCTCTTGAACGATGGACTGTGGAGGCCAATGGTGATCATTGTATTTATTCCCATTCCAACACTCACGCGCATTTAGACATTACGGGCAATTTGGGAACACCAGGGCGCGTAACCGGAACCCGGAGCACCCGGGGGGAAACCCACCACGCACAGGGAGAACATGCAAATTCACAAACCCGAGGTGGGAATCGAACTGTTGGAGGTGCAAGGCGACAGTGTTCCCCACTAAGCCGCCGTGCCGCCAAAGAAGAACAACTTGACATAAAAACATTTACCAAAATATCCAAATCCGTGTAATAATAAATAATTAAAAAACAACCCAGTTCCATCCAATGACATTTTAATGTCTTTTAACAAAAAACAAAACAAAAAACAAGAAATAAAGCCATAATGATTAAGGCAATGACGAGGAAAAACTTCATGAGACAACATGAGGAAGAAACCATAAGAGGAATCCAATTCAAAATGAAACCCGTCCTTTTCTGACTTGAGACGCATAGTGGAATCATTTCTTCGTTATATTTTTTACAACTCAATACTATCAAACAGCAGTAAGTATTCTCAAAGCTTTGCCAGCGAAAATATTGTGACTAGAAATTATTCGCAAATGCATAGACTGGTTTGGGAAAAACAAATCTACTTAGTTTTCAAATGTGGGAACCAGCCACAGCAGCAGAAAGTGAGTCATAAGTTCAGAAATTCCAAGAAGAAATAGAGATTCATCAAGATGCATCATGCCAGTCCAAAGGCAGAGAAAGCCACAGCAGTAGATGTGTCAGAATCGGGCTTTGGCATCATAGGAGGCAGTAAAGCCATTTAGTGATTGAGAGTTCAAATCCCAACCACACCACAGCCAACTAAGCCTGGGAGCCAAGAATGCAAAATTGGCCTGGGGGTCAGGGAAGGAGGATGGGCCTGATCTCTTTTCCATGTCAGTCACTGTCAGACTAGTGAATCATGGACATTTATGGGCTCAAGCATGCACATGGGGACTGATGACTGTCTTGTGGCACAACATGAGCAGGAGTTCAAAATCATGCAGGGATGCATAATATTTCCTTGAAACAAGTCTAGAACTATGGCTGTCATTCTAAAAACTATGATTGTTTGACCTCTTGTCATTCCATAAACATCAAAATGCCTCAAGCTCAAGCTACATAATATATGTATTAATCTAGCGGTATTTGTTTCACAGGTGTTTGGAAAAATGAGCTTCACGAAGAACTATCTGGTGAAGAACCTTGTGGATAAACTGAGTGAGTTTGATTGTCTAAAGACGTGCAAACCTCCTGCACCAGCCAAACCAGCTAAAACAGATGGGAAATGTGAGAGGCACCATGAGGAGCTTAAACTCTACTGCCACACAGACAGGAAGCCCATCTGTGTGGTGTGCAGAGAGTCGAGAGATCACAGGTAAAGAGCGTTAAGCTTTATTTTTATTTATTTATTTTTAACCAGGTCTGGTTCTGGACACATTTGGCTGAATGATGAATAAAGCTCAGGGTCAGTCTAGAATGGAAGAAAGAGAGGAAAAGCATAGATGGTGACTGAGAAAAAGAGGGGATGGAGAGAGCAGTGAAACTAGAGGCAGTGCAGCATTTGGCTTTCTCATTGTCTTTACATCAGGTATGGTATTGTGTACATCAGGTATGCAAAAAGGGGACCTTTTTATTTCTACTAGTTTAGTAACATTGAAATATCTCCACGGATGGGTAGATTATTAATTTACTATAGATAATTACCGTAACAATAGCTTTAATAATTGAAGCCAGGGTGCATGACTGCAGAATGACTACAGTTCCCCCAATACTAATGCTCATTGAAAGAAAGCTCTACCAGTCATGCACAATATTTTCAAGCAGCAGAACTGGATTGTGAGATAAAGCTACTTTTCATCTACCTGTAAAATTTGATTATAATAAAATTCTCACAGGTTTGGATTTTACACAGTGCATCTTTTTAATGGTGTATGAATTATGTCATGATGTGTTAAATGGCTTTTAGACTCCATGATGTTGCTCCTGTTCCTGAGGTTGTTGAGGACATGAAGGTAAGCTGTCCCACCAGACAATGTGTGTGAGTTTCTAATACACTCATAATGATTAGTAATCATGGGAATAGTTCTGACTGGTCCATTTCTTTCTTTTGTACACAGGGAGGCCTAAAGCTGAGGCTCATCAAACTGAACTGGCAGAAGTCCATGTGTGGCCGAGTCAAAGCCACGGATGAGCAAGCCAAAGCAGATGTGAAAGTATGTACTGTAAGAATTAATCATGCAGCCCCGAATCATGGTTTTTTGCATGTTCTCCTCGAGTCTGTGTGGATTTTCTCTGAGTTCTCTGGTTTCCTCTGACTGTCCGAAAACATGCACGTATTGGCTGATTGTACATGTGTGTGGAGAAGTGTGTGAATTTTCCCTGCGATGGAATGGCAGCCCGTCTGTTGCGAATTCTCCCATTTTACAAACAGTGTTGCATCTACAGTGAGAGAAAATAAGGATTTTTGCACTATTTAAATTACTTCCAGTGCTTTATGTCCACTTGAAGTGTACTTTACATTACACACACCCCGTCTTCAGACTTTTACTTGTAAATACGAACAAGACAGCATATATACAGTACTGTACATAATCATAGAAACATGTTTATTAAGAAAATTTGAAAGAAAAAAGTACTTTGTATGGTGGCGGAAATCAGTCAGTTGGCTAATGCCATCTCTGTGGTGAATCATGGTGTTGGCAGCGGCATCATCATACTGTACCATGGGACTGCTTTCCAACAGCAAGGATAGCAGATGTTTTTATTTATTTATTTATTTATTTTCCCACAAATTTTCCAAAACCTTTATCTTTTATATGTTTACTAAGTGTAAAGCTTCAGTCTTTACCCTGTAAATCTTCCTGTATTTTTTAAAGTTATAATTTAGATTAATACTGTCTATAACTATTATACTAATACGTAATTTTAATACTGTCACACCTAAATTAGTTCAATAGGTCTAATCCCATTTAGCAGATGTACTTTGTTCATTTCCTCACAGCTAAAGAAGCAGGCGCTGAAGGAGAAGATCGAGGATGATGTGGGAGCACTGGTGCAGTTCCTGCTGGATGAGAAGGACCGACTGTTAGAGAGGTTGGAGTCTGAGGAAGCAGCTACTATAGCACTAATAGATGAGAATCTTAAACTGGTGGAAAGCGAGGCAGCTAAAGTCGACAAGGCCATTGCTGAAATTCAGAACCAGCTTATCGAGGTAGCAAACTTTGAGGTATGTCTCGTGTCCTTCTACCTGCATGCATGATGTTCCATGTAGTTTTTAATTCCTTACGTTCCATTGCTTATGGGTGTATTTTTCAGAGCATCAGCAAAGCATATTCAAGGTATGTAGACAGCTGTATGTTGAAACAAAGTTGCAGTTTAAGTTTATTATTGTGTTTCATTATTTATTATTATTGCAGTGCTGTTTTCTTGATTTTTAGCCCAAGTCACGTTAACCTCACAGTACAGGCAGTGAACTGTCCGCCTGATTTCACCGAGTTCACAGGACCATTTCAGCTCATCTTGTGGAAGAAGATGATGCATGTGTTACACACAAGTAAGTAGTGATGGAAATCACCAGAGACCACTTGATGCAATATTATCACAATACCTAGGTTCTGATTTGATTTGTATGACGTTTCTGTCAGTATCACGATTTTTATAAATATCCCAATTAAATCCCAATTTTAGTTCCAATTAAAAATAAATATCCCACACAGGACACTGTGATGTGTGCCAAACATATGAATAGTGTGGAGACACCTATAGGAATATAGAAGAACTGCAACATTTTACCACCTCAAATGAAATTCATAAGCATAAATTGCCTCACAGAGGAATGACGATACACCTTTTACAATTGATATAATTGATTTAGTTTTTTTCTAAGTAAGTAAAGAGCATTGTCCTTGAATCATAGCCTGCCTCCCAATATCAGTTTTATCAAATTAGTTCAGAAATGCTAGAACATGCCCGTTCAGTTTGAGGTACAAATAAAAAAATGCACCAAAACTAAATACAGAACATGGCAAATGATTAAAACTTTGACCATTTGTAATTTCATTCCAAAATGTTGCATGCTTGAAGTTCAGTAAAGTACCACAGCCAATCTAATATTAGTCACTTAAGCCTATAACTGTAAAAGTGTATTTATCATAATCATTATTGCTTATTTTTTAAGAACTTATTTTAGTTTATTATATAAAAGTCATTACTACAGCTTAAGCACTTACACC
Source organism: Clarias fuscus (assembly GCA_030347435.1). Lineage (NCBI taxonomy): Eukaryota > Metazoa > Chordata > Actinopteri > Siluriformes > Clariidae > Clarias > Clarias fuscus. Next base: position 12,773,519 of record CM059223.1, on the reverse strand, counting down.
GCACTGGGACTGCAGCACTATTCTTATCCTCAATACTCCTGAAAAGACAAATAGCTCATGTGTTCTTTAGCCCAGCCCTGCCCTTGATTATGTGTTTGTACAAGTTCAGTGCAATTGTACAATTTTCACACGGTGGAGGAAGGACTGTTGATTGCTTCAGCAATAACAGGAACTCGTCTTATGGACAGTCAATAATTTTAAATATGTTAATTCATTGTATTTTATTATATTTAAATATTGCTTTTCAAAAGTTTGATGTGTTACTAAGTAATGAATTAAGAACAAATTTCAAAAACAAAGCCATAAAATTTGAATTATAATGAATAAATGTAAGACCACACCGTGTACCCTCAATGTCAACTAGTTTGGGATTTTCACTGTTTAAAGAGGTCTTCTCTGTCATTTAAAGGAAATATAAAGATTGGGTAATGTACATGATTCTCTGCCCTTCAGTGCCACAGAACCTGACGTTAGATCTGGACACAGCACACCCGTCTTTGGCCATTAGTGACTTCGACACAAAGGTGGAGGAAGGCCGAGCGCGTTCGCATGAACCTGACTTGCCACGTCGCTTCACACGCTTCTTTGGTGTGCTGGCTACCGCGCAGTACTCCAGTGGCCAACACTACTGGGAGGTAGACGTGAGGGACAAGGGAGTCTGGTACCTGGGTGTGACAACAACACGCAGCAACCGAAAGGGCTTCGTTAGTCTGTCTCCATCTGCTGGTTACTGGAGCCTGAGCCTCCACGATCGCCTTTACGCTAACGAAGAGGACGCCCGCGTTCCTGTGGCCGATTACTGGAGCTCTCCGCGTGTCGGTGTCTTCCTTGACTATGAGCGTGGCCACGTGGCTTTTTACGACGCTGTCACCATGAAACGTGTCTACAGCTTTGCGGCGTACTTTGACGAGCCCGTTTCTCCCTTCTTCAGTCCTGGCAAGAATGACCCAGGCAGCCGCTTGCAGATCTGCCACTATTACTGAGGAGAGACTAACCGTGTATTTTAATAATTTTGGAAGGGGAAGTGCATTGCAGGTGAACCTACCTGCAGATGTTCCTCTACTACCGTTAAGGGCGTGGGAAAAAATGAGATTGGGTAGAAAGTGGTACTTTATAGTGTGAGAATGAAGCTCGTGTAATAGCCACTGTCACTGAGAGGAAAGCAGAAAGAAAACAGCATTCATTGTATTTGCAATCATTCCAAGGCATCCTTCTCTCAGGAGGTAAGCTGCCATAGTGCGGCTCAGACTTAGAGCTTCTTCACGATCTGTTCTTGCGAATTCGGGAGAGTAATACTCTATTCAGCCCGATCTGAACATATCTGTTCTTATTACTGTTGGATTACGATGTAGCCCTGTTGACGTTCAGGTCAAGATGCGCTGCAGGTTTTAAGCAAATATCAACATGAGCTGCTTTTAAATATCTCATTTTACCTGTGTTTTGTGTCCCCTTTAAATGTGAGCTTTTAAGCAAAGGAATTTAGATCAGTAGGTTTTAAAAGTAGTTCACTGTGAGCATACGAAGGAGCTCTAGAGGTGTTTTTTTTATAATTTGTATTAATTTCACGTTTCTATTGAAATTAGTCATAATACTTAAATACCCATCCAAGGTTCTGCGTTTGCACAGGCTGCTATGCAAGTTTAAGACATTTCCATGATAACTATCTTTTAATGGCCCAATTGTTCTGCCGAAATAAGCTTGGGAAGTGTGTGTAATGTTTACAGATAGATGTGCTTATTTAAATATGTGATGTCTGAACACCTCTTAATATCGGTTTTCATAATTGAGGGATCAAACCTAGCTTGTGTAATTAAAAAAAAAAAAAAAAATTATCAGATCCAGCTAGACGAGCTACAACGGGGAAATTCTTATTTTCGTCTCCGCTAAAAGATTTTGTTTCTGTAGTTGTTAATAGTATCTCTAGTACCTTCATGTCTGAACATTTGAACATGACTAGACCTAAATTAAGAAAATGTGCAGATCAATAAGAAACTGTTAAACCCAGGCTTCACATCCAGGTCAGCGTCAGGCAGGTACATCATTGTTACAAATCTATTTTTTCCTTGCTTTCTGTTTTCTATTATCCTTTTATATTTATTACTGTAAATGATGTATTTTAGTATTCATATAGTTCACATTAGAAATTTAAACTGACCGATACAGTCTATAAAGCAGCCTGTGTACATTCCATCTGTTTTATGCTTTTCTCAAAACCTTTAGTTCCTTTTATTTTCCTTCAATCTTATTGTGTTTTTGTGATTTGTATTTGAGATGCAGGAGACTAGCAGAAAGAAAAGCAAGTGGATAGATGGCGCTATTGCTAGCTATTTTTGTTTTTAATGAAAGTGTTTATTGTGCGTCTATCTGCTTGTAATTCAGCCTTTGTCTGGAGGTGTTTATCTACTGTTACACATGTGTAATAAATGTAGGTCATATACCTTCGTTTAAAGTCATTCTTTTTACATGTAAGAACAGTATGCTCACAATTTACATAAATTATAACATTTTATGAATCAAATCCAACTATTTAAATATAAAGTTTTTTTTAATTGTTTTTTGTACAATAATATTTTGGCTACTAATTGGAGCTATGAAACTAGTTATTAATAATTAGATTTAAGTTTAATTGACAGAACAGTTCAACAAGCCGATTATTATAAGAACACAATAACCAATTTGATTTTCACCTCTTTAATGAACAAACAGCAGACCCCTGTGTAGACCCATGTCTGAGAGCCATATTTTTACTGAAACAAGCTTGTGAGTGTGAGACAGAGAAAGTGGTTCTGAGAAAGAAAGACACAGGTGTTTAAATAACTTTATATTTACAATTTTTCATTACACACTGTTAAAATGGATTTGTGAAGACGTCTCATGTGCTGTACAAGACATTTAAATTACTGAATGAAAAAGGAGTTAGTGATTATAAGTCAGTGCTGTGTCTGTGTGTGGGTCTTGGGTGTCTCAGAGATGAGGTTCAGCTAAACTTGCTCTCTAACTTCTTAGCTAAGAGAATAATGGAAGACAGAAACTGACTAAGGATCAGTTCTGTTACTCGAAAACTGGTCCAGAATTCTAGAACTATTGTGCATAAAATTCGAACTAAACGATCAGATATTAGAATAATGCTACAATGCATAGAAGCCATTCCCATAATGCACTGCAAGCATGCACGAGCTTTAGCGCTGAGGAGTGAGATTTACACGTGTGCAATAGCTCATGAAAAAGTGTAAAACTTGGCTACATATCAGCAGTGTGTTTAGCATCCCCCTGTGTGATGGGTTAAACGGAGCCAAGTAGGCGGATGTAACAAAGTCCTAAAATGTGCTTGAACTAAGAAATTAATATAAGGATGCAAATCATTTCTCACACAAGAGTGTTCGGGATGCACACAGATTTGGGGAACTGCGAAAAGGAATTTAAGGACTTAGAAGTCACACAAAACCGTGCAACTGAAGCCGCTACTGAACCACTGCTCTGAGACGCGTGACAGAAATACTCCGGTGTTCATTTACAGTTATTAAATGTAACAAAATGCTTTTTTTTTTTTTGAAGAGACGCAACATGCACAACTCTCCTGGGATTTAACTGCAGTCCAGAAACAGGTAAACTGGATCATTAAGCAACAGCTACACACAAAATGCTCTCACATGACACGGCTTTAAACTCACACACACACTCGCTATGACTGTAATAAGTGTAAGTGATAAGAATAATTAACTCCATTATAGTCTAAACAGCACCTTATACCTCAAGACAAATGGATGAGGCTCTCAAAAGCTATGAAAAAAAAGAAGACGACATTGTTGAAAGCTTTGGCTGGTGAGAATTATGTGGAGCTCCTCCAAAAACACAACAAACCTGTACAAATCAGTAAATAAATAAAAAATAATAATAAATACTGATAAAAATGACGACCTTTACACTGATACAGTAAGCACAATGACGCTGTATAAATTGAAACAGTTATTTACAAGGGTACTCTGTATGTGGGACTCAATATGTGCAACATTTATCTGAACCCTGCTTTTTCCCCATCTTAGTCACCAAGAGCTCCTTAATATAGGACTAATCTAAAAAAAAAGTAGTATCATGAAATGAAATAGAAAAATAAATGCGACCTTTTCAGCCGATGCATCTCAATGTACACACGTTTCACACAGTAGACACTTGTTTACTCTGGGAAATACGTCTGTCCAGCTGAAGCATCACAAGGACATTAATCAGGGGGTGATGAGAAACTAGATTTGTGGTACATGTACAGATTACATATAGTCTCTCATATATATATATATATATATACACACATATGCATATTTACAGTCACTTGTTTATGCGCGTAAATACAATACACACAGATTAAACATCCACAAATGATGTTTGCACTCAAAGACAAACAGGATGAGTGTGTACCCAGAGACAGGGCAAGTAAAGCTGTCAGAGGCTCTAGTCCTAGTTTCATTTCAGATCTAAGAAACTCATAGCAAATCATAATTAAGGTTAAGACACTGGATTTAAAAATAGTTGGCCTTTCTGTGAAGCCTGTATTCATGAAGCATAAAATAATAATAATAATAATAATAATAATAGTAATAATAATAATAATAAAAACAGATCTTTACCAAATATTTGCTATTTGGTAATAGTGTAATTACCAAAATGCTCTCAATTATTGTAATTACTCATCATTAATTCCATAATAACAGGCAGATTAAGTATACAAATTAAGTATACAGATTAAGTAGAACTGCTGAGATCTGAAGTTTGTATTTTAAAAAAATTAAATACAATTAATGAATATAAATTGCAGAATGTTCTAAATTAAGCTGCAGGACCGTGTATGTGCTTATGTACAGGTTATGTAATTAAGTTAAATATTTGCATGCTAACATGGAATTAATTAAAGATCTTTTATTTTTAATGGGCAATTTTTTTTTTTTTTTTTTTACGTTTGTACTTACCAAGTTGCTAAAATTATAACACTAGCTTTATGAATACACGCTTTAGAGAAAGTTCTGTACACAATTTTTTTTTTCAATTTTACCAATTTAATATCAATCTTGAAGTGAATTATTGTACAAAGTGTGCTTTTTATATCACTCTCCAACATCCACTCTAAACAATCATAAGGTCTAGATCACAATTATAAACAGATTTTTGAAAAAAACGTATGCTTTGGAGCACTGCACTGTGAAAGAAAAATGCTCTTATGCTTTCTGCTCATCCTCAAGATACCTTTAGTTTGGTTAAGGGATCTGATCTAAGTGGAACGTGCAAAAAGGTACAGTAGGAGAGAGAAAGCAGGAAAGTCAGAGCACTACTGTAAGTAGCGATAGACTTTAAAACAGTGGTTCCCCGAGTCTGCAACAACCACGTGACCTTCAGATGTGAGTGCCAAACCCTGCGGCCCATACAGCGGGTCTGCGCTCGTGTTGATGTAGGACAGGAAAGAGCCCGAGCTGTCAAATACCTGAGAAAAGAAAGAACATGCACCTTGAAGATTGTGTTAGCAACCTCCTATATTTTTTCCCCTATGACTGCTTTCCTAAAACATTTTGGTGGGGCATGGGGAGGTATATATATATATATATATATATATTTTTTTTTTTTTTTTTTTTTTTTTTTTTTATTGTATTTAAGACTGTATACTGCCTGTCTAAAAAAGTTATGCACACTAATGTTTCACTGGATCTCCTTCAGCTTTGATTTAACTTGGTAGTACTGGGGTTTGAACCTGTAATCTTATGATCAGTAGTCCAACATCTTACGCAGTGAGCTACCCATGCCCTATTTATTTTTGGCGGAGTCCACAACCCAGACAAAAAAAAAAAAAAAAAAAAAAAAAGGTGCACACTCTAATATATATATATATTTTTTTACTTTCTTTTACTTGGATTAGCACATTCATCATTTTGATCAATAAATTATTTGTGTCCAGAGTTGCATTAATTTGTCTCCAAGATCTTGTATTGATGACGGGAGAGTCAGACCACTGTGTCAACCCTTCTCCAGTACATTCCAAACACAATCAGTGTTACTTGTGGCCAATCGATCTGCAAATTGTTTCAAAAATGGAGCCGAATGAATCCGGGCATTGTCATCTTGGAATACGTCTGTACCATCAGGGAAGAAAAGAAATCCATTGATTAAAAAAAAAAAAAAAAAAAATTAGTCATTCAGTATATTCAGGTCGTCAGCTGACTCCATTTTACTGCCACATTACTACTCCTGACTGAAACTGAAGCAACCCCGGATCATGACACTGCCACATCCCCCAAAACACTGCCAAAACTTCTTGTCTACAAAAGGGATCCCCTGCAGGAAAAATTTGGGAATCACCAAGTTAGGGTTAGATATTCAGCACTGCAGTACTTATTCAATCAAATAGTATTAATTATTTGCCTACTTAACTCCAACGGTGACTTCTTTTGGCCAGGCAATGCATTCATCTGTCAATTTAGACGACACCACTTTGAATGCATCATTGGCACAACGGCATGCTTGCTTTTATCAACAGCTACATCTATTGGCCAAATGGGCTTACACAATCAAGTGTGCTGTTACAGGAACATAACCAACAGGACAGTGTGAGGCATTACCACCCCAGAAATTATTATATTCGCATAACAGCAGTTTATTTCTCAATCACAACAAAAATGTATGAATAAATAAATTAGATGAAATTACGGTATACTTTCTACATTTATTTAAAGGTTCCATGTTGTGAAATGCCCAGTTAGTTCCTCTAATACAACACAGTTAGTTCCTAACAAGTAATTTGATAGGACAAAACTAATTCCATGAGTGCTGATCACTAGGATGTTTATATCATGCATATGCATCAGTCCACTTCACAGGTGTTCTAATAATTGTTAACCCCTGAACAAAGACTTACTTAGTGTGTGAAACAGGGGATTCTAGACTTAACATTGTCCACTAGCTTTCCATTTTATGTAATTTGGCATTCAACTCTGAAACAGTAAGTTGATCCTAAAGCAGAATAAGTGGAGACTTGGAAGATTTACAAGACTCCCCACGACAGCCATGGTTTATTCTCCTCAACTTTTGGCTACACAGTTCCGGCACGTTCATTACACTGTCGGTCACCAGCTGCCAGTTACAGAAAGATACGTGTTGGTGGAACAAAATAACTGGATGAATAAACAATCATAATCTGTTGATAATAAATGCTGTTTGTAGAACTGTTGAATAAAAGTAATATCAAGCTCAAGGTCGCGTAGTTGTACTGTGATACCTTTGGCACTCAGCCTACGCCTTTGTGCCTTTGTGTATAGCCGCATCAGTCGTGCTGATATTCAGTACAACAGCACTCCCTTCTGTGTGATGTTGCTTAATTAACACGTGTTCCAGTCTTTTGCAGCCTATTTAAATGACATGTGGCTTGTCATGTTACTAAGAAACCACAAACTTCTCAGTCCTGTGATTTAAAGACCATCTCTCTTTGTTACAGAGCTCAGACACTGGAGCCCTTTCTAGACAAATATCAAATAACGGTAACTTTACAGAAAACTTCACCATAACTACTACATATATTTTATATATCTGTGCAAACAAGTTCAAAATCATACATTTTCAAATAGCATAAACTACTAGACCAGAATTCAGCGTTCAGCAGCACAACTGTATTAATTTTTATGAATGTTATTGTTTAATGTTTATAAAATGCACAATTTATGGTACTGTTAATGTGGGTGAATTCAGGAAAGACAATTATATTGTTGCTTTCCCCTATTACACCTAATTTTCATAAAAAGTAAGAAAATCTTAATTCAAATGTTGCTTGCTCACAGCTCCGTGTCGCTCACACAACCAGCAAGCCCAGGTTTGAATAAAAAATAAACATCACAGTCTGCATTACACTGTGGAGTTGTAGACAATACAACACTATTATGTGCTTTGAAAATCCATTATTTGCATTTGCACAGATGCTTTTAGCCTTGAACTTTCATTCTAGAGAGCACATCCGCTACATGTTTGTTCAAGGCTTTATTTTCCAATGCAACATTTTGAAGCCGATATGTAACGTGCGTGTATGTGTGAGTGCTGAATGTTATTACCTGTATCCTGCTGTTACCCCAGTCTGCTACAATGATGTTTCCATTTGCATCAACAGCCACTCCTGTCGGGGCATTAAACTGCCCATTTCCTTCACCATGCGACCCAAATTTATAGAGGAACTCACCATCTGCACTAAACACCTGAGCAAAGAGCAGAAATCTAACTACCACATCATAGCATAATCACAAATACACCGAACAGCTTCCTAAAAAGTTTATTTCCATTCTAGTGCTGAGTGTGCATCATCTACTGGGGGGGAAAAAAAACAGTAATAAAACTTATTAACAAACATAACCTTACCTTAACCGAATGGTTATGAAAGTCTGTTACTATGATTTCATTCTTGTTGTTGATGGCCACAAAGTGTGGACCTGAAGACAGACAAGGAGTAAGACAATAAGACACAAAACATGAGCTCTGATGATCAGGTGATCTGACAAGAAAAGTGTCCACCAAGTGATCAGGAATAAGACATTTCCTAAATCAGAGTTAAATCAGTGTAATCATATCCAGTATGATAAATTCAATTGCTACCTCAAATGCTTCCACATTTTACACTCTAAATAACATTCTGGACTATACTACTTTGTGTTGATATGCATATTCATGATTTGATTCTAATTGAAGCCAGGTGTCAAAAACAAGATGATTATACTCTGATCATAAATTTCAATTCAGACTTAAGTAATGGGGAATGAACGTTAGTCATAACACCACATGACTCATTGCGCTCCATACTTACTGAACCCAGGGCCAGATTTACTAAGCTTTTGCTCCTGTGCAAAGTTTGAACCACTTTTTTCTAAAAAGGAATAAGGGACAAAACACAAAGGGTCAGGGGAAAAAAGAGACAAAAACAAGCAAGCAGAAGGGCATCTGTCAAAAATATGAGCAAACAAAGTAAGCAAAGTCCATGATGCAGCTAAAGCTTCCTAAATGTTCAGACACACTAAAGGCAGCAGTATGACATCCACATGCACTTTTAGACAGGGTTAGGAAAACTGGACAATAAGTGATGACAAAAAAGCACAATGAAAGGGGTTAGTTAAGTCAACTTAAGGTGGCAGCAAATGCATAAGCTTTACATGTCCTCTCCATTATAGAGTTTGCCAGTCAAAGAAAGCCAAAGATAGTCTTTTGACCTGGCACAGGAATATCATGAATATCCCTCTATACACCTATCCATCTGGCCATTAGCAGCATATACAGTACCAGGTAACACGTACGTAGGGCACACAAGGCTGGGCACACCTATCATAGGGGACAAACACACATACATACTCACGCTTATGCGCGCACGCACGCACGCACACGCACACGCGCACACGCGCACACACGCACGCACACACACACGCACGCACACACACACGCACGCACGCACACACACACGCACGCACGCACACACACACGCACGCACGCACACACACACACACACACACACACACACGCGCGCACACACGCACACAATTGGCAATTTGGAATACTGCGCACATCTTTGGACAATGGGAACCTGAGGAAACCCACCAAGCACAGGGAGGACAAGCAAACTTGCACATACAGGCCTGCAAGTAAGGTTTGACCCACTGGAGGTGCAGACAACAGTGCCAACCATTACACCACTGTTCTGTCATATCATGAATATCATGAATTTCTGAATAACAGAGAGGAAGGCAGAACAGAGGCAGATCTACATTCTTTTACACATTGGAACTGAAGCCTGGGTAAATCTGGCCAGGAAAATGCTTCCTGTGTAAAGTTGTAAGACAGAGAGGAAGAGATATACTGTAAACAAAACTGTGTCTATATGTACTGTATCTATCTGTGTATCTATTTCTCCATCAAGATGTATATACAGTAAGTACCAGTCAAAAGTTTGGACACATTCCGATTTCTTTTCAACATTCTGAAACAATAGTGGATTATTAAAACATCTATTAAATAACCCATATGGCATTAGGTAATTAATTAACAACAACAATCAGTTGTTGTTTTTAGACACTATGGTCAGCTGTTCTGGAATAGTTCTTGCAAAAACAGTATTGTCAAGTGCATTTGCAAAAACCCATAAAGCATGATGATGAAACTGGCTCTCATGAAGATCTTCCCAGGAAAGCAAGACCAAAACTCTACTGCAGGGGAGAAGTTTATCTTAAAAATCACCTAGTAACTGCAACTCAGATTACAGCCGTTATGAAGGCTTTACACAGCATACGTAGCAGACACAACTCAATAAAACTGTTCAAGGGAGAGTATTGCATATTTTGGACACATTCAGCATTGTTTTTTTAAAGTATAGAAAAAAACCAGGAAAGAACTTAGAATTAAAGGGTGTCCAAACTTGCCTGGTAGTGTATAGACTGTACATACACTTGTACTCTCCTGAACTGTTTTCATGTTACAACCTGCAATTGAAATTTTCCCTGAAATTTGAAGATGGTTTTGAACTATATAATGTCAGTAACTAACTTCTACACTTGTTTCAAGAGCTTATTGGACTTCACACTGTTTTCAGCAAACTCTGAGACCTTCCAGAAACTGTTGTATTTACACTGAGACATGGCACATGAACTATATACAGTACTGTACATGAGGACTCCGTTCACCTATTACAGTATGTGGATAATTGCAGCATAAAACTGTTTGGGTTTCACAACAAATAAATGAATAATCCATCGCAGGGCACACAAGCATAAAGATACTCACACACTATGGGAAATTTGGAAATACCAATCAATCTAATCTGCATGTTTTTGAACTGTGGGAGAAAACTGGAGTACCCAGAGGAAACCCACCAAGCACATAAACATGCAAACTCCATGCACACAGACCTGCAAATGTTATTAATACTAAATGTTTAATCTCATAAAAACTCAGCTTGATTATATATATATATATATATATATATATATATATAGTGAATGTATATAAACCCTAATTTACACTATAAATCTAATTGAATAGCGTTTATATAATAATAAAATTATTCAAAAAGCTAAATATTTTATTTTATTTTTTTAGGTCATTGTTAGCTTCAGTCTGTTGGTTATGAGTTGGTGTTCAAACCCAAACCATTATGTGAAAACAGGGAATTACAGTAGGTTGGTTATTAGAAAACAATCATCACAGCACAGAGTCATTAAAAAAGCTAGTGCAAATTGCATTTGTTTGTTTTCATAATTGAATTTCCAATAAAAAGATATTAACAAAAAAAAAATAATAATAAAAAGCTGGTGCAAAATCACACACGCACACCCAATGCCATATTTAACCATGCTGAGAACTGCAACAACAAATTTTATGTTAGAATATAAAGATTTACATAGCCTGTTCTCTTTACAGATCTTGATCTTATTTGTGAGCATTGTCTAGGAGTACCTGCAAACTGTCTGTCCAATGAGCCCCTCGCCCCAAACCTGGTGACCAGTTTCCCATTAGACTGGAAGATGAAGACGCAGCATGCTTTATTATCCACGGCAATGATGTGCCCATTACGATCCACTGCAACGCCCTTTGGCCCCATCAGCCTCCCAGCACCGATTTTATTCTGAGCACAAAGACAGTAGGTGAATAGTCATGCATTGAGAATACATAGAAAACCATCTTTCTCAACCTGGGTCATTGTTTATTCTGGCCATAATTCACTTAGGAAGAAGGTCTGATATGGTCTGTTCTACTGTTCCAAACTAACAGATCTTGGATACGTGTAATTGGTTGCAGCAAGGGCATTTTAGGATTGAAGTGGAAAAGAGTCTATACTTATGTATATATAGGGGATATGGGTTAAACCATTTAAACCATTGCCCACTGATCAGACCAACCCAGCTTGTCCCATGACCAGACTGAGTCAAACATTTGCCTTTAGAAATCAATCCACAACCACCCAGGTTGTCCCTGTGGGGCCCTTGAGCAAGGCCCTTAACCCTCAACTGCTCAGATGTATAATGAGATAAAAATGTAAGTCGCTCTGGATAAGGGCGTCGGGCAAATGCCTAAAAGTATATGTAACCCACACACAGGGTTTAGTGTTCTATATTTGCTTTACTTCCCTTGTTTACTCCTTGGCTATGTTTAGACATGTGATATAGTCATTTGGGACTTTTTTCCCCCCCAATGGCAGATTAGATGATAAAAAATTCACATTTTAATTTCAAGTTTATTTTTAAGCACAGAGCTCACACCAAAACTTATTTCTGTCCATCATATAAAATCATATGGTTAGCCTGCTGTTTCTGTATAGTGTCATGTTTAATAATAAAGGATTTCTTGAGGTGCTCATAAGACATTCATTTTTATTTATACACATTCTCTTATATATACACATTTCCATAATTTTCATTTGATTCTATAAAACTGCTTTGCAGACAAATGACAAATATCGTTAAATCTTTTATTGTCATATGCTGTATTCTTGCCATAAATAATATACCTATTAAAGATATTAGTATTTTGATTAATCAACATGTCCAAGTGATCTTTCCTCTCCACATAGTTCTTACCTTAAACTTTCCTTCTGCGGAGAAGATGCTGATCCATCGATTATCATAATCAGCTACTATGATGTCTCCATTCATGTCTACTGTCACTCCTGTGGGTCGCTGCAGTTGCCCTGGTGAACGGCCTCGCACTCCGAACCTCAGCTTGAACTGTCCGTCATTAGTAAACACCTACACGCAGGAAATATGGCAGTTAGAAGTTAGAACCTGAATACCAAAATATTTTGGGAGCCATTTGGTGTGTGAAGAACCAGGGTTTTCTTCATATTTCTTTAAACTCTGCCTTTTTCAACTTTGAAAAAGTTTATCATTTAAAACTAACCATTTTTTTATCCATCAAACATGATAAGGATGGAGATATATATATATATATATATATATATATATATATATATATATATATATATATATATATATATATATCCATCCTATCTATCCTATATCTCCATCCTATCTATATATATATATATATATATATCTATATATATATATATATATATATATATATATATATATATATATATATATATATACACACACACACACACACACACACACAATACATATTTTAATTAAACTATGGTTAAATTATATACAAACCAGGAACTAATTCTTTAGTTTGTTTTTGAGTGAGTTATTTAAGTTGCTTGAGGATTAGATTAGTGTGATAAATGTCAGGTGGCAGAAACAAAAGTTTGCACATCAATGACTCTACAGCTAAAATATTTTGAGATTATTTAGATTTTTTTTAAGATAATTAATTTTTTTGAATAATTTAATTGAGATTATTGAGATTTTTAGATTTTTTTTTCATGTCAAAAGTTTTTTATTCTGGCCGTTGACCCAAACAGAACATACAGTACACGGCAGGTTATCTGATAGCTCACCTGTATGCACTGGTTGTTGCTGTCTGCCACTACAACTCTGCCGCTGCAGGTGGAGATGCCTTGGAGATTAGTGAACTCGCCCTTCTCCCGGCCTCTTGTGCCTGTTACACATATCATTTAAACATTTATCTGTGTCCAAAAAGTCTGACCATGCCTGACCAATTATGAATCGATTCTTCACTAGCTGAAGATAAAGTAACGACAGCATGTACAACGGATGTTCAAGTCAAACCGAGACTTTTAAGTGTGCAGGATAACAGAACAAAGTTATTAGAGTAAAAATGACCTTTATTTCTTTATACTGTACTGTATAATTCCCTGCTATGCTAATGCACTCATCCCAGCATTTCACTAGTACTTGGATGCTATCAAGGTCGAAGGTTTTCCCAGTACACCGGAGTTATGATCAGACTGCCCGCTTCACGTCTGAAATGCTGATCTACTCCTATTGGCCCAAACATGAGGAAGTGGCCAGGACTGTATGGGGGTGTGGCAAATAACATCCATGGAAGTTCCTTTAATGTGTGAGTGGTGTTTGTGAATGATTGTGTGTACAGTTCCCATAGACAGCAGCTTCTCTTCTGCAAGTTGGCGACAACGTATTCGTTGAGTTGCAAGGATCAGGAGTTCCATTCACTAAATGTTCACACGAACGACTGCAGCAGGCTCTGAGTCACCTCAGCCGAGATCACCGTTCATGGTGTGACTAAATTACCCATCATACAAATGCACTTACTGAAAATATATTGCGTAAAGTCAGACAGTTTGAAATAAATAAAGCAACCTTTTATAAAGACTATCCACTGGATCTCAGTGGTCTTACCTACTCTGTAGATAAGTTCATCCTCGATAGGGTTCTCCTTCTTCTTAGTAGTGCTGTACATGCTGGAGGGTCTTCGCACTGCTTTCTGCCTGATGTGTCCTCCACTACCACTAGGCGACTTTACCCTCCTCTTCACGTCTTCAGGTGACTGAGGCACATCGCTGGGCTTCACGGCACGCAGTCTGAATGGACTCCCTCTAACAGGTTGGCCATATAGCATTAGTGAAAATGAATGTTCTCCCTCGCTCCTCAGTGTGTAGCCCACTTCATATGTGCCATTTTTATTGTCCACTACCTCAACCTCGACTGCTTTGCTTCCTTCGGGCCCTGTGATCTCTGCTTTTAGAAGTGCATTTCCGCTTCGCACCAGTTCTCCGTCCTTGTCCTTGGTGGTGACTGTGATAGTGGTGTGCTGGCCGATGACGGCGTGCCTCAGGCCCTCCCCAGTGGCCACGCTAGTGTGTCCAACAGCACTAGTGGTGATCAGGACACCCAGGTTTTGGATGGAGCGTCGAAGGCCCTCAGTCTCCAAGCGACACTGCAGATGGCAGTTCTCATGTGGACGTTCAGGGAAGGTGTGACAAGCCTGAGCACCTGCACGCTCCCCCATCTGCTTCTGCACAAGAAGCACTTCGGCGGCACCCCCATGGCTCAGCGCCTGTTCTGTGAAGTTGCAGCTGCTCTCGATATGTTCTTTCGCCTGCTGCAATGATGACAGCTGGGACTGCAGTACCTATTACACACATCCCAGAGGCAATAAGGGAAATACAGCATGCATTTCACAAACAGTTTTATATTCATTTTTTAATTTACATTGTTTAAATTATATTATGTAATTGATACAAAAACAATCTAATATCTAAAGCTATTTATATTATGCAGAAGCTTCCCTGCAGCCCATTTCCGCATCTAATCTTACCCATACATTCCCTAAACAAACAAATTATGAAAATGTAGTCTTACTGTTTGTATGAATCAGAAAAAATAAATGTAGTGAAACATTTGACTTTTCTGAATTATACAAGTAGTAAAACTAGCCAATCTTATTTACAGCAAGTTATGCCCAAAGGCAGCCACCAATATGAAATAAAAACAGCTTCTCTTGTATAAAAACCTTAACTTGTTACTCCAAAAAATTAAGGTCTGAACTTGTATATCTGAGCTTACACACACTGCCGAGCCCAAAAAGTCGCCATTAAAAAAGGTCAATTATTGGACTTCATCAAGCAAAGAAAATAATTAAGGAGATTTTAATTTACTGGAACCGAGTTAGGAACTCTTAAACATGTACGTTATCAAAACCTAGAAGGATAGTGTTAACTACATGGAAGAAATGTGGCGCTTTGTGGAAGTAATATCAAGAATGGCAATCACGTAAACACTTTAGAAGTTGCATGGTAAAAAAAAATCTATAGTAAAAAACCATACCCATGTTCGATAGTGAAAGTAAGAGCATTTCCATTCACACACAATGTGATGAGAACTTACAGGATTGGGACTCAACCACTGTATCGCCATAAGAAAAACACTTTCTTCTATTAGACAAATTAGACAGAAGATAAATTTATTAGGGAGCATGAAGATTGGGCTTTTTAGCAACGGAATAAGGTTGTGTGGTCTGATGAATTCCGATCAAACCTATTTCAAAGTGATTTGCATGTCAAGGTAAGAAGGGACGTGTGCTGTAATTAAATATATATATATATATTTATTTAAAATATAACTGTATAATTTAAAAATATATTTAAAAAAATAATAAAAGTGCAGATTCACTTGTAATCATCATACATTATCCATAAAAATGGGGAGAAAAAATTACCAGTTGATAGCCGTTATAAGTTGTTTTGTGGCTTTATACAACAATAAATGTAACTATATTTTTAAAATGATGATGCTATTTAATAAATTCTAAATTATAATTGTTAGCAAAGTGTTGTGGTATAAGAGCACTTGGCTTTTATTGAAAAATAAGTAACCATTTTTGAAACGGCCACACCGTTGTTTTCAATTCCTTACCTGTAGCTCCAATCATTCAGCATTTTATCATGTACATCTACATGCAATGCACATTTAGTAAATACACAGTTACAGCTGCAGCCCATCTGCTGCTGTGCACAATTTGTCAGGCCTGTTTTGCCTTGTCCATCACTGAAAAAGGGCTATCACACAGCCACCGCTGACAAGATATTATATAGATTTTAGATAATTTTCTACAGTGACATTGACACAACTGTTGTTCTTCGGTGTATCTGATGCAGCAGCAGTGCTGAGCTTTTTAAACAGAATGTGCATATTTTTATCAGACTAT
Organism: Clarias fuscus; assembly: GCA_030347435.1. Lineage (NCBI taxonomy): Eukaryota > Metazoa > Chordata > Actinopteri > Siluriformes > Clariidae > Clarias > Clarias fuscus. Next base: position 12,756,929 of record CM059223.1, on the reverse strand, counting down.
ATTAGTATGGAGAATTGTTTTTGAAAAACCTGTTTTTACAGCTTACTGCAGTAAAACTTTACTCCTGACCTTCTGTTTGGAGCAGCAGATGTTCTCTAGGTCGGTGATGAGGGCAGTTTTACGTTGGTGCAGAACGCGCTCTAGCTCCTCAAACGTACTGCTGATCTCATTCACTGCGTCAGTCTTTCTCTCCATCAGCTGCCTGGAGATCTCATTCACCAGTTCAATCGCAACTGTGAGCTGTGGCAATCTACAGGTATAACAATTTAAAAAATAAATAAATAAAACAGGTAGTTTAGTAAAGCACATCTCACCAGGGACGGTTTTCATCTGGTAAAAGTTTATAATTACTGTAATATTATAAGTAGCAGACATAGGCATAGTAGTAGCAGACAAATTTCATTAGGACTTTATTAGAAATGCATCAGTACTAGGGATGGGAATCACCAGTCACCTCGCAATACGATCTAGTTCGGTGCTGAATTTGAGTGTCTGAGTTGAGCGGTTGGAAGCATGCGGGCGTATCCGTCTCCTATGCATACGATTTTTAACTAATTAGTGCTCGCAGAGGTTTGAGACTGGTGTAAGAATGCATAATGAGTGGGCCTGATATTGATTAAAAAGGCAGATCGGAGGCTGGTCACTGGCCGATCGACCTGTTCATCTCCATTATAAATGTAAAAATAGTTTAAAAAAAATAAAATACATGAATCACCACACACACACAAAAAAAAAAAATCACAATTTGTAACTAAATAGATTTTTTTCTGAAGCTGTAATTATTACCCAGTTATTACCCAGAACTAATTCCAATTAAATTACACATTTTATACATACTGCTAGAAAGATGAACTGAGCATTGAATAGCCATTTTATTTTACTATTTTAGAAAACCAGGTATTATTTTAATCTGACTAAGGAAACTATAAGAAACCTTGAATATGACAATCTAAAGTCCTTTTAATACTTGTAAAGCTTTATATATGTGCTTGATAGCTCCCGGACAGCTTTTAATTGGTATTTTAGAGCATTTTTCCCACATGAAATTGACATTCTTGACAGAGTGTGGTACCTGTTTCGAATGGCATCTAGCTGATTCTTCAGCGCTGCTTTGTGTTGTTCTAGAACGTCCCTCAGAGGGACAGTGACATGTTCTCTGTGTTCTCCCTCTGTGCAGTCCAAACACATGGCAGTTTCGCATGACTCACAATAAAACTCCATGACCTGCAGAGGGAAACAAAGAACGTCTATGCTGCATGGCAAAGCAATCCAAAGCCAAAGCAAATCTAAGACCAGCAAGTCCACATTTGGGATAAATTTGCATTTCATACCTACAACACATCAACGATGACTAAAGAAAATAAGAGTATTTGTGCATTTGCTGATGTAAGAGGCTCTCCAGTGACCTTCTTTTTGATGATATGAAAAGTATTCACTTGTCTAAGTTTTATCAGCTGTACTGTTCAAATGGCTCTGGTCTTTACTTTTTAACTGCTGAACTACTCGGTTGTTAATAGATCTTCCAAACACCTCCAGGAATAAATGAGTCTTTTTGGATAAACTTTTTATAGAACAGAAGTACCTCTTTTTTTTCTTTTTTTTTTTAAACAAAAGGCATAATCTTCCATGTAGATTGTTAACCAACAGTGTCATTCGTTATGAAAAAGTTAATCTAGCTGTATCCTATAATTATAAAGTAGGTGCTTGGTTACTTAACAACAACAACAACAAAATGCTCACACACCCAAGGCAAATTTGCCAGTTCCTTAGCAATGCCTTAATTTTTTTTTAATTAAGTAAGTAATTAAATTAAGTATTAAATTAAGAAGTAAATAAAATTACTTCTCGATTGTTAAGAAACTTACCTTGCCCTCATGATTTGGGCAGGACAGAGGCTTCCCAGCAACTACTGCACTCACAGACTCCAGCACATTGCAGGCCTCAGGACGAGAACATCCCGGATCCCTCTGCAGCACCTCCATCAGATTGGTGATAAAGAAGTTATTCTGTAGCGCTGCTACCCCTTTTTCAGGCAGGATGGAGGTCTGTCGGCACACCGGACACGAGAGTGTCAGTGACTGAGCCGGGATGTAGTTCTGTAAGCACCTGGGTTAAAGAAAAGGGGAAAAAAAGTAGTTGAATGTAAGAAAGTTGGAAAAGGAAAAAAAAGCAAATAAAAAAATAGTAATAAAATATATGTTAGACATATAATTTTCCATTTTTAAAATATGAAGGGGAAATATCTAATCAAGCTTCAAGCATGACTTAATTTTACAGAGAAAATTCGGCCCTCCCGGCTGAGTGGTAGTAGTAGCCTTAATGTCGGAGCCCCCTAGTGACGGGGAGGAATTGGACACGACTAAATTAGGGAGAAAATCGGGGGAAAAATCCAAAAAAAAAAAAAAAAAAAGAAAATCGGATAGCATCTACGTAAATACTCTCTTATAAACTGATGCAGAAGTCTGGGGGTGTGTGTAAAACTGTACCGTTCACAGAAGGTGTGTAAGCAGGGCAGCACTTTGGGGTTGTGGAAGTGATCAAGGCAGATGCTGCAGACCAGGAACTGCTTGTCTATTTGCCGCACCACTGGACTTGTGCTGCCAGTCTCGCGCTTAGCCATAGTGACAGACATTCACAGGCACAGCTGGGGGTCAGGACACACCTTAACCTGTCACACACACAGAAACAGAGAGCGAGAGAGAGAGAGAGGGGAGGGGTCATGGTTAATCATCCACTATAAAACCACTATAAGAATTACAGTACTAAATGGTCTTTGAGCCTTGAAGGGAGCATTTCTTATTTGAATAGTGCCTAGAGTGTGGTACATTCATGTTCATTTATGCAAACTTAATTTCTACATTGAGACCAAAAAGAAAGATAAACTTTAAAACAATTAAACAAGTGCTGATGACAATGTGTTATGTAACATGCACCCAATGCCTTTATCTCATATTTTCAACAAATACAGTTTAATATTGTAAATACAATTTCAAAAACAGTTCTTATACTGTAGTAATAAATAACATTACCTAATTCTGTTTAGGTTTTTTGCCAAGAGGGTTACATTAAGCTGTATGCGGATAAAAAAAAAAAAAGGTAAATAAACCTTGTTAAAGTCTTGCTCTAACAAGCTTCAGTTGTCAGAAAGATTGAACGAAATCATATTCAGTAACAATTTCAGGATGATCTGGACATTTTTATCCAGAAACTACACAATTGCTTATTCAGTCTTTTTGACATCTTGAGAGTAGACTACTGTAACTAACTTCTAGCAGGTCTGCCATGTGTGGCATCCGACCTTTGCAACCGACCAGGATGAAGCTGCAAAACTTATTTTAATTCCCACCCAAAAGTTCTCCCACACTACCCTATTGCTGCATTCTTTCCATTACCAGTCTATAGCTACCTCAATCAAATTTAAAAATCAACCACACTTGTCTACAAAGCCATAAAAAGTCTAGCACTTACCTAACTTAAATGAAAATATCACACCTCATCTAGCAGGTGTGCTTTTGTTACTCTTTGCCATGTTCCACAAATCATTTATAGCACGGCACATTATCCTGGTAAATCCTGTTTGCCATAAAGGTGGGTCTGCAACAATGTTTATGTAGGTGGCCACGCAAGACCTAAGTTTTCCCAGCAGAGCAGGTAGACTAGCCCTGGCTCCTAACATACTGTACACTTTGGCACCCAAGTTCCTGTCTACTTCCTTCCTTGGACCATTTTTGTCGGTTACAAATTACTACACACCAGTAACAGCTCACAAGACTTTTGTAGATGCTCTGACCCAAAAGACTAACGTCATTTGGCTCTAGTCATTCCAACTGCTTCCAGCATATCGACTTTGAGAACTGATTGTGCACCTGCTGCCGGATTTGTGTATATGCTTATACAAAACTTTGGCCTAGTTACCCAAGAATTTCTTGGCATGGGACCCTTAAACATCTGAAGAACCTGACAACTGAGGGTATTTGTATTTCAAATAAATCATTATATAAATCATTAGAGAATCCAGCAAAATGCTTAGAACTCACAGTGACAGACACTGATAACTTTGACCTTTTTGCCCCATTAGACCTGTTACAAACTAAGCATTTCTATTTAAATTCAAATTTGCAGGACTAACATAAGCATTAGCATAAGCTGCTGTTTGAGCCAATACAGCATTTCTGAGTGGGTCATGGGCAGATTTATGAATTATGCTTCACACTCTTTCTCTCATACACACAAATCCGTCAGCACATCTGTCAGTTTTCAAATGTGCAAACAGGATTTAAGCCTTTATTTTTACACAACCAAATAGTCATATAAGATTTAGATTGCTTCAAGAACAGGACAGACGTGTGACTGATGAGGGTTGAAGGGTCTCAAATGTTACAGCTGATATTATCCCTCATTACACCCCCTCTTCTTGTCTATCAATCTGTTTTGATGGGATGATGTAGCAAGGCTAAAATAAGACTAGACACTCACTGGAGAGGATCAGACAACCAAGTAGATGGCTGGGATTCACGAGATACCAAATTGAGAGGGAGGCCATGTTTACTTTGATGGCCTGCTCGAAAAGGCACTGGAAAGAGGTGTATACTTAAAGTTCTCTCATTTCTTTTAGGCCAGATACACATATTGCATGGTTTTTATACAACTTGTAGCACCAACTTTTAAGGACTTTGTTACAGAACTTGACACTTATGATCAGCACCATTTGTAAGAACAGGGTTGTATATTGCTTTCTTTCTGAAAGTGTTGTGTGCTAGTGACTGAATCGGGACTGGCTCTGTGCATAAGGGGGACTGCTAAACCTAAAATCAAAAACACACTCTTTGCCAAAGTAAAACTATTATGTGAAATGTAAGGCATCATACTAGCCATGCTGGCTGTGTCATGAAATGAAAATACTGTCCTGTTTATAAACCAAAAACAAAATGATCATATGACCTATTATTCCACTCTGTAATATCACATGCATGCACTTAGTATTAAATTTGTTTGAGATTAAGGACACCTGGCTGACCTGCATATAAAACCCACTTAAAGGCAAATCATAATTCATGTGAGCTGACATTTTCAAATGAAACAGGATTTTCAAGGAGGAAATAACATTCAGATAGATTTTTATCCATCCCAGATTAATGGCCTAAGAAAAAATGGTGTATTAAAACAAACCTGGGGTCAACCCCAGGCCTGGATAAAACATGTCGTGGTATGATGATTACAAAGCCAAAAGGAGCATCAAGGCCAACAAGATAAAGTTTATGTCCCTGAAAAACATGCATGTCCCAACACACAGGATTATTTACACTAGTCAAATGTAACCTTAGATGGTCCGGTGAATGATGTGCTATTAACTTCTGATATCCCTCAGAACATAAACAGACTCACAAAAGCCCCAGAAAGTGAGTGAGAGTCTGAAAGGCTTTAGGAAAGAGGATCAAAGAAAATGTATAAAACATATTTATCATTAGTATGTACAATAGCAGTGGAGACTGAGAGTGGCTACAAAGCAGCAGCTGTCTCTATGGAAGACCAGTAACAATGGCATTCTTTAGCCTAAGTTCTGCACTCTGCCCATAATTGTGTGCGCCTACACACACACACACACACACACACAGACTTACACAGACTTACACAGAAGAGTTGGAGAAATCTCAGGCAGGCTTCATTCGTGTTTCCTGTGTTCCAGCTGGGCTCAGAAGCAGAACAACAAAAATGAGATCCTGTACCACTGTCCCTGCCTACGCCCCCTAAACTCTAAACTCTTTACCCTCCCTCTGATACTCTCCTTCATTCCCTGTCTCTCTCCCTCCCTTTCTGAGTCTCTCCCTCCCTTTCTCTCGCCACCTCACACTGACTAAAGCAAACCTCTGACGTGAGGCTGGATTTCAAGCCACAACCCACACAGGCCATTTCATTGGCCAACACTGAACACACACCAAGTGCTCTTCCCATGGACTCTCCTCTTATTGGTTGGTCAGCAGAAGCCTGCTCAAAGCATGGATTGCCTCACAGGCTAACAATGCCTGCTGACAAACTGGGTGCGGTGAGACAGCATAAGGGAAAAGGATAGAGACAGAGTTTGGCTGAAAATGTCTGGTCACACAAACATTTCATAACTAGTAGAGCTGGGTTTTTTTTTTCTTTTTAGCTGATAAACAAGAAATGTATTGTGTAAAGTCAGGTGCAACATTTAAACAGGAGAGATGAAGGGAATTAGAAAGAAATGGCACTGGATAACGGGTTACTGTGCCAGGAAAATAATCATCTCTCCATGACTTCATAGTACAGCATCTCTGGGTAAGCCAGCGAGGACAAATATGTATCGCTTCACCAAAGTTCAAAGTAGTGCACTAAGCTTTGATCCTTTCTGCAGAGTTCCTGCACTATCGTCCTCAGCTCTTCCAACAGGTCGAAGGAGATTATGTAAACAAATAAAAGCAAATGCATGTTTTTGTACATGCATAATGATTAATCTGTATTTCTAATTTATCCATCTATAATTACTAATACTAATAGTATAAGTGATATTATAGTTAGTTAAAATACTATATTAATTTGGAAAAGCTTTAATAAACAAAAGACAATTTCCTTCTACAGTGTCAAACCTCGTATGGTGTTCATTAACAGGCAAAATGTTTAAATGGAATTTTGTCTTGTATGAGCTCAAGTTGTCAACCTGCCATGGCTGTGCTAGAGATAAAAGTTACATAATCTATGTCGTCACTTGCTACAACCGCTGGGTGGCGCCGGATCTGGGGATTAAATAACAATGTAGTCTAAAAGCATAGGGATTATACAGTATAATAAAAAAACCGTTTGTGGTGACAATTTCCCTCTTTAGATAGAGAAAATCAGATGAATGTTTGCTAAATAATCAAATAAATAATCAAATAAATAAATAAATAAAGGGAGAATGTCCAAACAAACTCTGTTTCAGCTGAAAGATCATATTTCATGTAATCATTTAATTAAAAGACAATTCCATTAATGCATTGACCCAAAGCAAAAGCATGCCTACAGGTCATTTTTATCACGGACAGACTGTACAGTATATTCATGACTTGGGCCTTTCTAATGATCATGGAAGATGAGGATTAGATGTACTGTACTGTATGTGGGCAAATGTCAATTAGGTTCAGCCTTTATTCATGACATACACATTACTGCACAGTGAAATTCTTTATTCTTTGCATATCCCAGGTTCTTGTTAGTACGCTGGGGTCAGAGTACAGGGTCAGTCATTATACGGTGCACCTGGAGCAGACCGGGTTTTGCTCAAGGACCCAACCTTACAATCAGTGACCCAGAGCCTTAACACACTGAGCCACCACTGCCCCAAAACATTAAAGATTTTGCACTGGCAAAGGCCATAGGTTTATCTTCTGTACAGTAAACCTTTTAAGAAGCGCACGTGAAAAGTGACTCAACACTCAGTGTCCCAGAACAGTGAGGATGACCTGGAGAGAGGTAAAGCTGACCTTGGTGGAATGTTAATCTAAAACACATCTGTGATTATAGTCTTCATGAATCATGCTCCTTACTCATTAGAGGTTACTAAAAGTAGGTTACACTTTTTTAGCCCTGCACCAGGTGGGCACAGACAAAATGTTTTATATGTAATCAGAGTAGTGTGTGTTTACAGGTATATGATGATCTTGTAAGAAACCTGTTCGAAATATCTACCAAGATTAAATCAAACTGGCACAACAAATCTACAATTTCATAAAATGCAGCTTCTCGGTTTCTAAACATTAGCAAAGGTGGCACGTGAGGATTAAAAATGGCGACAAGACCTTTCATTTGACAACGCACACGTGATATTAAGGCTTTGGCTGTGTGCACACAGTTATTTTAATTATTTGCTGAGCACAAGACTATGCCTTTGCTATTGCTTCTTCTCTCCTTCTGCTGTGAGAATATTCCTAAATGATATGAGCCAATAATCTGATCCTTTAAATAACTGTGTGTACACATGCATGTGCATGTGTGTGTACTGCACCAGGGACAATAAAGGAAACCACTGGACAGCTCATTCATGATCATGTGCACAGTAAACCAAAAAGCAGTTTGCTTGTCTAGAAAAATGATTTTTTTTTTTCACTTCATAAAAATAATCCACGTGAGTTGACCCTTTTTTTTTTTTTTTTTTTACCAGTGGGCATGTTGAGTCACCATGCAGATGGCAGGCCAGATGATGGTGTGCTGGGAAAAGGTTGCTAATATTTAGAAAAGCTGCCAGGTTAAAATATGAATTATGCATGGCAGTCCTCATTCTGAAATTTAGGAGTGGGTGATTGCTCTCATGAGGGCAGATAGTCTATGCTAAAGAAGAGATCTGACAGCCACTTTTTGTAGAAAGAATGGTGTATTATTCAGTAAAAAAGCAGGAGGAGGAGGCAGGAGGATTTAAAAAATTTTTTTTTTTTAAACAATATGTAGGGGGGAAAAAGCTGAAAAGTAGTACGAGCTATGCAAATAATAAATTAATACAGTAAGCAAGCAGGGGTGGAAAATTACTTGAGCACTGGAAATAAGTTAGTCGTGGAAAATAATCATGCCAGCTAGGGACACATTAAAGCCATAAGTTGCACTTGGAGAGGTCATGACCTTACTCCTGCTCTTGCTTTCTCAGCTGAAGCATGTCAATAACTGAAAAACTGTTGATATCTGCAACTCTGAAAATAAATTAATTAATAAAAAAATTGCAGTGTAAACTTAATATTACAATACAGCCATAATTTTACATTGCACAGCATTATGTCTAATACTGAGCCGCTCTGTCCCCTCAGGGCATGACTGCACGAGACCTCTGGAGGATGTGCTGTGGTTTCTGGCACCAGGAAGTTGCAGCGGCTCTTTTGACTGCTGCACGGTACAGGGTGGGGCCCCTGCGGTTTGAACTGGTGTGTCTTGTGCATCTAGTGGGATCTGCGTGCTGAGCCCTGTGCTGTGGGCTGTGGTACACTAGTGGTTCTAGTGCTTTCCCATCATGCCCAGCGTTGACATCTTGGCTTTTTTGTAAGAATGGACTAGACAGGTTGGTCCTTTGGTCCCCACAGACATGGGTGAGCCTTGGGTGGAGATAACATTATGGCTGACCAGTGTACCCATTTTGAATATAAATGAACAGAATGAACAAACAAGCTATTTAAAATTCAAGATACTGTACCACAAGTACTGGGATTAGAAAAAAGCTCTAATATGTCTTCTAGCTAATGTAGTGTATTGCTGTCTTCTTGCATGAACATTATAAAATCAGCTGCCTTAACACACATACTGTAGACACACTCTCTCTCACTCATTATCTATACCACTTATCTTGTACATGGTTGCAGGAAGCCTGGAGCCTATCCCTGTGCTAAACTGAAACTGGATTTATTTTTAAAATCAGCACATTCTACTTGTGTATGAGGACAAGGAATGGAAGGCCAAGAGAGCACACTTGCATGCAATTACTGTATGCCTATTTTAGCCACCTAAATTATCTTCACCATTACTACTCCACCCAACTATGCCAAGTCCAAATTAGTCAGCAATTTATCAGTATGACGCACATGAAACAAACCATAACACCCTAAAGTGATACATTACAGTGTGACTGGTACTAAAACAGGAAAACTAGAGTTACATCATGGTGTTGCTTGTATATATATTTCAATAGTATGTGCACTACTCTGTATACGTTTCCCATGTAATAATAACAGAAATGTGTTTTTTTTTTTTTGTATGAGCTTTACACTGGTGTCCTTTAAGGGCCACATGAAAGTAAAATTGTCTCTCATTTTTTTTCAGCAGAGATCACAGTGTCAATACAATCCCCTTTTCTCATTTTGGGGTTTAAACAAAACAAAACTAATAATACTGTATCTGGATTTGTCTATATACTGTACATCTGTAAGCACTGCTATTGCAATTGACACAAGTAATCTTTATAAATATGATCCACAAAACATCACTGAATTGATGTGACTTTACAGAATACACACCCTAATTTTTGTTTTTACTAGATGTGTGACTTGTATCGTTTGTCCGACTTGTGTTTAACAGCTTCATATTAGTTATACGAGAGTAAAATTCTCTTACAGTCAGCTGCTAGAGGGCATCAGAAACAATTTGGTTTCACTTCTTAAAATGCGGCCTCCTCTGTGTTACTGAATGTAATGTGTATTTGCAGGAGGACGGCATAATTCTGAATTTTTTGGGTGCCCATATTTTTTGAAGACATAAAAAAAACGTGCTTAAATGCAACAGATAATCAGTTTTATGTGTCGTTTGTTTTGCATATTTTCATGATGGGTACAGCTCTACAGATGACCAGAGGTCGGTAGTAACAAGATTCATTTACTCAGTTACATTTATTTAAGTAACTTTTTGAAAGAAGAAACGCTACTCTTACTCAGCTACACTCGTTACTTTTCTAACCATTTATTCTACACATAAATGTTTTTTTTTTTTTTGTCAGAGAAATGCAGCCAGTGGATCTACCACGTGACTGTGTTTCACCAATCAGATGTAGCAACAATAAATCACATGACCCTGTTTGACCAATCAGCCGCAATAACAACCACATGTAGTCAAATCCTCAGAAGTGGTCGACGGTGAAGGAAACATGACGCAGTTTAGCTGTTTTATTTAATGTTGCAATGTAAAAAAAATCTAATTAGCAAATAAACTGAAGGCTAAAAAAATATAAGTTTCTTACATTTGTTCTGCTGGACACAGTTTATGGTAAAGTGAGATCTCTTGTACAGAAGTTCTAATGTTATTTTCTATCTGCTGAACCATTTGGAGAGCAACTGAATATACAGTTCTCTCACAGGAAATAGTTCAAACATACATACATGTTACCTACAGTAGGTATTTGTTTCAAAAGCTTTATGTTGTGAAAAAAAAAAGAGATTAGGAAATGAGTTTCTTGTTCCTTAATTTGCTATTTTGTAAAGATATTTATATTCATTCATTTGTTTTATTACATTTATTTCATGTATTTTATTAGTTGGAAATGTCAGAAATTGTACATTTCATCATTTTGTTCGGCTGCTTACATCATTTCTAAAATAAATCGGACATTATGATGAAACAGTTACTTAATACTTGAGTAGTCTTTCCACCAAATACCTTTTTACTCTTACTTGAGTAATATTTTGGATGACTACTTTTTACTTCTACTTAATTAATATTATTTTGAAGTACAGCTACTCTTACTTGAGAACAATTTTTGGCTACTTCTGCATATGACCACATTAATGATAGAGCTAATACTATATTCATTATCAAAATACTTCACAGGCAGTTGTAAAAGGCTGATGAACATGCACTACACGCCTTGCATTTAACACTTTGGCCATTAAAGAGAACCCTTTAATCCTTAAAACTCATGGACCTATATTCTTATAGGAGGTACTAATAGAGGTTGAGCAGTTCCGTGAAAGAAGCGACAGGTGAAATTCACTTCCCTGCGACTGCTCAATTGTTTAGTCTCCAGATGTGGCAGGTTCAGACATTTCCCTATTCATATCTGCACAATGGGAGTTCAGTAAAGGGTGGAGGCTTAACCACTGGCATCTACATACTGCAGGCTAAACCTATGAAAATCCAGTTCAAATGATTAGAATAGAAATTTAATAAGTCAATGAACAGCTCTTGCTACAGGGTTCATACAGGGTTCAAGGCAGCTGAAGAGATAAACAAACAAAACATTTTTTAAAAGCCTCAATAGGTTTATAACATGATTTTTTTTCCATTAGCAACTGACATACACTTAGAGAGATGAAGAGGTTAAGAAATTGGATTTAGCGTTACTATTTAAAAATTCAGTCCCTGACCAATCCATGTCATTAAAACTGTGATCATGAGTTCATACACACAAACATAGCACACACTGAAGAGGAAAAACAGCCCTTTGATGATATCAGATAATGCAGCCATGTTAATTAGGCATTATATTACCGTCAATTATCTACTTCTGCTGTCCTCGGCACAATATCACAATTACCAAAATTATGTAGACACAATGTCATTTTCAGTACGAGTCGAAGATTATGAGCCACATCTACACAAACTAATTAGTTACAACACAACTAACCACCCCAACCACATCCTCATAAATATCTAAAAACTTTTCTATACACACAATGAGTGCTATATGGTTAGGACTCAAACACTTAGCCAACATCTACATTTGAGAAGAATTCTCATAAGAGAATTGTGTGTTGGCACCACATCTCCCTAGAGGAAACACACAGAGGATGCATTATACAATCGTTTATATGCACAGCTCTACCACCACTTGCTGAGGAAGTTGTTATTCAATTAGAGAAGGCATCCCAGTTTCTTGTCATTCAGAGAAACTTCACCTCTTAAGCACTGAAACACCAGGTACTTAAAGTAAAGAAAGAAATAAAGCCAGCATAGTTGCCTGACACACAAGTCATCTGATAAGTTTTAGGAATGTCACAAAATGTAAAAAAACTGGATAGAATGTTGTAAAAATGGCAGAGAGAACAACATGCACCTTAAGTAGTAGCGCACACACACATGCACGTACACAACAGTGAATCTAAATATCTGCTCTAGTTTGCTCTTGGCAAAATAATTTATCGATGCCAAACTACATATCAAACCACAGATTTGATTTTATTCTTGAATGGAAGCCATGACAAGAGACAGACAGTTCCCTATGCACTACGCTGTGTTAGACAGCGCTGAATCACGCACATGCATGCAAATCAGAGAGACTGCAATACAAAATGTAACAAACCACATACATGAAAATGTAACTCAAATGCACAGCTTGTGATAAAACGATCTGAGAGTGTGAATAAACGCAGGCATTTCAGGCTGAGAGAAAATATTGCCTCAATAAACAGGCGTCAGTGATGACATGGCAGCATCCACAGCCAGCATTTCACACACACCCCACATACATGGTCGAAGCAGGGGCCAGGAGTATAGTGTGTTTTCCAAGAGGAACATTGCATCATACACACACCCTACGGTTCTACCTCCTCTCCCTCTGTTGTCTTACATAAATGGATTTTGGTCTTGTGTGTTATGTCTGTGTATCAGTGAAGCACACAGACTGCAAGCTTAAAACCCAGACACTTGTGTAAATTATTCATACCAAACCCTATTCAGGCAAAAATAAAGGACGAGGCGGATTACAGGAAGAGATAAAAGAAAAAGAGCAGAGATTGATAATTGCACCATGGTATAATATACGAGAAATGAGGGGAGCTCCCCAGTGCAGGACTCACGTGAGCGTTTGCAGAAAGACAGCAAGGATGGAGGGGTAAAGAGAGAGATCAGGGCAGCATCAACACATAAATAGAGTGCTGTCCATCCTTCCACAGCCACATCCCAGAAAGCATTCAAAAAGCCCAATAGAAACAGCAAGAATAAGATGCGAGGAAATAAGCTGCAAGAACAAGAGCTGTGTGGGAAAGCAAGCAGAAGGGTGTGAGCCAATGTTAGTGTGTGCATGTGAACAAGAGCGCGAGAGAGACGGAGGGAGGGAGTAACGCGAGTGATGGTGTTAGCGTACTGGCTGAGGAAGAGAGGAGGGGGCAGTAAAAAGCAGATGCAAGGTGCAGAGAAACCATAGTGGCAAAGAGAGGGGGCTCATGATCTAATATGAAACAATACTGTACAATACTGTTCATGTGCAAATATTTACAAATATGAAAAAGCCAGGTTTGAGATTAAAATTTAGTAACTTCCAAAAGATAGTCACGTATACAAAACCCATTCCCTGATAAATCAATGGCTCTCCTTGTGTGATGAAAGCTGATGGCATTGAAGATCATGTGAGTCACATTGTGAAAGAGTCTTTTGTTTGCAGCAGGCCTTGAAGAGGGTGGCTCGCTTATTAGCATGCATATTCAGACTTCGAGGGATAGATTTTGGTAGCCAGAATGAAAAGAGATCAGAGCAAAATAAGGAGGTTCACTGATGTGAGAACTGAGAGTGACACTTTATAGTGATCTTGTAGAGTACATAAGCAGCAGCGTGGGTCAAAGATAAAGGGTTGCTTGAACTCTTAAGACAAGTTAAAAATAAATCACCTGCACCTAGTGTGGAAAGGATTGCACAGTGCTGCGCAGATAAGAATATGAGAATAAGCAGAGAGGGGGGAAAAAAAAGAAGAAAAAAAAACAGTATGAGGGCAGCCTGCAAAGCTTTGCCAATGAAGAACAAGAATGGAAGATGGTATGGAGATAGAAGAAAGTGGGCGGAGCAAAGACTGATGCATGGATTTGATTGCATGAGCAAAGTTTGTTGCCATAGAGACTGCATCCAGCGCTGCGGAGCTCAGATGGCTGCTTGTCCGATGTCCCTCCCATTTAACCCCCCCCCCAGGAATCCTCATTTAACTCCTCTGTCGCTTTGCAGTTGGGAAGAATCTCATACTTGGGGAGCAAGGACGCACTACGGTCCTGGAACGTTACACAGTAATTGCCACACAGAGACATCCAACAACCAAGTGAATGAGAGAATGAATATGTTCTTACAGAAGCAAAACACCACAACACATTTTTTGAACATTACTTCATGTAGACTTCCTTCTCAATTTGAATTATTATGCCGTTATTAATAACCAACGTTAATGTGTATGTTTGAGTTAATAACTACAGTCTTGTGGAGCTCATAGTTATGACATAATGCAAGTTTCCTAATTAATAATCATCTGGCACCCAAGCAAACATTAGGCTGGTTCGTGGAGTGTCTGACTGTCTTCAGTACTTGAAATATACTTGCCATCTTTCTGATGGGTCTTTTTTGTCATTTCAGCATAATGATGACCTCCTTCACTTGCAGTGACATCACTTTGTATATTAAATATTGCCACGAACAGCTATTAATGCAAATTCAACATCTTTAATATCATTATTTTGGCATGAAAAACAGCCAATGAAAGCGCTCAGTCAAGGTTTTAGTTACTTTTGTGCATTTGAAAATGCCTGTTTAACAGTTAATTTAATTTATCTGTTAAACCTTTTGGATTTAAGGTGAAAATATTTGTCACATCTTGATTGCTTCATTAGAAAATCTATAGTGGTGGTGTGCAGAGACAAAAATACTTAAAATAAAAAAAGTGTCACTATCCAAATACACATACTCAGCCAAACTATTTAATGAATTATTTATTATTTGTCCAGTGAGTAACAATCATTATTTAGTTCATCGCGTTCAATGACTTATTTTCCCAATGGTTGGAAAAAAAAAATACTTTTTTTGTGTGTGTGTGTGTGTGTGTACTGTATAGAATACTGTGTGTTATCCGTGTTAATAGATTTGTATAATCAAAGCCCAAATTAAATATTCATCCGTCCATTCTCTATACAGTACTTCTCTCGTCTGTAAAGGCATTGGGGAACACACACACACTACAGGCACTTTGAAAAGGGGGGGGGGGGGGGGGGGGGGGACAGCAAAACATGTGGTTAAACCTTTAAAAAATATATTTATGAAAATATTTACGGAGAGGCATTAACAATAATGTAAATTTTTTTAACAAAAGACTATTATAACCTTGTGTTTTGTTAATCAGTCAAATTCACAACAAATCAATACCTTGTGACCAATCAGAATTGAGAATTTACCTGCGTGCATACTGTATGTAGTTATTAAAAGGAGCCTACAAGTAAAGTGTTACTTCAGCCTTGTCTCTACAGGTTACATTTATTTTGGCCAGCTATGAATCATGCAGTGAAAGGAGTATAATTATGAAAAATGATCTGCAGACATTTTTACTACTTAATCACTTTGTCGAGCACCACTGAAAATTCAGACATTGTGATTCTTTAGTGAAATGGTAATTTAAAATTAATTAGCTTAGTACTATTAGTCCACATTATGAGACATGTATAAAGCTAAATTAACAGATTGCTATTCTTCGCATTCTTTTTAGTAATCAATTTATCCTGATCAGGGTCTCAGTGGAGCCAAGGCCTTTTTCAGAAACACTAGGTGTAATTTCTGATTGGTCGATATGTGTGACAGAAGGCCACCACTAGATTACATATGTATACACATACAGTAATCAGCCATAACATAAAAAGACAAAACAAAACATTAAGCCCAATATTGTGTAGGTTCCTTTTGTGCCAACCTCTGGGCTTGTACTGCATTTTATCGTCTTTGTATAGTACTTTGCATTTGGACAATGAAGTTGGATCTAATCTGTGGTGTCTGGCACCAAGACATTAGTGGCAGATTCTTTGGGTGCTGTGGGATGTGCCACCATGAATCAGACTTGTTTTTCTGGCACGTAACATGGATGCTCAATTAAATTGAGATCTGGGAATTTGCAGGCCAGATCAACAATCTTGAAATCTTTGCAGCAGGGTGTGATGCACCCAACGGTCTTTTTTTTTTTTTTTTTTTTTTAGCAATTCATGCTACATTAGCTTTTCTGTGGGATTGGACTGGTCAGCCTGTGTTGTGGGTGATCTGTTAAAGTGTATTTGAATAGTGTGAGAAAACTTGAAAAAACTAGAGAATGGAGTTCCAACACTGTGCCGCCCACATGGTGGTGCTAATGAATTTTTAAGACAAAACTTACCTAGCCATTATGATATCTCTGTCAAGGATCACACACATAAATTGTAGTAAGCTCTTGAAGAGACCTGTGCAAAAAATTTACACACAATTTAATTGCACATGAAGCATGAACACCAAGGCACAAACGACAAAATGACAAAACAGAAAAAATAAGTTAAACGCATTTTCAAAGTTAAAAGAAGTCCAGTAGTAAATACATAATCAAATGCCATATTGAAATTATAATTCAAGTTAGATGATGAATTAGCTGATCAGTTAAGGTTGGGTTGGCTAAAGTAGTCACAACGCTGTGAGACAGAACTGCCTTTTCTAGGCATAAGAACTAAAAGTCGATTTGCCTTTAAACAATGAATATGGTAGATATAAAAAAAATCTGCACACCCCTGCTAAAATTATATGTTCTTGCAATGTTAAAAAATAATCCAAGAAAAATAATTCAAATCATTTTAAATGTGCATTTTAGTGTGTATAGCAACAAATAAATATTAAGTGAAAATCAGTATGTTTTATGAAAAAAAAAAAAAAAGAACTTTCATTAACCTGGTTGCATGTGTGAACATCCTATAATTGGGCCTGTGAACCAAAAACATTTAGAGTCAAAAACAAAAATAGGTCAAAAAAACATACATCAATGATGCATTGGGCAGTGATGTCTCAGGCAATTGACGGTCTGGGTTGCTGATCATTTGGTCAATGGTACGAGCTCCACCACCACCGTTGCTGCTAGTCCTTGGACCTATGCCCATATATAATACCCCAGATTGAATAATGAATATCAGTCTCAAAACAAATGGGTAGGTTGCAGTAGGAAAGGCAACTGGTATAAAACCTGTGATAACTTGCAAAATCCAGAGCATATCCAGAGTATATATGATTTCGATTAACCCCAAATAAAGTTCAGCTGTTTCTGTAGGAGGCTTCTTAAGGACATCTAGGTTTCATCTGACTGCTGAAGGCCTTCAACAGATGGAGTAAATGGAGAAAATTATGAAATGAAGAAAGAACTGAAGGCATGCTCTGGTCACTTGCTGCAGACAATGACGATCTTTCATTTTCTAAGCAGGCATCCTGTCCCAATTTCAATCACTTCTGGGTTATGGGGTAAAGTAGCCAGATGTTTCTGTACAACCAACCGACTAATCGCACAAGACAACCATGTCCATTGTCAAGCATGATAATCATGGATTGCATCATGGATAGCCACATATAAGGTCTTTTGGCACAAAAACTGAAGACATCTATTAGACAGGCGATGACCAAAAAGTTCACCTTCCAACACAATAGTGACCCAAAGCACAAATACTAGTCAACACAAGAATGGCTTTAAAATAAGAGCAATGACTTGGAATTGCTCAGTCAATGCTCAGACCAAAATCCTTTTAAAAACTCTGGACTGATCTGAAGAGGTATGAACAGGGGAAACCCTTCATAGTTTGTTTGATCAGGAACAGTTTTGCTATCTTTATACTATGTACAAGTGCACCTTTAGCTTGTAATAGTCAGTGTGTAATTTTTTTTTCATCTTCTAAAATAACAACATTAATAATAATAATTATAATATTATTATTATCTTAACAGAATATACAGTACATTATATTTTTTAATCCATGAAAGTGTGTAATCTTAACAGAGGTGTGTAGACTTGCATAATATTGACGTCTGGTAGGTATTTATGACGCAACAACTGGAATTGCATTTAGTGGGAAAAAAAAGTGCAATCTGCTGTAGTCGAGTGTATGATTAATGTCATGTGACATGTACAGACATAGATATGAGATTTTATATTTATATCTGGTTATATTATGATACTTTGTCTGCACCAGCCCAAATTAAAAACAGTCAAAGCCACATCTCTGCTTGCCATACGGGCCAGGCATGGTTCGGTCATTCAGAACGCTTCTTTCTCGAACTGGAAGACAGATGTGGTAGTCTTGACAGTGTATGCGCCATGTGTTTTGCATGGCTTTGAAGAGAGCGAAAACATTTGCTTATATTTTGAGTTTCAAAGTAAGATTCAGCTCACCTCCCCTAAAGAATTTGCTGATTTTAAAGCTCAAGTTTACTTTAAAATCAAGACTTAAGTAAAGAATACAATCACCACTAAATACAGTAGAAATAAAAAGGTTTTATATAATTTATTTATTTCTATATTTTTTTAAACATATATTTTAACATGCCAACATTACATTGATTTCATTACACTGTCAAGGTCTAAAGCCAAGTAGTTTATTAGCCATGTTAATAATGAATTATTTTCTTCAGCAACTTTCTATTCACTCTCACTTTCTCCTCATCCAGCACATCGCTATGGCAGATTAAGTATCAGGATATACATAAAAGATAAATCATTTAAAACCTAAAAATCTTTTTAAAAAATTATAAATAATTTACTTACCTTCAACTGTAACAGGTAATTCGGGGAGAAATTTTTAGAAAACAAGCTTTTCTTCCTCAAAAAAAAAAAATTCTTCCAAGTCACCTTTTCGAGTGATTCCTCTGTCTCAAGTTTCTTCCTCTCTGATGTAGCTCAAGTTTCTTATGTCTGCCTCCACCCCCTGACGCACGCGCATGAACACACACATGCACACATTATTCTGAGCAAGACACTTTCTAAAAGTCTTAGCATTATAGGCAGTTGAAGTTTGAGTGGTCCTTCACTAAAAGCTGAAAAAAGGAATGAAATACATTTAACTGCACACATATCACAAGTCAGAAAATTGCTTTTTTTTTTTTTTTTTTTTTAAGACATCGATCATCTAATCAACTTGAGCTATACATAAAGTACTCTAGCAGTGGTTAAATATAAGTTATTATATATTTAAAAAATCTTTCTATAGCTAGAAAATATTTAGAAAGTTCTACAGAAAATTAGCTTTATCTCCATGTCTTAAACCTATTCAGTGGAAGTGAACTAGTCTGTGTCTACTTTATAAAAGTATAAGAGAATAGGCACTGAAGTGTAATGAAAGAAGAGTCTGTGTGTGGCTACTTTTTTTCTAAACGGGTATTATTTCACTGTACCACTAGCCAAATGAGATCAGCCTGTAAACACCTTCGTCACCAAGGCAACACGACAAACTCTTTCACCGTTGCAACAGCAAAACGATATTAAAAAAACAAAATAGAAATAAAAAGACTGAAAAGGTAAGGTTATACACATTAACCTGTTGAGAATCTAGTGTCAGCAGAAAACCACCCACAGTGTGGAATGATAAAATACTTTAGACAAAAAAAAATAATACATAAAACAGCTATTAAAGAGAGACAACTATTAAGACCTAGGTAAAAGATAGCCATTGTACTTGTAGGACAAGACCTACAGAGTTCTTGAGCCGACAGCTCACCATAACTTTTTTTGTTTGTTTTTATTAGAAATGACATGCCAAAGAAACAATAATAATTATAAAATGGAATATGTAAAATTTGTGAGCAGGAAAGATGTGTACAAAAAAAAAAAATTCAAATATTAAGGTGGAATGTCACACTTTATTATATAAAAATATACACAACAAAGATAAACATAGCAACATGCAAGTGCTTAGGAGTGCTGGGGATGGACCCTCAGCAGGAATTTTAAAGTGCATCAAATCCACAGAACTAAAACATAAAATTGTTTAAGAATTTAAACAATCCAATTAAGAACACTAATAGAATACAAATAAATAACCACTTTTGTGGAAAGGATCGATTTAAAGCCACAATGACCACACTCCAAAACAAGTCCATATTTGTCTTGGGCGACAGTGGTCATTGGGCAATGCGCGAGAGCACACAGTGCTAAATATTTTTAAAAACTGGAAGAAAATAAATAAATAAAACCACACAAAAACCAAGATAGACTAAAAACTTAAAGTTCCTGCTCTGCATTATTCTCCAACAGAAGCAGGCCTTCCTCTCTCTCCAAATCGCTGGAAGAAGGACATCAGTGCAGATGGCTCTTGTCTTTTGGGTTCTCGTCCATGGCGTCTTGGGAAGAGAGCCCTGAAACGAAAGCTGGGCATGGATTCAGGGGTTTCACCCACTGATGCAGACCTTAACAGAGCACCCTGAATCGATGTGCCTTTTAATGGAGAATCTCTAACACCCACAAGACTAATCACAGAGGTAGATACGCTGTGCTCATATGACCTGCACATGTGTGCCAGAAGAGGGACCTTTAAGGGTGTATCAGGCAATGCCCAAACTCCATCGTCCAATTCTTCATCTTTAGTTGAACCGATGGAATGTCTGCGGCGCTGCATGGGTGAGGGTGAGGCATGAGGACTGAGGACAGTCCAAGGTGATCCAAAGCCATTCTGAAGGGCCAAATCCATCTCTTGTATTCCTCTGTGATAAGGGGAGGAGACATTTGGAACATTTAGGTGCGGTGCAGCATCTAAAACAGGGCACCTAATCCGGCAAGGCTCCTTCTGGGAATCCTCTTGTGCTTGATCTTCTTTTTCATTCTTCTTCTCGTTATCATTCTCAAAACCATTTTGACTTACAAGTATGCTCTGGCTGCGATTTGTTTTGCTGCTCTTTGGAGTTGCTTTGTCTTCTATGGATGGAGATCTTTTTGAGCCAGCTGGTGTAAACTCTACATTCACACGACAGCATATTCTTTCCGTGTTTAAGTATTGCTCATCATCCTGTTTTTCAGGATAAGAGACAGTAATCTCTGCTTTTTCAGGGCTACCCTGTGTTATCTGACAACTCTTGTCCTGCTCCTCAATGTGAGTCATCTCATTTTGTTCTATCTTGTCAGGAAGTTTAAGGGTTATTTGGAAGCTCTGTTCCTGCTCTTGAAGTAAAACACTTGTATCCATTGTGTTCACATTATCAGACATATTCAGAGCTATATGAGACTTCCCAGCCAGTAAGTTGTTTTTGTCCAGCATCTGTGTAGAACTTGCTTTGTTGGATGAGGGCTGTCTTCTGCGGGAAGGGCGAGTGCTGAGGAAGTTGGTGAGGACAGATTCCAGGGCCTCGTTTTCTGATTTTTGAGAGGATTTTCTAGAGCAGGAGGTAATAGTATGGCGCTTGACTACCCGGCTCAGTGTCTCTCTTTCCCTCTGCTGTCTTCGGCGCCTTTCCACTGCCTCTCGTTCTGCATTTTCCTGTTCAGCAGACACACAAACAAGAAAAAAAAAAACAAGTTTATGAATATTCTAGTGCATATTGCTAAAT
Source organism: Clarias fuscus (assembly GCA_030347435.1). NCBI lineage: Eukaryota > Metazoa > Chordata > Actinopteri > Siluriformes > Clariidae > Clarias > Clarias fuscus. The sequence continues at coordinate 12,735,200 of CM059223.1, read as the reverse complement.
GTAATAATCTTATCCCTGACAGACTGGATCAAATGGACTGTACAAATGTATGTGGGTTAATATGGCAATTTTGAACATCATCTGTATTAAATAATAGAAAGGTTTTGTCTGTACATTGGTCAGTGTTACTCGCTATCTCAATTATATCTTTACGTTTTATAGATTGGAAGACCAGAAACCAGTCTCCGAAAAATTACCCGTCTAAAAGCTATGCATGTCTGTCCAGACAGATTATGTCACAGCATCATGCAAAGATCAAGGCATTTGTCTGAAGTTAAACCTGCGCCATAACTTCATTACTACACAACATTTTCATTTCATTTATGAACAGTTATGTTCCAGATAATGTCAAAGCATCTAGTGCTTTTTGGATGTATATAGAGCTTTTTTCCCAAGTGGGCATGGCTATACACGTCACAGAGTATGTGGAAAACACAGGAACGACAGTAATGCACCCGCACACAAACTTACAATAATTACATACATTTGCTAAACAGACTCGCCTCCCCTTTCCTCTCCTCATTATATCAATTAATATCTTCCGTTGCAAAACTGAATTTTTTAGTCTTTTAAAGTTGAGTTGGAACCCATGGCTGATAAAATAGAGAAAGCTTCTCACATTTTAACATCTGCAGCAGGTTGGACAGGGACAAGTGAATTGTTGGTGGCTTCCTTCAAACATATATTTATTTATTAATTCATTTGTTTTACATGAACTTGCAAACTAAACATTAATATTGCTATGCAGGATTATATGCACAATGGAAGATTAACCTATATTGTTCAAATATATTGAATATGAATATTCAAGGAAAATTCACTGAAATATCTACAGATTAAAAAGCAGACAATGTACTGGGTCAGCTGTTTCATCTTTGCATATGACTTTTTGCATGTTGCGTCAGTGCTTGATAAATATTAGGTGAACATGCAAACAATGTAAACAAACTCTTCTTTCCTAATTGCACTTTAGATTTGCATAGTGGTGCTCTGCTGCGCTTATAGGTCATCCATTTTAGCATTTGCCGGTAGAGTTTGAAACAATGAATAGTGTCTTGTGGTGGACAAATTACAAATTCATTCTCAAAACAATTGAGCAAGCAAAAGATTGAAGGTACTGACTAGTTCAATGACTTGGTATCCCAGCTTCAGTGTATATTTGTGTGTGTGATGTACTGTATATGTACATATGTACAGTGGTGGCTGACAGTATTAAGACAACATATTCCTTGTATTATACAACAGTTAGTTCTGTCCAAGCAATCATCCTGAGTAAGTTGACATTCCACAAGTGATAATGGATGGTAACAGCACTTAGACATTTAACTATAGGCATCACACAAGTGATCCACAACCGCTAATTCAAAAACAGCCACAGAAGCACTTTCAGTAAAAAAATAAAAATAAAAAAAATAGATAAAACACTCATAACATCTTACAAAAAAACACTTTGAGTTCTTAATAATTGCTTCAAAGTAATTCTGGATCAAATCTGAATTCTCAGTGTTCTTTTATTAACCAGTACAAAGCTAACTTGGTCCTAATTAACACAAGGATGATTACCAAAAATCACTCTCCAACCCCTGATCAAGGGCACAACATGGTGTGTGACAATAGATTGCACACCCTAATGTACTAGCTTAAAATTTCTGCAATGCTGAAGTTGACTGAAAATGTAAAAACAATCTTACAACATTTACACAATTGTCCATCACCTGCATGGTTTATTCTCCTCACCTTTTGGCTACATAGTACTGATAAGAATTTTAAACATTTCACCCCTGTTAATTACACTAACCACCGGTCGCCAATTGTTGGACACCAACTCCTCCAGTCACAGAAGGAGATGTATATAGCTAAATAACTGGTTAAATAAACAAACAAATCATAACCTAGTGATGATAAATGGTGTTTGTTAAACTGTGGTATAAAAGAAACATAACACGTTTGAGCAGGGCTGTGATACTTTTGGATATCTGGCTGTACCCTTGTATCTATCTATGACCAAATGACTGCATCAAAGTCATAACGTTTTTTTAATTATTATTATTATTCATTCATACATATGTATCTATTGTATGCAATAGATTCATTTTATTATTTACAGTACCAGTTATTGGACTGGAGATTTTAAATAAGACATATGACGGTAGGTAATTAAGTAATAACAACAATGGCCAGTTTTTATTTTAAGAAAAGTCAAGTTTTGACAAGTGTATCCCCAAAACCCATCAAGCACCATATTGAAACTGACCCTCATGAACACCATCCCAAGCAAGACCAAAACTAAAAGTTCATTTAGAGTTACCAGCTTCAAAAATCACCAATTAGCAGCACAGCTTGAGTAGCAGAAAAGTATCTCAATACATTATAAAATGTTCAAAGGAGATTACTGCATATTTTGGAGGTCTTCAATATTGTTTTACAATGTAAAGAGAAATAAACATCAGGAAAGACCATGGAATTAGAAGGTGTGGCCAAACATTTGACTGGTATGTATACCCTTGAAATGCTGTAGCATGATATTAGACAGGCCTTTCATGCTCAAAAACTCTCCAGTGTGGCAGAATTAAAACAATTCTTCATAGAAGAGTGGGCCAAAATTCCTCCACAGCAATGCAAGGTAGGGGCAACTACTAGGTGTGGCAGCAGTGTCTGTGTGCATGGAGTTTGAATGTTCTCCCCATGCTTTGTGGTTTTCCTCCAGGTACCCTGTGGTTCCCACAGTCCAAAGACATGCAGATTGGGCTAACTGGAGTTTCCAAACGTCCCTGTTGTGTGCAAGAGTGTGTCCTGTTATGGATTGGTACTCCGTCCTGGGTGTACATCGCCTCATTACTCGAAATACATTCCAGGCTTCCCAAGATCCTGTATACAGGATAAATGTATCTGATATGTGTCAATAATGATATGATATATGTGAATGTTTTTAGGGCTTTAACTGTAAGTGAGGCTGGAGTCACTATGCAAAGATATCTTGGTTAATTGTTTACAACTGATGCATTCCAAGTCTCAAGCCACTCCTCAACCAGAAAAAAAAAAAAAAAAAGAAAACAAAAGGCCCGTTGCTCAGTGGTCCTCTTTATAGATGAAAGTAATAACTTGGGCTGCAATGTCATTTGCAGGGGAGCACTTTAAGCTTGTCTGCTGACAAGCTTTATAGAGATGCTGATTTCCTTTTCCAGCAGAACTTGCCCTGCCCACAGAGCCAAAACTACTACTAACTCGTTTGCGGACCATAATGTAGAATTACTGCACTTGACTGGCAACCCAACCAGTTAGTGCTGGCTGCTAACCTGAAACCCATAAAGAAATCTCAGATATTGTCAAGAGGAAGATGACCCATCTGACCCAATAATACTGAAGGTTCCTATCAAAACAACTATCTTTAAGAAGGCACTGCAACAGTCACCATGTCTCAATGATGAACTAGTTAATGCTTAAGGATCCTTGACCAAGTTTTGAAGGCATAAATGAACATACATCTCAGAAGTTGGACATTTCTGCACTGTAAATCTTTATTCTATCTTAAGGAATTAATCTTTAAAACAAACAAACTTTTCCAAGAAATTCATATTTTGAGATGCAGCACAATCCTGGAGGGCCACTGCCATGCACATTTTAGTACTTTCTCGGCTACCAGCATGTCCGATTTAACTAATAAACTAATTAACAGCCTTCCGTAAATGAAGTGGTTGTAGGGAAAACACCAAAATACACAAGAGCTTCAATTTGCTTCCCCAAGTTGTCTTACACTTACAACTGTTCTAAATACATTGATTTATTAACCACTTGTTCGATCCTTTTCACTAACTATAATTATTTGCTTTGTTGAGTAAGGAAAAGTGATTTCATCCATATCGTTTCGATCAGCAAATAGAGTTGTAAATGACTTACTAGAACAGCCCTCTCAAACTTCTCACAAAAGGAGTGGAAGATTGAGCAACATTCCTCCAGTTTAAAGGTAGCAGGGTCTTCGCAGAAATACTCGGCCACTGAGTGACTGATTGAATCCAGCTCCCTTAGAGAGTCCTCCATGTCTGCAAGCTGATGTGTGGCCATCTACAGGAAGGATAAAACTGATCACTACATTGGTCTCCAGTTTTATATCAGACTTCTGCCACAGCACAGTGCAGACTCACTTGAAGAAACTCCTCCATCTGATGTTGCAGATCAGGCTGTTTGCTGACATAGGTCTTTGCTTCTTTAATTTTTGCCATTTCTCTCTTAAAGTCAGTTTCTACTTCCTGTTTTTGAATTCTGAAGAAAAAACAAAAAAACATGCAGAGCATATTGAACATATTGCATCTTTTTAAGTGTTTCAATTACTATTCCCATCACTGTTACCTTGATGCTTCTCCAATGCGTTGAAGCTGCTCTGTAAACCTTAATAACGATGTGTCAATCTGCTGAGCTTGCTGAGGTGAAGAGATGACTCAAGATAAGAGGTGAGCATACAAACCTACTGAAGTGCATTTTAAATTTTAAACTATGTTTATTTTAGTGTGACTTTATTACCATAGCCACATAGTGCATAAGGTTCATGCCAGGTTTGTTAGCTTTGGTGTCCACAAGCCTCAGGAGAGAGGCCATTCTGAAGCCTAGTGCGTGACCAGCATAGCCATCCTAAACAAACCCAGACAGAAAAACAACAGTGTCACATTACAGGAAAATTAATCTTATCAAGGTCTCTTAATAAATAAATATTTATACTGTGTGTATATAAATTCATAACATAAACCTCACAGAATTCATGTAGTTTCCAGCTTTAAGAACCAGTCTGATTATAGAATGTAGATCATCACATGTCAGCAGCTCTGTGAGAGAAGGAAGTCAGGAAGCAAGAAGCTGACCAGAAAGATATTGAATAAATCATGTAACATCATAAGCTGTGATAAACGTGTTCAGTACTTTAAAAGACAGCAGGAGTTGAGAAGAGACTGTAGTCATTAAAAGTTCTTTTTTTTTTTGGCTAAATAATACAAATTCTACAGAAAGCTGAAAATGTTTTTGCTGTAAAATACCAAAAGGATACGACTAAAAATAAACATTAAGATAAAAAAAAAAAAAAGAGGAAAACAATACCATTAGCTGCTGCAGTCATGATGGAAATGGAGGTTTTCATCTCCTCGATAAAGGGCATGAACTCCTCTCTCAAGAGCAGGCTTTTCAGTCTTTTTTCATATCTGAAAACATGGAATCCATCAACAACACAAACAGACCCACAGCTCTGTACAGATCCTGTAAAGGGCATTAAAACCCTAATAGGTGAAGGAAGGAAAATTAAACTATAACTTACCAAAAATACATACTTAAATGTAACAAAATTAGTTAATGATTTTAAAACTTACCCAGGAACTTTAACCAGCATCAGAAAGAAGCGATCTGCTTCTGCAAGCTGAGATTCATCACCATGGAATGATAACAGCTTCTTCACCTGCAAAATTTAGTTAATTTCTTAGCAGTGATTCATTTTTATTGTTCTGAGAAACTGAGCAAACCACAAAATGGCATTTTAAAAAATCTTTTTAAAATGTTGTTCCACTTTTGGAAACACTCATTTTTCAACATTAATCAACATGTAAATGGAATAAAGCCAGTAACATTTTTTTTCTTAAAGAACAAAAAAATCAACCTTGATTCTGTCCAGACTTAATTGTTCTCAAGCAACCGTACGTGATCATATAAAATAAAAAAAAAGTCATAGGTACAGTGTACCTCCACATCATCAGGCAGCAGCTTGCTCAATTCTCTCAGTCTCCCAGGCGCAAATCGCAACTTTCCCTCCCTGATATCGTCAACAATGTCCTGAATTGGTCTGTAGAGGGAGCCAAAGCACAAACATTGTTAGGAATGGAAATAGTCTGTAATACTGTAAGGCACTGAATGCTCAAGTTTCACATTCCACAACCACACATCCACCTGCACACAACATGACTTTACAAACTGATGCTTTTCTTAATCTCAGTATGATGAATTGGGAAAGAAACAAAAACTGGCAGCATTATGCGTTTTTGAAAAACGAAAGGTAGTGACTTCTTATGACTCATATGAGAAAATACTTAAATAGTTTATCTTCATAAGAGGATTTAAAGCTATCACCATGAAAATTATGATCATATATGTTAATATTTCAGTAAGTGTAAGTGTATTAGAACATAATTTGGCCAATTGGATATTTAAAGTATTTTGTCTTTTTAACAACATCAGGTGCTTTTAGTAGCCCATGACTAGTAGCCTAGAAAGCTAAAAACACAACTAAATACAGAAACCAAAAAATGAGGAAGTTTGTAAATGTCAGATGGTCCCATTTTAATTAATTAATTAAAGATAACTTAATTGTACTTAGTTGCCTTAAACAATAATTAATAATTAATTCAATTACTGATCAGTAGCAACTGAAGTTTAAATAAAGTCCAGTTTTTTGCTGTACATATCAGCACTACGAACTGCGGCAGCATTTACAGCAGTCAGAATAGGTTTACTATTTTCAGTATTAAAAGTAATCTTACCAAATTATATGCACGGTCTTAAAAATTCCCACAAATATTTTAAAAAGGCAAATTTACAATTATCTAAAAAAAAAATTATATTCTAAAAAAAATCATAGCATCTACATTAATCAAATTAATAATTTTTAATTAAAGATTTACCCTTCTAATGTAAAGTTTGAGGGCAGATGCATGATTATGCTCATGCAGCATAATATTAGAAATCAAGTAAAGTCTGCTTCTGTCCAAAACTCACCTTTTAAACTGCTTCAGGAGAATCCCAATATTCATACTTTTCTTAGAGTTAAGGATAGAGACCTGTCAAAAAGAAAGCAAACACAAATACATAATGAAAAAAAAAAGGACTATACATTTCCTTAACCATTCTCATTTAAAACACCATAATGGCTTGTAAGAAAATTTACATTTTTAACACTACTAGTAAACTAAAACAATGAATCAGGAACATAGCAAAAAAAAAAAGTCAAATTACTTTTTGTAATAATCTCATCACATATCTCTGCATTTCCTTTTTTACACCTACAGTACTAATAATCCTGAGCCACTTCTACCTTACACTTACAGCTGTTCTGTATACAACTGTATACATTGACAAACAAAGATAAACGGTTTGATAATCGCTTATCTGTGTCTGCTGTATGAAATATAGCTTCATACACACAATTTTCCCTATCATGTATGAATAAGTTCGCCTGAATAGACCACAATAGAACCATGAACTCCAATTATTTTTCAGTAACATTAATAACTTTACCCAGATTTGTTTTATTCCCCTTTTGCCAAAGCAACATTTTATGTTTACTATCATAATCGAAACATCAGTTAACATAAGTTAAATATTTTTCAAAGCTGAAGCTACAATTGCAGACACTAAAATTAGTAACTGATTTAAATAATGGCCTAAGTATAGCTATGAGAACTTCCCCTTATTATTATTTAGCCGTTAGTACAATGTGATAAAAACATGAGACCAAGATCAAGTTCTTGTCTTAAGCAGCAGGCTTTGGTACCTTCAGTCAGTATTTTATAGGTTTAAAGTAAATCCTGTTCATCACTGCAGCACATCCCTGAGCTTATAAATTAAACAATGTAAGTCAAGTAGTAGGCCAAGACCCTACAAATCCTACTACACACTTGCACATCATCCTGGCTAATACAAGTACCACAAGATAATTTATTTACCTAAATGACAAAATGTTGAGAAAATTCAATTTGTTTTAAACATTCTTTTTTTTTTTTAGGATCTATGTGCCTAGGCAAATCAGGCAACATATATTTCCCACTCCCGGAGTGATATCAGTATTTCTCTGGAAATTTCTTATAGCACCATGATGTCAGCTTGATGCCGGATCGTATCTTAGCAGTTCAGGATGAAGAACTTCACTCAAGGGCCCAAGAGTGTCAGACTATGATGGCAGCCGGGGCTCGGACCAGGGATCCTCCGATCAGCAGTCCAACACTTTACCTTGTGACCCTTATTCAAATTGTATTGACCGTAAAAATAAGGATGTGTGCTTCAATTTCAGCTGCCCTCTGGGATACGGAGTTTCCTTTAAATATATACACCTGTAACCTTCCACTTGCCTGAGAAGGTGGGATAACACACATACTACTCACAATCTCTGATTCAGGACTGGAAGACTGCAGGCCCCACACACTCTTCTTGACAGTGCCATGCCTGAGTGCCCTGTGTTGATGCTCACTATGGCTAAACAGTTCCTCAATGCGCTTGGTGTCCAGTGGAATGTCCTCCAGGTTCTTGTGTGATGTCCAGACGTTGCGCTTCCCAACCACGCTATGCTTTGGAATGGTGTCCCAGTTGAAATTGCGCATCTTGGAGCGTCGGTGAACACTGCGAGAGAAGGATTCACTTCCTTTGATGGGTGGAGGTGGAGGAGGAGGAGGAGGAGGTGGTGGTGGTGGTGGTGGAGGCAAAATAGATGGTCCAATCGACATGGCAATACCGGACATTTGAAATAGGGAGTCAGATACCCAAAGTAGGCCGACTTCAACTCCAAACGAGTGGAGTGTTTGCAGGATCCAGGGTAGCTGTTTCTACAAAACAGGACACACAATTTGAGGAACTGTCAACACATTTTAAGAAATGCAAGCACTAGAACAAAATATCATGCCGTCAAGACTGTGGTGAAACATACAAGTCAGCACAGAGACTGCAGAAAAAACTCAACAACAAAATGCACAACAGACAAACAGGATACATAGTAATACGCACATGTGCAACTATACATGGGAATGTTTAGTAAGTTCATCATACTTCATAATCATAATTGGGTCATAAAACAAGCAAAAACAATATTTCAAGATTTCAACAGTGACTGGAAGGGGATTTTGAATGTGGTGAGATGCAATAACCACAAAGCCACAAACACACATACAGATACAGTAACCCGAGTGCCAGGCATTTTAAAATATCTCAAAATATTAAACTTTTTTTTAAACCATTTACAATGTCTTACAGTATAAGTTTGTGTGAAAGGTATAAACATGAAACCATTTCTAAATGTTAAAACTGACAAACAAAAATATGTAGGTTAACGTTATATGTAAGTTATAGTTATCACTGTAAAGACCAGAAAACTACAAGGTGAATTAAATTACTGGGAAGGTGCAAAAAATTATGAATTTAACCTGTTAGAATTGAATATTAATGTTGTTTCTCTAATTGGAAGGCTAAAGTGCGTTAGCATCCACCAAACAAGCAGAACCAAACACTGAAGACTGAACAGGACAGCAGGCCAAACACACAGGAAACGTCTCAAAATAAGACGCAGTTAATTAAAGGAACTCATATATACCAGAAGTAGAGCAATCCAACGTAACTTGAGAGCCGACAATAAACGTTTTAAGAAATAACAGGCATCATAGTGAAGAGACAAACCGGTACAACGCCAGCACTCAAATACAATTTAACAATGCGCCAAGCCACGCCCCCTTTCAGCCTGCAGTCACTCACCTGTCCCGAAAGCCCCGCCCACTATCTGAGGAAAAACCGCTGTGTAAAACCGCACTAAGATCTCTATACAACATACATCTCTGTCACAGATCAAGTTCATTCTTTTAAGCTGGTGTGTGAATATTTAAAAACTAGTTTATACACTGAATTGGGGCAGAAACCTCTCGTTCTAATAGACATTCCAGTAGGAAACTACACATTAATTTGAATAAGGCATAATATGCAATGTTATTATGCAGCACCGTGGCCTTGAACCTTCAGGGTCAGGGGTTCGATTCCCCCCTCCCCTCGGATGTGTGTGTGTGTGTGTGGAGTTTGCATGTTCTCCCCGTGCTTGGTGGGTTTGCTCCGAGTAATCAGGTTCTCAAGTTTTACTGGGGGACGTTTCAGTTTGAATTTTTTTCAGCCGACGTTTGTCATTTCATGTAGGGATTCAGACGGGACTAATATCTCCTTGTTTATTACGGAGGTGGGCGTTGCGCAAGACCACGTGTTGAGGATGAGGATTTCTATTGGAGCGTAGAAAGCAGAAACTCGAATACCGGCGCGCTAGAGTTTGTACGGCAGTTCACGCTGACCAAAACACACAAGAAAACGCGTTTAGGAAAAAAAACATTTTCGGCAAACACAGACATTCGCATTCGGACGGGATTAGATTTCTCAGAGGACCGCCGAGTTTGCTGAAAAACAGTAGGTAATTTGCTCTGGAATTGTTACAGAGGTCGTGTGAGAAAAAGACAGACATGGCAGATTCGGACGGGATTAAAATCACAAAGTACCTCTGTGAAACAGAAATTTCTCTAACGTCCCCCAGTAAAACTAGTCCCGTCCGAATAGTGTTTTTGTGTGTGCCCTGCGATGGATTGGCACTCCGTCCAGGGTGTCCTCCGCCTCGTGCCCTAAGTCTCCTGGGATAGGCTTGCGGCCCCCAGTGACGCTGTATACAGGATAAAGCGGTTAAGGCGAGGAAGGAATGAAGAATTATGCAGCATTTTCCAATGCACTGTATTTTGCAATATATGGATACTACCATACACAAACACCACTTGTTTCAACAGAAGATTTGCATTTTCACTGTATATAATGTACTCCTTCTGTGATAATTCTTTCATGCATTTTTCAGTCACCTTTTTATCTTCGTCAGGATCGTACGATGTCCAGAGCCTATCTGGGGAACACTTCACACGAGGTGGGGAAGGGTTCCAGGTCCACAAATAGTCATACCCAAGGACAATTTAAAGTAGCTAGGCCATATACTGGGATATATTTTTGAAAATGTAAGGAAACCCTCATGGAGATAGAGAGAAGCTGCACAGACGCTTTACCATCTCAGAATGTAACTCTACATACTGTGCCACCACATGGCCCATGTTATTTATAACTGTACATTGATTTTTTCGCAGTCTTAAAAGTTACTCACTTCGAAATTAAATTCAGCTCCAGTGTGTTTTTCCTGCCTATGAAATAATATAGTAAACTGTAAACTTGTGTGGTTTGGATAAGTGAGTGGTTAAGACAAGTATAGCGGTACAAGTAAGTGTGCAATAGTGTCCTAAGTATTTTTTTTAAATATTTTTGGACCATCCACGTGCCATATGGCATCCTTGAGATACATCTATTGTTTCTGTGACAGTTACTTAAAGGGGTTGGGTTGCCTGCTCGACCCGATTGTCATTCATACGCTACAGGCAAATTCGGAATGTGAGTTAGCCTAACCTTGAGGAGAACATGCCAATTTTCCAAAGTTAGCATCTAACCATGACCCTGCTCCCGTCGAGAGATCACCACAGCGGACCACCGGTTTCACGTCAGATGCCCACCCTGACGCAACCCTCCCTTTTTATCCGGACGTGAGACTGGACCTGCATCCAGAGGTCTGGGCATTGGGTGGGAACTGAACCCTTCCGCATGGCGAGCAAGAAAACTACCACTGAGCCACTGATGCCCAAGGTGCAAGGGGCAGTGCTAACCACTAAGCTACCGTTCCACCTATAAGTGGACTTAATAACAACATTAAATTCAAATGAGGAGCTGCAGCCTTTTTTTGTTTGTTTGTTTTTACAAACCCTTAAGCATGCAATTAATGTATAAAAAGTGTCTGGATCAAACGAGTCATCGGAGGTCAGAATACAAAATTTGCATTTTAAACTCGTAACAGCTTCTAACATCTGGCAAGGAAACTGGAGGGAAAAAAACACGAGGCAGTTTTTTTTTTTCTTTTTTGCTGCAAACATTTCATGTTTTATCTTGTGGAGTTTAGTATATCATTTTCATATTCCAGAGGGTTTGGTCAGAGTTAGGAATAAAGGCAAACATCATTCATACACTACTGTATCACAGAACAGACTAAAATAACAATTTTACACAATAATGTACTTTGCACAAATCTCTCAGGATTAGGAGAGACTCTCATTTTATTCATAAACCCTTCTGACAGCATCAATCAGAAATTAAAAGGACATCAAGTCACTTTGTAAAAATGAAATTAGAGCAAAACAAATTGGATTTGGTCTGGTTCATAGTTTTAGTACTTCTTTTCAACAACCATCCTTCATGATTTTTTTCGAGCTATCCTGACAATTGTCTAAGAACTAGGAAATAAGAATGATGTACTAAACGTTCTGCCACATACATACAAACATTGCACTCATTATTCTAGCAAAATAAAAGTGAGAAGTGAGTAGGCAGGAAGGGAGCAGGAATTTTAGAAAGCAATTGAACATGTGACTGGTTAACATATGATTGATACAGTATTTGTCCTACGTTAGATTATTATGGGTGTGCGGCACTTCTCACACATCAAAGTACCTCGATAAATGGAAATGAACAACCGAAGGTTATTGGAAAAGCCATGCAAAATGTTCATGGAGGCAGAGCCAATATCAAAATACAATAGCATTTTCAGAAATATCTTTAGTATTGCTTATTTGAAGGCTCAACCTCACAAAGTAGTGTTCAGATTTTGGCCATGATTTGGCCTTTTTTTTGTATTTAATTCAAAAGTACAATTCATTTTAGTGTTAAACTAAAATATCCAAATAGGATTTAAACCTACTGGATTTGACAGGGGCTGATGAACAGTGTAAAAATTTAATAAACTTGATATCTTTTTTTTTTTTTTTTTTACAGTGTACAGTCACAATTTGAGAAGCATGTGACTTAAATGAAGTAAAACTATAATTTTGTGGATTCTTCTTGTCCAGAAACTGATGCATCATAAATAAGAGAAAAGAAAAATAGGTATATTTCACAAAGTTACCTTCATTTTAAACCAGATTAAACTGAAAAAAAAAAAGAAATAAAAAAAAGACTGACCACTGAGAACTTAACACACCATAGTGTACAGTTTGTTATGCAAAGAGTATTAATGACGTAAATCACTTGCAACACCAAATATATGAAATAAATCATACAGACTACACCATAGTATATTTCCCGGATTAAACATTGATTGTTAACTTAAAGCAACAGATATACAGACAAAAAAAATTAATCATACATAAATTAGTACATACCACAATATTTAAATCACAACTGTCTTGAACAACACACCCACAGACTGGCAAGTGTCCTGGGAGCTTAACGTGGAAGTGTTGAGAATGAACAATGCTGAAAATGGTCTAAAGACAAGAATTTCTTTTTTACTTTGGATATTAGTAATATTAAAACAAAACAAAATTTATATTATTTTAAAGCAAGCTAGTGTTTCTTAATCCAGTTCGAGGAGTACTGGAATTTTCGCGCCTAGTTAAACTCTAACAGTTTAACCTAGTTCAGACATGTTGCTTAGCTGATGACTCAAATCATATTAAGGGAGGGAGAAAGAACGAAATGTGGAGGGGGTGGAACTCCAGGACTAGGGCTAAAAAAACACACACAAAAAAAAAAACACTAGACTAATGGAGTGAATTAGATGATAACTGTACATGCCAATATGATAGATATCAGTACTTCGCTGTGTCTGCTTACAGCTTCCATTTTTCACAGTGGATGAGATTAAATGTTAAAACCACAATGACGTCAATAGCATCAAGTTATTTGGATAGCTCATGACGTTTTGTGCACCAAAAAGGATATGTCTTTACCTTTGATAATTCAAGAAAATGGATGTCATATTTTAACCAATATACTGCAAGGAGCGTTCAAGTCAAACTGGGACTTGGGATGAAAATTCTCATGAAGAAGGTGTAAAACTGATTGACATGTACAGAAAACTTCAACCACAGGACAGTGATGAGACTCAGTCATGGTAAAACATTTGAATGGTGACAACATTTTGCAAAAGGCTCTATGTCCGTGAGGCTGAGATGGCTCGAAGCCCACTGCAGTCGTGAACATTCAGCTGAATGCCAAGTTGAATGGCTGATCCTTGAAAATCAATGGATAACTTCTCACCAACTTGAAAGAGACTTAGCTGTCTGTGGGAACTGTACACACAAATCATTCAGCAACACCATTTGAACATTTACAGGAACCCAGCTGGGAGTGATTGTCGGAGGCCAGCATTTCAGATGTAAAGCAGGTGGTCTGATCATGGCTCCGGCGTACTGAGAAAACTTTCTACCTAAGCACTAGTGGAACGCTGGGATAAGTGCATTAGTGTAGCAGGGGAGTGCATAGCGAAATTTGGGCAGTTTTACTCTCATCACTGTTGTGTGTTCTTCTGCACACTTCAAAAGTCCCGGTTTGACATTTCTGCTTCACAGTATACAGTCATACTGTACAGATAACAATAATTATAACTTGTCTAATTTGTCTAAAGAGGTGTTCATATGAAGTGTTGGCAAGTAAACCGGCAGTGATTATAAACACCTGGAGCATTCTTTTCATGAGTATCTGACATGTACACTTCATGAAATAAAAAAAGGAAATAAATAACAAGGGTATGTGGTTCTAACCTAAAAAAATTATTAATGACTAATTTTCAACAACCAACACATGACTCAATCAGAAATCCAATCTTGTAAAGATGGTTTTGCACCAATGGGATCAATTGTTATACTTTTTTTTTCACTTCTGCATTAAGAAAACAGACATTTTTGCCTCGTTTCAAATTTCCCAGCACATTCACGTAAGAAACTACATGTCATTTACAACCTGACTAATAAGTCATTCTTTGAAAAATTAGGACCAAGTGTGCTCAGTCCAGGTTCGGAAGCAGAATGTTGGATGTGGAGAAAAGTGAAGGAGGGAAAAGGCTATTTTTGTGGTCAGTGGGTTTGAGGGTTCGGTTGAGAGGAAGAGGATTGTTGAAAGTCTACTAGAGTTCTGATTGACACAATTTCTGAAGGATTTGGCCAGTTGTCACGAAGCTTTTGTTCCAACAAAAAGTTAAACAGCCTTTAGGGTGAAGTAAATATAAGCAGTGTTTATTCTCAGGGTCGAACACAATTTCAGCAAAGAGACAGTCAGGCAGAGGAAGAAGAGGAGGAAAGGATGGGGAGAGGAAAGGCAGTTTGGGACCCAGGCTCCTACAACAGCTACAGGATGGTAAGCCTTTCGCTACCCTGCTGCCATACTGGCTAGGCTGCATCTTGTTATACTATTGCCTGCTCTGTCTGGATCACCTACAGAAGGGCTGAGGTTAATGTGAACACATTCACTGCTCCTCTAGCCAGGAGGGCTTGTCGGCTCCGGGAGGTTTGAGCTTTATGTTGAACTGCTTGAGGGTCTGTTCCAGCTGTTGTTGGTTGCCAGCGAAGTAGGCCGAGATTGCGTTGTGGAAAAGGAGAAGCTGTTTGTGCATCACTTTCACCTGAGAGACGCAAAGACAAAGTGGAAAAAGGCATGAATTAAGTAAGAATTACAGTAGTGTTGTAATGTCTGAGTACCAAGAACTGGTTCACTTAAATAACTGAAATTTATTCATTGTATACAGTAAAACCTTGCATTGCAAGTAACCTGGTTTGCGAGTGTTTAGCAAGACGAGCAAAAAAAAAAACATACAATTTATTTGATAAATGAGCAAGGTCTTGAAATACGAGTAGTACATATATCTTGATCACAAATCTTGATCATAGATCTTGATCACAATTGAGCCAAGTACAAGCACATTTTAAGAACAAATTATGCTCGCGATGTTACAATGTATATACTGTACAGTTAAAAAAATATATATAATTTCTTCTGAACAAATATTGAATAAATAATGAGAGGAAGTATTTTACATTAGTCTCTAATCTCACATTATGTTTACCAAAAAGTTGAACAAGGCTACTCAGGGCCTGCATATTCACATTAATTTAGTGTGTATGAATAGTACACAGTGTCATGTCATGCTTTGCTACCTAGTACACTAGTAAAGCTTCATTTGATTTATAGCTCTGGTGGTGGAAAACCAACAGAAACTGACTGATTGGCGGTAAGCCTGGCACTATGGGGAAATTCGTAGATATGGAGGTTCACCCAGACAGAAGATGACAGATGTACAGTAAGTCGCTACATGTAGTTTAAGATGATGAGAAAGTACATTAAAATACTAGCAGAGGTTTGCTTTCTCCATCCACATTATTTAGTAGTCAGAAAATTAGCTGTATTTTGATCATTGTTAAAACCACCAAATATTTAATCGTAAAAAATTATATGACTGCATTCATGAATACACTCTTTAAAACTATTTAAAATTGGTTTAGAAAATCCTTGTAAAGACCTGAAATTTAAGTAAAAGATCATTTGCTTCATAAAGTTTCAAAAAGGTGAAATGATGCTATAAACATATTTTGCCACTAATTACCTTGCAAAAAATAATGAAAATATTTCATGACTGTTGAAAAAAGTGATAAGTAACACACAGACTTAGGAGTTTAAGACTAAAAAGGAGTTTTACACACCTTATTTTCCTCCAGGAACTTGAGCTTGATGGAAACGTCACTGCGCAGTTGCTCGTATTTGTCCTTGTGGATCTGATACTGCTGCTGTGCAGCATCGATGCGCGCTATGGTCACGGCATCCCGTGGTCCCATGTTCAATTCCTCCAAATCGGCTCTGTAAGCATCAAACTCCAGCCTGCACAAAGGAAATAAATTAGACACAAAAGGACAGCAAATGAGAGAAAAGAAGATTTATAAACACCAGTTTATTGTTTAATAAAGAACGAGTGATATTTTGGTTGAGACCATGGCTGTTGGTGTTTGAAATTTTCACACCATCATAAGCTAGTCTAGTATAGTTTCAATCATCCAAGTAAAAACAATCGATAGTGAACATTAAAAGAAAAAGCTTGTTAGAAAATCTATGTGTAAACATCCTTATTCATTTAATAACAAACAAAAACAAACATCGACAGTTCAATATCAAAGTATTAAATACTTATTACAAATTTTGATTCTTTCTCAATAAGATACTTTTGGAAACAACTTCACCATAATACTTCTTATATTGCCAGTATGTATCATGTCTTTGTAAGCTGAAAGAGAACACAGTTGTGAGGAAAGGAAAAAAAGTCAACCTAAGACAAAATAGATATTAAACCAAGGGTAGTTCAATAGATTGGCCGCCGATCAGAATCAGACGTTAATCACTAAATTTTAACAGATCGGTTTTGCACCTCAACATGGCTGGACACATCAACTGATACCATTGTGACAACGCAAAATACATCCACAGGCACATCAACATGCTGTCGCCAGTCTGGGGATATTACCAAGTCTCTTTAAAAGATTTAATACAACTAAACTTATTTGCCACTTAAGAAAATTTTGAATGTGAAAAGTTATCCGCAAAGCCTCCAGATAAAGTCAACCATCACTCAACCACCTGTAGCAGAAGCGCCCAAGAATTTCAAGTCTTACTCTGCAGTGAGTACAAATGCTAAAGCCATTATCACAAGATAGTAAAGAAGAACAGAGAAATAAAGAGCGGCCCCCAGCTCCGGGTTTACCTTACCGCTCTCTTAAAGAAATGCCTATTCTCACTGCTTATGAATCAGTAGCCATGACTGGTTTGCCAAATGCAAAGCGACTGATGTCTGTGTTTTGGCATGTGTGAGCGCCTCTAGATGATCATTAGGAATGGAAAAAATTTGTTCTTTAGTCGAGCATAGGCCATTCTATTCCATTTTAGTTTCTTTATCTACATGAAAATAATAAGAGAATGGAATATGATGCATATGTTGTCTTCTAAGAGTTTTAAATGTATGACACATTCTCATATCTTAATTATATTAGAGCACTGGTTAGAATTTTACTATTATAAACTGTAAATAAATAAACAAAACTACACAATAAATAGAATACTTTCTATTGTGGTTTTAGAACGCGATTGGTATTGGCCGATTTTAATATCTGTGATCGGCCTAAAAAATCCTGATCGGAGCACACCTACACATTATAGTCAAAAACGTCGCGTCTATAGCCAGAGGAACATGCTTAAGATATTACTACTATTTAATAGAGCTAGGAGGAAATTCAGGTGCATCATTATTCTTTTGTGTAGCCAGACACACTGACCAAAATGAATTAATTAATTAAAAAAATTATATACACACACAAATTGTATGTATGTATGTATGTTCGTATGTATGCAATAAATTTAATACAAAAAAAATTGAAAAAACTTGAAACACCCCATCTTATTTGAAAAAGGGAACGTCAACTTCACCAATATGAATCTTCCCTCTGATGTGTACTATCCTGTGCATTGTTTATTTTTTATAATTCCCGCCCTACCACAGGGAAAAAAACTCTCCACTTTATCCCCCCATAAGTCTGACTGACTCAGATCATTGCGGCAACTTGATGCGGAGGTGCTGCTACTTCCCACAGTTATGGTCACATGCTTTGATGTGCTTTATAAGCACTATCATTTAGAAAGTTACAAGACTGCAAGATAAACTCATAACAATAGCAGATAAATTAATTGCACTTGTAAAAACATTTTATGGTATAGTGTTTTACAGCTCTACATTTATATTCCATTTTAGACCAGTGGCAGCGCTGTACCTTGCATTCTCGTACATCTTGATGGTCATGAGCGTGTCCTCCATGGTCTTGTTGACCAGTGTGTTGATGCTGGATACGAAAAAGTTGATGGCACCCAGCAGGGTCTCCCCATTCTTACACAAGAGTTTTTGAGTTTCTGCATTGTAGCCAAATTCGTCCTAGAGGCAGAGAAACACGATGCAACGTTTTCCCCAAATGGGCCATATTTATATGTAAGAGCAAATTTTCACCACCTATACTAAGAATAAAATAATCAGGAAAAAAAACAGTGTAAATACAAATAAAAATTCTATCCTAAGTGACTTATCCTGCACAACCTACTCTATACACTTAACCTCTGATACACTTTTACTTCAATTATATTCTATTACTTGTACATATTATACATTTGAATTTGACTGATCAAATAAATCACAGCATATCCGAATGCAGAAATGACAGAGGCTGCTGGTGGTGAATGCAGCTCACCCGTAGCTCTGGAGATTTCTGGCTGAGGTCGGCGAACGTGTCTCCGAGTGCGTGCTGCGTCTGCACCATGCTGTAGAAGTGATTAGTGAGTGCACGGGCCAGACGCAGAACGTTCTCATACTTGCGCTTGGTGTCTCGCAGAACCTCAATCTGAGCCTCCAGCTCCAGATCTACAGTGCGAGACCCGCGGCCGAATCGCTCCGAGATCATCTGTTTCGTGCACTGAAAGGGGACAGACAGGGAAATACAATAAACAAACAGTTCAAGCAAAAATAAGGGACATTCTGGAACATTTCAGATACTAAAACCTTGTCTTTTGCAAAACACTGTGATGCTTTGGCCCTTAGAGGCCAAAGCATCACAGACTTGATAAGATTGATGACATGTTACATTGGTTAAATGTGACAGCCACACTAGAATAAACTCAACAAAATGAAAGCAAGTTTATTTGTCCATAGACGTCAGCAACCCATTTCAGTAAACTGTATAAACTAAATAAAGCTATTATTAGTTTCTAAACCATATTGTACTGCACTGATTTCAGTATGAGAATGGACCGTAACTGTTGATGTGACGCACGACCAGAGCCTCCTTTATGCCACACGGAGTTGTTTCAATTATGTGTTTCTGTGAAAACTGCATTCAAGGCTGTGCCTTTATCAACTTTCATAACTAGCTACATGTAACTTTACGCTAGGAAATGTTTTCTTATTTTAATTATCTGCATCATTCATAAGTAACAATCTTCACACAAGTAAAAGTCACTCAGAGCATTGAATCCTTTAGTGGGTGAAGAACGACATTTGGCAACTGTGTCAGTGCCAGTATCAAGACCGAGAGAGAGAGAGAGAGAGAGAGAGAGAGAGAGTGGAGAGAAAAGAAAAAAAGAAAAAAAATTAAAATTTTTGCCCTTTTTTTTTTTTGACACACTACAACTTGTATGTGTCTGTATCATCACGATCATCGTCTATACCGCTTAATCCTGTATCCAGTGTCACGGGGAGGCCTGGAGCCTATGCCAGGGCACAAGACGGGGTACACCCTGGATAGAGTGCCAATCCATCGCAGGGCGCACACACACACATACACTACACTCACTCACACACACACTACAGCCAATTTGGGAATGCTAATTGACCAATTGACCTAACCTACATGTCTTTGGACTGTGGAAGGAAACCAGAGTACCCGGAGGTAACCCACCAAGCAGAGGGAGAAACTCCATGCACACAGAGACGGGAATCAAACTTGGCCGGGAATCGAACCCAGACCCTGGAGGTGCAATGCACCTATACACACACGCATTATATACACACATACATACACAGTATATATAGCACGAGGACACGTTTGATGGAGACTAAAAGCTCTTCTGTACATAATTTTAGATAAGAATGTCTATAAAAATGCAAATTAAACTCTTTCAATATAGCTGTAAAACAACCTTGACAAGTGATGTTTTTCTCTAGAATGTTTTTGAGGAGCTAACATTTTAACACATTTTAAAATCAAAAGAAACCAAAAAACTGTTTTTATTATTATTATCACTAATGAACGATCAGTATCACTGATGTAAGGAGGTGATGATGATTGTTGGTGGTTATAATAAAACCAGTTCTTTATCACTGATGTGAGGAGGTGAGAGTTGCAGTCATGCAGAAAACAAGCTACGGGGATTCTACCAAATGTCTAAAGAAATCTCAAGTCTAATCAAATTCTATTAAACTTCCATTTCATTCCACCTGAATCCGCTTACAAAGTGCTTGAGAGGCACATAAATAAGATGATCTCTTCTAAAAGTTCTCAGTCAAGTTCTCCAATGTCACTATTTACTACACTTGTTTAGAACTGAATAATTACCATCTTTAAGCATTCTGAGCTATTTGTATTATATTAAGTGAGTTTTCAAGATAATTACAATAATAATACATGGTGTTAATGCTATTGCTGATCGGTGCAGTTTAATTAGTGTTAAAATGTCAACGACATCCTGCTATAAAGCTTAATTATCTATTCTGTCGGCTTACACAAATGATGTCAAATTTCTACATTTAACGCAGACAAATGTTTTTCGTTTTAAGCTCTCCACTGCCATATTTGTAATTTCTTTTCCCAGTGTTATGACTCTGCCCATATCTGATCTATTCACACTCACTAACTTTGTGAAGACTATTCCCAGAATGTTTGTGTAGATATAAGTTCCATAGAAACAAACCATAGATATGAGCTTTTTTTTTCAGTAATGTGCAGACTGCTATTCCATCTGAACATACATTAAAATGAAATGGACCCAAGATCAACATGTGAGGACTAGTATCACTCTCTTAAGTGTCTGTGCGTGTGTGTGCATGTGTGTTTATATACGTGAGTAATAGTACGAAAGCTTTATGTGCGTTTACTTGTAGCAGATTATTTGATCTGGCATAGTCACATTATCTCAGAAATTACACAGATGACACGATTTGCTTTGTGAATTCCCGAAAATATTTTTTTTCTTACTACTACTCATGTTGTTGTTTTTTTTGTTTTAAATCTGTTTACATATCTGAAATTTGCTTTTAGACTTTAAGGGTAACACCATCAAAATAGAGGGGACTGGCATCTATCTTAGGGAACTCCAGGCACACAAGGCAGGATACACCCCGGATTTGGTACCAAATAGAACTGTGAATGATACTGTAGGTATGCTGTTAAATCAATCTGATTCTATTTTTGCCCATTGTTGTTATTATTTTTTAAATAAATCAGATTCAACAAGATTGTTTACAAATCTTGTCTTGTGCAAAGCGCACAAGACTTTTGCTCCACCCCCATCTAGTAGGTGGTGGTATTGCACCCTTCAAGTGACCATAAACTCAAAAGAAGAGAAATAAGGATTTAAAAACAAGAATGAATCGAAAGGCCCTTTAATTTTTTTTTACAGTCCCTAAGACTGGTGCCATACATATTGTACCCTGATTTAATGTAAATCTTTGCAGTACATTGCTGTGCCAGAGCTTGAAGGTGGTCAACATTCTCGAAACTAAAAAAAAAAATGCTTAGTCTTATTGAAAACAAACAAACAAACAAAAAAAAAATTGAGGATTTTACAAATTCATTTCAAAGTATAACAGTTGATTTTATTATTTTATAAGAATACTCTGTAATTACTGCAAGCAGTTTGTATTTTCAGCAAAAGCTGTGGGATATTTTCAGCAATAAATTCAGCATTTTTTTTAGGCCGATTAACGTTTCAAAGTTTACTGAAATAATTTTTATAGTGTGAATCGAATTTAAATCTAAAACTCACCCATCGATGAAATTAATCGACATGACCAACAAACGATTGATTAAATTGTATAACTTATTTAATCTCACACATCTAGTGCGACCCACTAAAAGGCACAAACACACACACACAAACACACTATTTTGCACTACAAGGAAATCGGCATACACACGCACGTCCTTGCACCGCTGGATTATTATTATGAATAATAATAGTGATAATATTGATAATAATAACAATAACTTTTGACTTAAAAAAGACTCGTACCTTATAAGTGTTCAGGCTCCATTTCTTCATCATGTCAAACTTCTCCACAGCGACACCTCTCATGGCCTCCTCTGCCATCATGTTCGAACTGTTGCTGTGGTGCATGCTGGATCCTAGCATACAAAAAGGCAAAGCAATGCTCAAGCTATATCGCCACTGATTTCAGGTCTCATAAGCTAACAAACCTCTCACCCGATCTTTAACCCAACAAAAAGACAGAAGATTGTGTGTTCCTATTTAAACCTATCCACCACTGCAGTGGAGAGAGCACTGATCACTGTACTACAGAATGTCGGTAGGTGAAAGAAGAAAGAAGAGCGAGTGAGAGTGAATGAAAATGTGATGGCTTGCCAGCGATCACAATGAGGGGGGGAAAAATCCCGGGGTACCTGGGAAACCGGGGAAGTCGTCTGATTGGCTGGCTATCCGGATGGCAGCAGAGTGGCTTGGGCCAATGCTAACACCTCTGCACTTCATTCGTAGGTCTGGAGGGGGGGCCATGATATGGGGTTAAAGTAAGGGGTGTGGATGGGCAGTTAGGACCATAACGGGAAATCGGAGAAAGGGAGTAATTGCATGAAGGGGGAGGATTCATTGTTACATTTATACATATGTAACATGGTTCCATGAGTGATATGAAGGACAAGGGGAAGGTGATGGGTGTGTGATGGGATGATTATAGGAAAGAAGAAAAAGGGAGGAGAAAGAGGAAAAAATTATCATGAAGAGAAGATGAAAATATGAATACAGAATTAAGTTAAACATTGCACCCTTGAAATTGTGACTGATCATAAGAGATAGGGGGGGAGGGGGAAATCGATTCAGTTAGGAATCACGATTCTTTTGTGTGGTGATTCATGTATTGTCACACTGAATCCAAAATCTTTAATTAAAATTTTAGTTTTTACATTTTAGTGGTGAAAAAAAGCAAGACATTTATATTGCTTAATTAGCTTAATAAAAAGTTGTGCGTGTTAAAAAGCCTCTGATTAGCCTTTTAATCTAATCTGTGTAAGCAAATTAGTTTCGAAACCCACTTGTTATACACACTTACACCAGACTCAAAACACCATGGGTGCAAATTAGTCTCGAAAATTGCAAGCACTAAGGCCATGTGCTCATGGTCATGTAGTTTTGAGAGGCATTTGAGGCGGTAAAATGTCACCAGTTCTTAATAATCCTACAGATGGGACATTCTAAACAATTCTGTGTGGTAGGAGAGAATTATTTGCATAAATTATTTTTGTACAAGTTTTTATTATTTTTTTTTTTTTAGACATAACAGTTGAGGTGGATGACAAAAATGCATGCTGCTCAATTTGGTGTTTCAGATGGTTGTGAGGCTAAGGCATAAAACCTTTTAACTTTTTATAAAAGGTTCAAAGTCTTAAAATTGTAATAAGATGGGGAAAAGTGTATTATTAGATCGGAATATTTATAAAAATTTTAATACTTAAAGAATTGCAACACAAATCGAATCAACTCCTAGATATGGTGTTAATATTGCATTGAGTGTTGACTGGTGATTCCAATCTCTACTGATCATGCATTAATGCCTCCTTTAAAACATTTATCTCAGAGTTTAATAATGGTTTAACGTGGCACAATTGTGCATTATGAAAGTGACCCACTATGTGAGAGTGTATGCTAATCTATCTAGATGTGTTCCAGTGCAACATTTGTACGCTTCCTCCAAACTACAGTATGTCTCGACTATACGACTGGCACCATCAATATTATCCTTAACAGCATTTTTAGTACATTTTTATATCTCCGTTTTAATGCCTTTAGTTTTGGGTTTTGCATAAAACAGACATTTTTAAGCACTAAAATCAAGCAAATATTAAACATTCCATTTAATAATTTTATTAAAGTGAAAATACATTTTAGAAATTAATTTGACAAAATAACTTATTATTGTATTAGTGTGCAATACAAGATTTACAATACAACTTTTTAATTGCTATTAAAAAGAATAGTGTTGAGAAAAGAGTAAAAAGCTGTGTACAATAAATTTTGTTATCAGTTTTGTCAATTATTATATGCAATAACACATGCATATCTGTGCCTCTAATCACATCTTCCAGTACAGTTTTTTTTTTATAAATGAGCTGCTTATGAGCGATTAAGCTTGATGGGGTAAGTAATTAATGTTGCTCTCTTGGATGATTACTTGGTGGTCCTGAAAAGTGAATCTGAAGCCTGGCAAAGAAAAAAAAGAAAATGTGCAGTTTAGCAGATTCTAAAACCTAGAGGAGAGAATAAAAAGAAAAGCGATTCCATCCATCCAGAATTCCCAACCTATAGAATTGAATGAGTAAAAGAACAAAGGCCTTAAAACCCAGCTTCAGACTGGGCAAGAATGTGACAGTAAGAGAAGGAGAGGCAGAAAGACTGACGGAGTGAAGCTGTAACCTTGTCCATCGACTGGGATGCGTCTGTTGCCCATAAAGTCAGTGTTGAGGCGAATAGCAGGGCCTGAGAGAGGAGAAAGACAGAATGCGCTGACAAACTCAGCCACAAGAGGGAGCCAGAAGCTGCTATCACATTGTCTCTGTTGATGGTCATTCCCAGATCAGTTTGCAAGCTATTTTTATCCCAGCACAATACTGTTATATCTGCATCTAACTGCAGAAATTAACATTTGAATTTGAACCAAAATTGGGTGTTTTAGACTGAAACGTCTGTGTTTGGGTTAAATAGCTCCATGGAAATACACCCAAACACTGAAAAACAATGCGGGCTGCTGGAGAAGAACTAAACTTTCATTCACAAACTATAACAATAGGGGGAATTTCAACTTCTCACAGTTTCTCAGCCACTTCACTCGATTTCATTCTTGGTAAACGTTTGTATCTAACGTGACTGAATTAGCTAGGGAGCCATCTTTCAAACCAGGAACATCTTTCTTTAGGCAATTCATCTCATCTCATCGTCTATACCACTTTATCCTGTATACAGGGGCCTAGAGCCTATCCCAGGCGCCTTAGGGGCTCAGGGTAGGGTACACCCTGGACTGGGTCCGTCGCAGGGTGCACGCACGCACTTACACACTATGAGCATTTTAGGAACGCCAATCAGCCTAATCTGCATATCTTTGGACTGTGGAAGGAAACCGAAGTAACCGGAGGACACCCACCAACCACAGGGAGAATCTGCAGACTACACACACACACAGACCTGAAGTGGGAATCAAACCCAGACTCCGTAGCTGCGAGGAGACAGTGCTAACCACTTAGCCACCATGCCCCGTAGGCAATGATGATTGAAATTGATTTAAAATTGTAGAGAAAAATCTCCACACAATACTGTACATACCAAATAGCCAAACTGTTCTCACAAACTTGAAAGCACAACACGTTACAAAATGTGTTTGTGTGCCATTTTACCATTTCCCTTCACTGGAAATGGGATGCACGAATCAGTCCAAAGTTCCAAAGTCAAAAACCAATCCATGAAGATGGGTTTGCCAAGACTGATTCAAGATTCGAAGAACTTTATTAATCACAGAGGGATTCTTACTAAATTGGAAAAGCTTACAGCATATAGACTGCACAGTGTCATGACCTCAACCCCACTTAGAAATGAACTGTAAGGCTGACTGTATGCCAGGTCCTTTCACCTAGAATGAGTGCCTGACTATAATAATACTGTGGATGAATAAGAAAAAGTGAAAGGTGAAGAAAATCGAAGGTTATTATAACAGCAAAGCAGGGAATAAATCTGGAATGGGATCATCAAAGCCAAAGAAATAAAACCAAAACAAAAAACTTTCAGGGCTCCAGATGGCGACTGAACTGGTTGCCAATGCACCTAAAGATTTTACTTCGCGACTAGTTTTTCCTCCAGTGGCAACCGTCCCCACAAAACATCAAAAAGACGTGCAGCAATTTTTAATCCTGTGATACATTCTCTCCTCTGCTGTCCCTGCTTGTCTTATTCAAGAGCACAGGAGCCCATGTGGCTGTACATCAAGAATGCGGTCAATCCTGATGAGCAACAGGTCATCAGATCATTCAGCTGGGGTATGTTCGTGAACGTTTTACAAGATCTCTCATTATTGGATGCAGCTCATAACGTACATAAAACAACTGAAGAAATTTAGCAGTATTTTCTGAAACTTGGCGGTTTGTTCCATAGGATGATCAGACAATGCACCATCAAGGGGATAACACGAGGATTTTAAAAATATTTTATAATACGATGCAATCAGTGTTCACTTTTTCTGTGAAGTAAAACTGAGACAGTTCTCATAGACGGTCATATGAAGTTTCCTTTTCCCCCCAACATTAGGCACTGCAGTGGATTTTATATGGTTTATAGGAGAGCTCACACAAACACGCTTTCATCATATGTAACGTGCTACAATTTGCGGAAGTAGCAAGCTAGAGGGGTTGACAATCAATATTGCTAACATTACCTGCTCTCAGAGCAACTCGATCAAGTTTTTTTCAAAAGAAAGAACAAGCAAGGACAGCTATGGGACGGTTTGATAGGAAGCAACTGTAAAAAATATATATATATATATATATATATATATATATATATATATATATATATGGTAATATGAGAACACCAGGGCACGTGTGGAGAGCTGTGTCAAGCTAGCTGTCTAAAGCTGACACTGCATAATCTGATGACGATCACAGGATTGGCCCTCTTGTGGACACTGTGTGTAACTGTATGAGACTGTGTCAGACTAAGCCTTGTCCGTTTCCTACAATAGTATTTTAAGATTTGTGAGTAATAATCTGAAATAAGCACAATGCATTGTGTCTGCAGTGGAATGAGCTTTAAACATTAGTACATTTTTCTCTTTCTTTATAAAGCATACTTGTATTTAATCAACGTGACACAGACCCTCCTACTAATTTTTTTTCCACCAGCCACCAAGGCTGTCCAGTGTTATGCATTTCCTTGTGAAATTAATAGACATAACATAGCTTAACTGGCCAGAGTTAGCAAATGTTAGTTAATGAACATCCAAAGCCAATTCCTAATTGGTAATCTGTCAAATTATAATAAAGGCTACTTCTTTAAACTGACAAGAAAATTTAACAGCCAAACAAATTAAATCTCTGACTGTTTTTCATTCCCTGCCCATCCAAATTACATCAAATGCCATCGATACAGAGACCAGTTCAGAGTTAAGTCACTGCAGCCGGCAGTCAGCGTTCAGTCGTTATTATCAGATAATGCTAGCTACATTACATTACACAGCTAACAAAGTTTCTTTTACACTTGGCTCCAGCTTACATCAGCCTAGCTACGCTGGTTCACTATCAAATTAGTTCATTTTAGCTTCTAAAAATTTGTTTGCATAAATTTTTATATATCCCCAATCTGATGAGCATGTACTCTACGGTATTTCCTTTGGGATTAATAAAGTGTCTGTGTGTCTGTAGCACCAGTAAAAGACCTACAGGAACCTAAAGAAATCCTCCACTTTCACGTATACCAATAAATAAAACAGTCAACAGTGAAAAATAATAGAAAATCTGCTGAAAATGAAAGCAAGTGGCAGTGTAGTATTGGATGAATTAATGCACTCTTAATTGCTCTGACGGACTTTTTTTTGCAGGCCAATCTTCAAATAAAGAAGGACCAGTAAAGAGAATAATAGGTAGAACAGGCCTGTTAGGAAAAAGGTGTCTGACATCCAGATAACGTGGGAACAAGAGAGAACCTCAAAGAGTGAGAGAGCACAAGAGACAACATGTTGAGTGTGTGTGCATGTGACAGAAAGAGAGCAGTGTAGATGGACCTTCTGGAGAAAAATCCAGCCTTGGCTTGTCTTCAGGGCGAGCTGTCTAGCTGCAATTTGGATTTAGAACACATAATGCAAGAAATGATTAACGTTCAGTGCAGCATCATGTCTAGGAAAGCCTCAACTCCAATCTGAAACTCCCAGTGAGTGAGAGAGAGAGATAGAGAGACAGACGGAAAGACAGACAGACGGACGGACAAAAGGATTGATACCTTTGATAGAGCTAGTGGGAATGATGCCTTCCGCTGTGCCTCCATAGCCACCGGATACAATGCTGGTCTCATTGAGGTTAGGCCCAGATACCATTACCTGCTGCAAATCCTACACACATACACACACACAAAGAGACAAAATAATTACCTTGTCTGTGGTATTTAATTCTTGCAATTTTGCTAAAAGGCCATCTTATAGCCTACAGTGGATGGGGACAATAAGTTTGTGTTAGGTGAGTCTTAGGAAACCACTTACAAAAAGAATTTCAGACAAGTTACCATTAAACAAATTTTAAGAATTAATATTAAGAATTAAGATTACCTTATTGGTCACATGTACTGTACAGAACAGTGAAATTATATATATTTTTTCCATCCCAATTAGAAAGCTGGGGGTAGAATACAGGGTCAGTCAGGATACAGCACACTTGGAGCAGACAGGGTTAAGGGCCTTGCTCGCTCATGGGTTCAACAGTGCCAGCTTGGTGGTTATGGGACTTGAACCCCGAACTTCCGATCAGTAAGCCAGAGTCTCAACCATTTGAGCCACCACTGCCCCATGTAGCCAGGTCGAGCACATCACTAAAAGTGTTTCATGAATAACCCCAAACAGTCACAAACTGTGATTTGTGCTGTCACTACATTACCACATTTACAGTAATGTGCATCTGATGCAAAAAGTTTTAATGCTGCCCTCCCACAGAGCAGGATAATCACTTCTTTGAACCAAACAAGGGCATGTAAGCCTCACTGCAGGTACATGCAGCAGTAAGATACAGCATGAAGCCGCTTCACATTCGCATCGACAGACATCAGCATGCTGTACATCACTGCTGCAGCGAGCAGAACTTCTAAAACACTAAATAGCAAATGTATGCTTTTAGTGCAATGGCAAAATGTCAGAGTGACAGTAGATTAGTAACATGTATTAGTTTAATAGGGACACACGTGGTTATGAGGTCAAAATAAAATCCACTGGAACCATCAGTATGTCCTTAACATACCCGACAAGATCCCCAAAAACAAAAAAGTTTCTCTAAGGTTTAGCTGTTGGATAAAGCTGCTGTAAGCAATTTTTACCATCTAACTTATGATTATATACAGATATGGATGTTCCTGGTAATTATCCAGGACTTAAGCCAAATATTTGTTTGTAATTATCTGCCAATTTACTAGACGTTTGCTAGACAGACGGTAACATTACCTACAGTATTGACAGCTACAGATGTAGACTGGTAGACTGTCGATTTCATTTTTGGCCATTGTGATACAAAATTCAATTTCAT
The DNA here is from genome assembly GCA_030347435.1 of Clarias fuscus. Lineage (NCBI taxonomy): Eukaryota > Metazoa > Chordata > Actinopteri > Siluriformes > Clariidae > Clarias > Clarias fuscus. Next base: position 12,705,507 of record CM059223.1, on the reverse strand, counting down.
TCAATAGTTCTAACGTTTACTGTCTCATTTGTCTAAAGCAGCTGTATTTCTTACTTAAGTGGGTTTTATAGGAAACTCTTAAAAGTGTTTAAATCAACATAGAAATGGTCTACAACTTGAGGTATTGATTGTTTAAATGTCATGTCTAAGCTTTCTCCCTACCAATCTACTGCTCCACACTCCAGTCCAGTAGGTGGCGGTATTGCACCAACTGCTCACAAATCCAAAAGAAGTAGTATTTGCTCTGGGTGCAAGCGGTTTCCAGCAAAAGCTGTGGTAATTTTTTTAAGGAATCAGTCAATTTTCTACCCAAATACGAGGGGCGTTCAAGTCAAACCTGGACGTTCTTGTGAATGAAGGCATAAAACCGATTGACATTTAGAGAAGACTCCAGCACAGTACGGTGGAGAGAATCTTAGCCGTCATAAAACATTTGAATGGAGTGTTTTTTCTGTGAAGATGAACATCATTGAAAATCTATGGATAACTTACATTTACATTACGGCATTTGGCAGATGCCCTTATCCAGAGCGACTTACATTTTTATCTCATTATTCATCTGAGCAGTTGAGGGTTAAGGGCCTTACTCAGGGGCCCAACTATGGTAACTTGGTGATCATAGTCCAATGCATTAACCACTGAGCTACACCCCTGACCCCTGAACTTTTCGCCAACTTGAGAAATAGACGCAGCTGTCTGTACACACCATACACACAATCAATCATTCATTAACACCACTTGCACATTAAAGCAACTCTGCTAGGAGTAACTGCCACATCCCCCATATAGTCCTGACCTCGAGCCAAGCCATTTACACATGTTTGGGCCATCAAAGGAGTTCCGGGAAGGCCAGAGTTTCAGATGTGAAGCAGACGGTCCGATTATAGCTCTGGCGTACTGCGAAAACTTTCTACCTTGATAGTCCTAGGGATAACAAGCACTAGTGATATGCTGAAATAAGTGCTTTAGTGTAGCAGGGGATTATGATTTACTCTCATAACCGTGTTCTGTTATTCTGCACAATCAAAAGTCCCGGTTTGACTTTACACCCCGCATCATTTAAAACATGTGAATCTATTATGAATCAATAACTGGCCTATCAATTCAGTTAACTGAATCGACCAAAAAAGGTGAACCTGGATAATGTGTGAAATCACACAGCTCTAGTGACGTCCACCCATTTTTCCCCTCCATGTCATGTCTTCACGTTGGGGGAGGAGGCTCAGCATTCTGGTTCTGGGAAGTTCTTCAGTGAATAATTCTAGTGCATAATTTAAATTGCAAACATTGCTTACAGCAGCTTTACAAGTTCAGGTTAAATAGCAGGATGCTTTTCAAAACTGATGTATGGAATAATTTTTTTATTATTATTTGACCATTATTTAGAAAAGACCTGATGATCACGCGAAAATTGCTAGTTTTAAGTTATTCCATTTAATGTAAAATAAACTATATTTTTCTCTCTGATGTAGGTGATCTTTTGTTTGAAGATACGGGTTCAAATCGAGAGCTTGTTATCAGTAACAGTGCACAGGCCTTCATTCTGATTAAGGGAGTGACGAGTGAAATGGTGGGGGGAGAAAAAAAAAACATTTTTAAAAGGTATTTCCTGACCCAAAATCACCAGGCCAGACCAAACAGTGCGTGTTTGGCGTCGGTTTAATTATAGCTGTTCTCTGTGCCTGTCTTTATAAGCAATGACCCATCCTGCTTCTCTACTTGACATAGATTTCATTATGTTTTATTTTTATTTTTTTTATTTCTACTTTTGGTCAGGAAAGTATCTGCACTGGACTATGGAGATTTTTTTTGCAGAACAGTGAATCTGCAAGTACACCACAGTGCTATCAAATGATTAACTCTGATTGGTCACAAGATCCTGGATAATTTTTATTTAAGTTTCCTAGTAACCTGTGAAACTGTATTTTCATCTTATTAACTTTAAGAGAAAGAGAGAGAGAGAGAGAGGGGATGGTGGTATAAACACCTCTTTATACAGTAGCTGCTACAAGGCAAGCAATAAGGATATCTTATTTATAGACATCCAACAACATTGCCGGATTAAATATATAACTATGAAATAAAATATAAATATAAAAAAGATAAATATAACTATGAAAGATTGAAAATGTCTGTTTTATTTTAATAAAAACCATACAAAACAGTAATTTGCATAGTGCTACAGTATAAGAGGAATAAACCACTTCAAGACTTGATGTTATCAGAAAAGAATGGACCTCAGATATGAAACAAGCCACTTGGTCACCGACCATTTTTGCAAAAACTAAAGATATCATTCTATTGCATATGTTAGAATGTCAAGTAAATTACACGGTACTTTGTGTCCTTTAATATTATTTCTTTTCTTTTTTGTTTAAACCTCAGGAACTGTATCGTATGTATGAGTGACCACTGCCAGAGATTTTGCTACAAATAGAGCTATACACTAGCTAGGATTTTTGTGTTCTTTTTATCGATTTTGTGTAACTGGTTGGACAGTCGTCTTCTCACAACTGAAGACACGGAGGCTAGGATGACAATTTTATGTAACAGAGCAAAAACACCGCAATCATCAAATCTTTCCTGCACCATGTCTTTTTTCAGTCCTGTTATTGGCTACAGAAGACACGAAATGAAATAGGTTGAGGAGCACTCATATGGCCCTCTTATGAATTTTAAAAGGCATCCTGTTACTCTTGTTGAAATTAGGGGTCAAACAGCAATACAGGGTCTCTCACACACACACACACACACACACACACACACACACACACACACACACACACACACACACACACACACACACAAAGATCGAGCCTCTGAAGGCTCTGACCCCTCCACCAGTGCGCTCCTCACCCTTCGGTCTCGAGGACGCCCTACCTTCTCATTTAGGCCCCACTGTACCTTTGCAGCCTGCAGACATGAGTGGATGACAGAAAGACATACAGAAAAAGAAATGAACAATGCAGAAACAAAAACAAGTGCACATGAAAAAATAAATAAATCAACAGTGCCATGACATATGATTAAATAATCTCAGAAATGAACAAAATAGTAAGAGATAAAAGTAATAAGATTCCTAATTGATTCATAAATCCCCTTCATGCAGGACTGTGTGCCAGGTATTTTGAATGACTGGCACCAGTGAGCCCAAAACAATGTTATTTTACAAGCAAAAGAATGCATGTTTAGGAAAAACTTGATTTGGAATAGCAAGCATAAGGCAGGAATAAATAAATAAATGAATCAATCAATAAATAAAATCACACAGCAATGATCTGGGAATCTGAGGCAATGGTGATTTTCAGCAGAACTGAGAGACAAAAGAAAATGATGGCAACGGAACAGCATCCTACTGATGATCAATGATTGGTTCTTGGAATCCACCCCAAAATTATTTTTATCCATCTGTGTCTCAAATCTCCCTCTCTCTCCCTCTCGGCACATTGCATGATGGTGCATCACTTTATTTACCCTGATGCACCCATCACTCAAGAAAAGGGTAAATTTGAACTCATCAGACCATGAGCCCTTTTACCATTGCTCCACAATTGCTTTATGCTCCTTAGCAAATTGAAGCCCTGATTTCTGATTAGTCTCACTAACAAGTGGGCTTCTTATGGCCACACAGCCATTCAGTCCAAATCCGGTGAGCTCTCCAATCCGGTCTTGTCACATTGTGCAGCTGGAAATGCTCTAACTTTGACTATTAAACATAATTTACCAAGCAATCTTCATTTCCTTCTAACCACATTTCTTCCACAGCATTGATGGTTCAGCACTATCCTTATAGTTTGTGATGATGTTTTGGACAGTTCTTAACCCTATTTCAGTCATTTTAAACCCTTAAGTTTTCTGCGCTAGATTCAGGCCAATCATCTTATCCTTTTGAAATAGGGACTTTTGAAACAAAAGCCTTATCCTGGTCAAATCCAAGGTGCTCCACTGATTCAATCCCAGGACTCTCTGGATGAGATGGCAATATAACAGGTCACCTTAACACACACATTCACACCTAAGGGCAATCCACATGTTTTATTTGAAGGTGGGAGGAAAGTGTAAACCCAAAGGAAGCCAGCATGGAGAACATGCATACTGTAGCTCTGCAGACATTGCCCCAAGGTCCTGGAGCTGTGAGGTGGCCAGTCTACTCACACCAGGCATCCCTATTATGTCAGTCAGCTTTATTTAAAGAGATATTTAAATGTATTAGTTGACCGTGTGTGTGCGTGTGTGTGTGTGTGTGTGTGTGCACGTGCATGTGATAGACTGACTATTTCTAGTATGTGCCCTCATGCTATAAGGCACAGAAAACATGCTGAGTGTCACATTTCTTCTAGATTGTGAAAACTAAGAAATATGTTCATGATATTTGCCTCAATGATCGAGTAATCTGAGAGCCCATCATTTACACACAGGTTTAATCTCCGCACAGAAGAAAATCCATCTGTCTCTGCCTAAACCAGCCTAGCATATACAGTATAACGCCTGGCTTGACAGCCAGCAAGTGAACACATTACATTTCTTAAAGCACCCCAGGGGAAACAGCAAAGCTTGTTAACTGATTAAACTGCCTCTGGCTTCATGTAGTCTAAACTGTAAAAACGTGCCAAAATAACTGTTCCCCTAACGAACAGGGCAACTCCATAAGCTGGTTTAAATCGCAGCACTAAACAAGAAAAAAACTTTAACGTGAACACTAACATATTAAAGTCAGAGTCTTGAAACTCTAACTAGCTTCTCAAGTAAATTTACTCGTTCTTTAAGCAAACACAGCACTGTTTACCGAGCGTTCCTCTCCCGGAACTAAAGGCCTTGCACAATCGTTTCTCTTGGGCGTGTCACTACACAATGCGGCCACTTCACCTTTTGTTTACTGAGCAGCATTTCCCGTGTCTGCCATATCAGCATATTTATATTCACTTAACCCGAGCAGGAAAAAACATACAATTTATAACATCTTCCTTCGGTTAGCCCTATTAGAAGCGTTTACCTCCTTAAGTTACTGTCACAGCGTGCGGTTTTATCTCAGAAGACCGAAACTAGCCTGATACCAGATACTGGCATTCCAACAGTCGCTTTTGTGTAAGATTACACACACAAATCACACGTATGCTCACGTACACACAAACGTGTGATTTGTGTGCAGGCACTCAATGTTTGATCCACCTGCTCACTGAAGATTTTCTCTCAGGCCATATAGGTGAACGGAACACAAACATGTGGCCTCACTCTCACAACTTTAAATAACACAAACTTATCACCGTTACATGACCTCTGTGAAAGTGCTCTATCAACAGTAGCATCTGAATTTCAAAAAAGCAAAAAAAAAAAGACAGGTAAGAGAGTGAAACAGAGCTGCTCTTACCTGTTCAAGGCCATCGTCCTCGCCCAGAGTTCTGCTGTCCCCATTACTGTTGATAGGGATCTCCATTGTGGCCGCTTTGCTCATGATACTGTCTGTCATGCTGAAGCGTCACTGAAGGACAGGACAGGACAAACAGAAAAAAAAAAAAGACATGCATTAGGGAATAGGAGAAAGAAATTATTATTATAATGGCTAGAGGTTAGCATTCATGATCTTTGAAACAATTATCTTTAACCACTAATAAACTTTAAATAGCCTGCATAGTAAACATCATTTCACTTACATCCCTATTCATCTTAGCAGCTAGCAACCCACACCACGGCATGTCCTGTTAACAAGTGCATCAATTGCTTTTGTTTTCTGTAAAAATACAGTATTTAGTAAACCTAAAGCAAAACCTGTGCATGCCTTTTCTCATCTGTAAGGAGAAGATTAAAATGAAGAAAGCTCATTTAAATATGAGTTTAGGACTGGGAATTTGGCTAGACCCTCATGAAATGTGATTCCATGAAGAAGCGACAGTAAACAGGGAAACTACATAGCTTGTACTGCATATTAGAGATGATCAACCATTTTTACATTTATGGTAGAGATGAACCAGTCAATCGGGCAGTGACCAGAACTGACTGGTTTCAGTTTAATTGGTTATGACCGGTGACATAAACGTTTCCGTACTGGGTGCAGAAGCTTCCGAGTGGCATAAACATGGCGTTACATTATCAAAAATGGTGCACGTTATAAGCCTCCAATCTGCCTTTTTTCTCCAAACTCTGTGAGCGAATTAGTTATTTGAGGCATGTGAAGAGGTAATGCGTTGCAGTTTCTTTATAAACCTACAGTACAGATAGGAAACACCTTGTGTGGTAGGGAGAAAATCGGGAGAAAATCAAAAAACTAAACAAAAAAAAGTATGGTAGATGAAATATAGGTGCTGATCAGTAAAAATTGCTTTTTTGTTTAATTTAATTATAAGTTAAAAGATAAACTTGAAGTTCGTATCGAGATACAAGATTTTGATACTTATAGAATCGCAATGTGAATCGGCACCTGGGTATCGTGATAATATTCTATCAAGAGGTGATCGTTGATTCCTATTAGTCATCGATGATCACTTTATGAGACTCTCAGGTAGCACTGAGATCCCCAAGTGGAGCAAGACGAGACATCATCACCTTTAAAGACTTCAGACTTTATGCCTATTAGAATAGCAGGCATGAGGCAGGCATGAGGCAGTTTATCAGCAGAGCACTGGATGGATGAAATAACCTTTAATGAATTCGCACTTACAGTGAGATGATAAGGCTGGCGCAGAGACAAGAGCCCTTGAGTGAATGGCGAATGCAGAACGTTCTGCCAATCCGTGCTACGTATACTTTTTTGCTATTTAACAATTTTGTGCATGCAAAGCTTGGGACCTGTTTTTATTTATTTTGTTAATTGTTTCCCATGACTATTATTTGATGGGGATATTTGTCTATCAGAATATGCTACCCCTAAATTCTACAATAAATATACTTCTAATGAAGTAACAAAAATGCTCCACTTACGGCCATAGTACTTTTGCATTTTGTATTTTTCAACAGGGTAGCGCAAATCTATAGAGCCTCAGGTGACGGTGGGATTTCTTTTCTGACAAGACGGTATAATTTGACAGCACACCGGCTTACTCAAGCCATGTAGCTTGTTCAGAACATATTCACCTCTTTTATGGTTTAATGATAATGAAGCGTTGCTTGTAAAGTTCTCACAAAGTTCTAAGTGGACGTTTATAACTTCTTACAGCTGAGTATTATATAAATAAATACTCGACACTCCTACAAGCAACACCATCCACTTTTGAAGGGTTTCTTGATATTGCTGTTGACTCTGAGAAAGCAGGCAGGTTTGAGTTTAGGTCACAAACAGGATTTCGGTCTACGACTGGAAAGATTAAAAGGGGGATAAGCTTTGCTACTGGAAAGCCAAAATGTTCTGTCCGTGCCCTTTACACAAGGCCGCAGCTATGGCTACAAATTAACCTCCCCTTGGGCAAACAACATTAGCATCAGGAGGGTTTAACTGACTCAACCTTTAGTAAAGCCTTAAACAAGGGCATGTCTGGAGCATTTAAAACATTTATTCCTGAAGACGCAGAAACACTTAGAGAGATAAACAGACACGGGGAGCAGGTGAGACAGGTGCACAAACACACACACACACATTTTGCCCTAGTCACAGAATGAACCTGTATTAACCACCGTTACCAGGGACACATCGGCTCTGTCCTGAACCGCCCCTCCTGCTCTCCTCTACTACATCCTACACTAACTAGGAGTCGTGAACGGAGCCAAAAACAACACCTGTTTTATTTTCCAGCAGCAATTCCAAACAAACGCTTGTCTTTTCTGTACAGATCCAGAGAACATGGTGACATTTCCGTCATCGCAGACACACACACATTTGGTTAACAAATGTGATTTGGTGCACGAGACACCATGTCCAACTGTCTCCGTATCCCGTCTAGGGCCCTCCGTCTCTGTGTGTCCATGTAAAACAGCTATCCGTGTCCATCAGGAAGAGCGTAGCGAGCTGGCACGACGTGCATTTCCCGTCACGAGAATTCAGTGCAGCATAATTTAAAGCGTTTATGAGACCATTTATTTAGCTTTCTGATAAACGCGCGATGATAAAGGATATAAACAGTGATCTCACCTGAGCGCTTTGACGTGTTATCGGACCAATCGGCAGTCTAGCTGAAGTCTAATCATGCGCGAGCTCACGCTGACAGTCCAATCTGAAGCTCGTATTAACGAAGCGCTGCATTCGGAAACGCTCCGCGCGCTGCTCCGTCTCTCTTTAACAGCGGCGGTTTCTCATCTTCAGCGGATTCTCCTCTCCCTAGCGGCTTGTTTGTGGCTCTCATTCGGAAAAGCGGCCCACAATGCCTTTCGCAGGGTGACGACGACGACAATCCCAAATCGCTCCCTACTCCATAGATAAGTCCACTAAATAGGGCGCGAAGTAATGGCCTCTAATAGCCGCAGTGTTTGTTACGTGGGAGCGATATGATATGGGATTCGGCCTTTTTCTTTGACAGCGTGGAAGGCAAACACTACGGCGGTATAACCACCATGACATGCGCTTATGGTGTAAAGCGGCGGCCATCCAGAGAAGGTCGGCTGTCACCTTGTAAACGTGTAAGGCGTAGATACATGGATACAAACGTTTCCTTCTGGCGTCAGCTAACGCACGACGTGACGTAACGCTCGCGCTCTCCCGCTCTCGCGCTCTCTCTGTCAAAAACACATTAGCAAACTGACTTTATTTGTTGTATCGATATTCAGTTTAATCAATGAAACACTACTTTTCATAGTTTATTTTCTCTGAAGTTTGTTCGTTCGTTTGTTTGTTTTATTTTTGATGTTGTTATTTATTTACATATTTATGTTAAGTTTGCTTATACTGTATTTTTTCTGTATATATTGTTTTAATTCTGTTTGTTATAATTGTTTAATTGTTTTGTTTGGTTTGTTTTGGGATAGTTATTTGTATACTTTTAAAATTTACACCTGAATCGTATTTTATTATTTCTTCTTATTCTTATTATTACTGTTGGTGTTGCTGTTGCTGTTAATAGTAATGATATTATTAATAATAATAATTGACTTTACACTTTGACACCAACATTTTGGTAATCTATGTCTATATCCATTCATCATCAATACGAACCTCTGTAGTCCAACTACTGGTGGCCAACAGTGATTACCATTGTATTTATTTTATTCCCATTTTACTACCGTGGTAGGATCTCCTGTCAGCATTCACACACTACAGGCAATTTTGCAACGCCAATTTACCTAATCTGCATGTCTTCAGACTGTGGGAGGAAACTGGAGGAAACCCAACATGCACAGGGAGAACATGCAAACTCCATGGACACAGACCCCAAGGCAGGAATCAATCCTGGACCACGGAGGTGTAAGGCGACTGTGGTAACCACTAAGTCACAGTGCCACTATGCCACCTTATATCTATATAAAAAAAGAAATTCTATCTATATAAAATAATTATATCTATATATATTTAAAAAATATATTTGTATGTTCAGCCAGTGGCTGGTGTTGGTACAGGTATGCAGCAGGCAGCATTTCTGTATCATAGATTTTTATGTCATACAGTGAGTGTTTCACAGCTGACAGCATCATCTATGCCAAAAATGGTATGTCAGCCCACCAACCATTATCAGACTGCAGAGGGTCTACAGCAACACAGCAACAGCCCATACAACAGGCAGAAGTAGCAGTTAAGAAACATTGGAGCAGCGTAAGAAGTGGCAGCGAGTTTACCACACACTCTCCAGGTAACTCCTTGTGCAGATAATGGTAGCACGCGGGTGGTTATGCTGTAGTAATAAAATCATGAAATCAGTCAAAACCTTTCTAATTCATTTTCAGTAACCACTTTTTCATTAACAACTTTCTATATATTAAGAATAATTTCGAAAACATGCATGTGCCATTCGTTAAATAACATTTTCATTCAGTACTTTCAGGTAGTCAGCTGAATTCATTTTATTGCTACATATCGATGCCTATGCCTTTTTTTCTGAATAGCTCCAGTAATCAATGGGTTTCTTGTGGCCACTCAGATATTGCGTTCCTATCACGACTCGAGAGCTCTTTCCATTATGCGTGTGGTACTCACATAGCTGTGATTTCTTCTCTTCTTCTCTTCTCTTCACCAAACATTTAAGTGATCTCAGATAACAGTTATTCATGATTTTGTTCCAATCCCATTTCTTCCACAAAACTGATCATGCAGCACTTATCCTTTCAGGTTTTAATAATGTGTTAGATTTTTTTTTTTTACCCAAGTAATTTAACATATTTTACGTTTTTTTATTATGCTTTGAATTCTTCTGGTAACTTTGCCACATTTGCTCCTTTCTCATGCAAAACCCAGGAGCCTACAGTATTTTTTGTTTGTTTCCATTTGAAAACTAGTCTGTAATATAATATGTTGCTTTCTTTACAGGTATGCAAATATTCATCTACTACATGTACACCTTCATGATATGCTTGCAAATTTGTATATGCTACATTTATATCTGTCATGGGGAAGTTTTCATCCACAGCTTACAAGTTAACGTAAAAATAGTTTACTATCCAGTCATGCAGCTGTGGATCTTTGAGCAACACATACAGTATATTGAGAGTGTACTGGAACTTACATTGTCCTTGAGCTCTAAAGTTTTTACCCTGTAGTTTTCTGATCAGTAGGTGGCAGTACAAAGTCATACATAAGTTGAGGTGTTTTTTTTTTTTCAAGAGTCCCATCTTGAATTTAAACCAGAAAATCAAACCATGCACTGTCCCTTTTAAACAAGTTGATGTGATTACCTTTCATTAATTTAAACCTGAATCTCAGTAGTCATTAAAATGACCTGAAAAATAAATAAGGCAAAGTACATATTATTTATTACAAAAAATGTCTATCCTGTAATTGAGTTAATATTTTTGAGATATTAAATGTTTTCATACACTACTATTGTTTAATGAATGCAGAATTTCCAAACAAGCTCAGTAGCACATAACAAATAATTCCACTTTAATGCAGAAAACATGATCAAAATATGTGATGTACAACACAGAATTTTCATTGTGTATTTCATTTATGTAGCGTGTATATTCTGAGCATGGATGGGATTGCCGAACACTACACAAGCCTGAGATCAGCATGTGTCTGAAGAAAGAGCTGGCAATGTCACACTGCCTCTACTTCCTATGAGAAAACTGGAAAAGTGCTGAAGAAGCGAAATGCAATCTATAATCTATCTTGACTGGGCTTCTTTCTCTTACTTTGGCTTAAGGAAAGTGACAAACCAAGCAAAAGTGCACCTTTGTCTTTGTCATAAACCACAAAAGATTTCCTTCATACCCAAAAATGAGCATGTAGCCATTTGTCCTATTTCTCGACATTACTGACTCTCACTGACTCATGCATTTCCAGTAACTTTGGCCTCAGAACTGGGAAAAACAATAAATCACAGTATACACCTGAAATAAAATACATGTTTTTATATTATTATTTATTTAAAGCTTATCGAAGCTGTATTTTTTGTGGTAAACACATCCAAGCATTGGGATGGTAGCCTGAAATAAATAATTGTCTAATATAAATAAATAAATGTCTAAATAATAATAATAGTAATAATAATAATGCATTTTTTTATTAATTGTAATAATACGTTTGTAACTAAAAAAAATTTTATGTTCTTTATAGTGCTATGTAATGTAAAAAAACATAATAATAATAATAATAATAAAATAAATACCAGCAGTGACAGAAAAAAGAGAACAATAGAAAGTAAAATATATTTAAAATAAAAATAATATATATAATATACATGTTTTTTTGTTTTTTTTTTGCTTAGCCTTTAAAACTTTAAAAACTATTAGACATCTCTCTCTCTCTCTCTCTCTCTGTGTGTGTGTGTGTGTGTGTGCGTGCGTGCGTGCGTGTGTGTGTGTGCTCATTTAGTTCAGCATATGGATTTCATGTGCTACGATGTGCCCCCTTCCAAGCCCCTGTGGTGAACAGAGAAGCCTGTGTGCAATTATTATTCAGGTGCCCTGCTGCCATTCTGCCTGTATGAATGGACATGTTTTGAATATCAAAAGAATGAAAAGGAACCCACAAATGCATTAAACTCTGAGGAATATAATGGCAATAAATGAGGTCTGTTTACCATTAGAGCTGAACAAATGATATGCAACCCTAATTAATTTACATGTATTTTATTAATATGTTTAATTATTCCTTCACATTTAAATGCATATTGTGTTCTTGCAGCGGGAGACATATCACAGTTATATCCAAAGTAACAGTAAACAGTGACAGCTTTCAAATTAACCTCAAGAATGATGGTCAATTCACAGGATTCATTTATTCTTCTTAAGCAGCCTCAGTCATCTGGTCACGAATGTAATGGATCCAGATCTTATCCTCGTGGAATGGAGGATGGTCAGTCTCAGCATCAGGGGTTATATAAATCAACAGGTTATTGCTGTGCAGTTCATACAAACCACAGGTAAACCTGATTCTCATAACACCACTGGGTTTTCTTTTGAATATATTACCAACTGGTAATAGTTCGTACTGGGAAGCTATTATGCAAAAGAAACATCTTTTTTTTTTTTTCAGACATTCAGTCTCCAGTGTGTCTGTACCTAAAAAAAAACAACTGCTTTTTGTCTTTTCCAATTTTTTATTGGTTGTCGTTTATACAAAGTGCATCATCATATAGGAAGATCCCATCCCTGGTTTGGCAACTTGGCATATCTTATTTACATAGACACTTAAATGGCACATTTGAAGGAGTGAAATAAAAAGAGATTCAGGTATTTAAAAAATACATTATCTAAGAGTTATTTCAGGTCGAACATTAACAGACACACTTTAGGGGGGCCCTGAGACTATTGTTAACTTGTTAAAGAAATACAGTAGTAAAAAATGCAACCTTTAAGTAAAAGTATAGATAGTGTGCTCTTACTTATTTAAAAGCAGAAATATTCAGTGAAATTAATAATGTTAATTTTAAATGTACTCTCTCTCTCTCTATCTGTGTGTGTGTGTGTGTGTGTGTGTGTGTTTGTGTGTTTGTGTGTGGGTGGGTGTGCGTGCGTGCGTGTGTGTGTGCTCAATAAAAAATTATGTATTAAAAATAAATAAAATGGTGGTAATGTCAGGCATCTTGGTAGATTAGATTAGGGGATTACATCTCACCTCCAGTCAGTGTGCATGGAGTTTGCATGTTCTCGCTGTGCTTGGTGGGTTTCCTGCAGGTACACCAGTTTGCTCCACAGGATGTACTTTGTGCCATGAGCTTGCTGAGATATCCACACACAACCACTCCCAGCAAAACACTACAAATGATAAGCAGTATAGATAGATATAGATAGATAGATAGATAGATAGATAGATAGATAGATAGATAGATAGATAGATAGATAGATAGATATTTTATTAACATTGCACAGTAGGTACTCAGCAATGAAATCCTGCAAATCCAAATCTCCACTGATGTACAGTATATACACTACATGTATCAACCCATAATTACAATCCTTCTTCTGACTGTCTATTAGTGCAATTTTTTTTGCATTGTTCAAATGATACGGTGAGGGCTAAATAAGTAAATGTTAATTATGTACAGTGAAGAATATCTATGTCTATGGGCAGTGAATTATTAAATAGATGAAATACTATGAAACTGCTAGAAAAAGCTTTGGTTAAGAAGATATAGACAATTATCCATAAATGTGAGTATAAGATATGCACATTGGAAATAAAAACAGCACTGAATTATCTGTGAATCTTAGATATAGATGAATTACTGTTAATACTGTATCATGTGCTAATGTAAAAAGTATTTTTTATTACTTACCTAAAACTGTTCAGATAAATATTATTTTTTACTTTAAAATAACTACACTGCCTTGCCCAAAAATACCATTCAGTCTCTGTAAGAGCAATATTATTATTAGCTAATTATCACTGCTGTCTAGCCAATTATGTTAACTACAGGAATCAAGTCTAGTCTAACCTGGCATTAACAACAAAAACAGGAGAAAACAGGGTGTGATCCAAATTTCATGCTGCAGTCTAGCGGGTTATGCCTCTCCAAACACACATTCAACTATTGTATTAGCTACATTGTGAAAGATGTGAAGATTTCATTTGTTTGCTATGTGGTAAGCTAGCATCGATTCCAGTAACATACTGAAAGCTGACTAGGCATTAAGTCAAATTCATATTTTACTTCTGATTATTTCATTACCAAACTGTGTAGCCTTAGTCATGGATCTAATCAGCAAACATACATAGACAAAATGAGGTTTTTAGGCAAAATGCTATAGTTCCTTTAAAACCATAAATAATATTTGTTTATAATAGTTTGAAATAAAAAATAATGCTCTCCCGTTGTTTTTATTTAATTGGGTAAAAACATTTCCTATTTTACACCTACTGTAATAAGCTTTTTTTTAATTATTAATTAGATTTTTTACTTCTACTTTTAATTGAGAGTATTAATTTCTCAGTATATTTTCCACCACTGCAAGTAATGTTAGTGGGAGGTGCTGAAAGTGTGTACAGAGAGTAACCTGATCTAAAGTTCAGGGACCTTGGAGCTGTAAGGTAGCAACACATTGTCATGTCACACGGGTCAAAAGATAGCATCTTACTTTAGATGCAGGATGACGCATTCTTTTAAAAATGCATGTACTTCAACTCTTCTGCTCCAAAATCAGTTTCACCTGAGGTTAACCTCCGTGATTATGAATCAAGAACATGTGGGATCCATGCAGGATATTGATAAGGGGTTTCAGGCAGTATTTTCTTTCAGGAACAAGCATAATCACAATCACAGGATGTAGTGGTTTAATCTTGCTTATTTGTAGTTCCAGATTATCCACTGACCAAAATATCACCAAAATACATCAATTTATTGCACAACAATGGGACTATAATTGTCAGGGATAACCCCTAGAGGGCGCCAAAGCGCCCTGTAATTTCGTTTGTAGTTCCTTTGTTTGACTTCAGTTCCCATGGGGCAACTCGGTCAGGTGACCAGGGGGCGCTCACCTGAACCGAGTTGGTTATTAGTTTTATTATAAATGGTTTGTTTTAGTTCTCCTGTGTTGTCTTGCAACTGTTCATTTACCTTAGTCATGTCTGCCTGTTTCCTAGTGTCTTTTGTTTTGTCTATACGTGTTTTAGTTTCCGTTTCATTTAAAGTCTATTTGTTTTGTTTGAGTTTCCCAGCCTGTTTTGTGTTATAAATAAAACATCGTTTCCGTTACCACCTGGATCCCCTGCGTTTATGCCGCACAACACCCACTCGACGTGACAGATTGCAAGACCTAAAAAGAGGCATAGCAGAGGAGCCCTGCCCCGGGGAGATTATGTTTTGGGGGGGGCAACGATGTTTGGAGTTTGGGGAGCCGGCGTGGAAGGTAGCCGGAGAACCAAACGGCGTAGCGGCAAAAGAGCGGAGTGTGAGCGGGACGTGCAGCTGGGAGCAGCCTCCCAGAGTTATTGGAGCAGCTTTCGGCGATGCGCTCTGAGAAACGAAGAGCGCATTCGTGACCTGTGGGAGCAGGTGGCCAGGCTCCAAGGGCTGCTAGCACAGCTGCACCGCGCCGCTGAGCACAGCGAGCTGCTGCCGCTGCAATGCGGCGAAGAGGAGGGCGAGCTACCGTCGCTGCACTGTGCCTTCGAGGACGGCGAGCTTCCGTCGCTGCACTGTGCCTTCGAGGACGGCGAGCTTCCGTCGCTGCACAGTGCCTTCGAGGACGGCGAGCTTCCGTCAATGCACTGTGCCTTCGAGGACGGCGAGCTTCCGTCGCTGCACAGTGCCTTCGAGAACGGCGAGCTTCCGTCGATGCACAGCGCCGCTGAGGACGACGAGCTTCCTCTTCCCCCGCCGCCGACTTCATGCGCCGCTGAGGACTTCGAGCTTCCTTTTCCTCCGCCGCCGCCTTCATGCGCCGCCGAGGAGCACGAGCTCCATCCTCTTCCTCCGCCGCCGCCTTCATGCGCCGCTGAGGACTTCGAGCTTCCTCTTCCTCCGCCGCCGCCTTCGTACGCCGTTGAGGACAGCGAGCTTCCTTTTCCTCCGCCGCCGCCTTCATGCGCCGCCGAGGAGCACGAGCTCCATCCTCTTCCTCCGCCGCCGCCTTCATGCGCCGCCGAGGAGCACGAGCTCCATCCTCTTCCTCCGCCGCCGCCTTCATGCGCCGCCGAGGAGCACGAGCTCCATCCTCTTCCTCCGCCGCCGCCTTCATGCGCCGCCGAGGAGCACGAGCTCCATCCTCTTCCTCCGCCGCCGCCTTCATGCGCCGCCGAGGAGCACGAGCTCCATCCTCTTCCTCCGCCGCCGCCTTCATGCGCCGCTGAGGACTTCGACCTTCCTCTTCCTCCGCCGCCGCCTTCATGCGCCGCTGAGGACTTCGAGCTTCCTCTTCCTCCGCCGCCGCCTTCGTACGCCGTTGAGGACAGCGAGCTTCCTTTTCCTCCGCCGCCGCCTTCATGCGCCGCCGAGGAGCACGAGCTCCATCCTCTTCCTCCGCCGCTGCCTTCATGCGCCGCCGAGGAGCACGAGCTCCATCCTCTTCCTCCGCCGCCGCCTTCATGCGCCGCCGAGGAGCACGAGCTCCATCCTCTTCCTCCGCCGCCGCCTTCATGCGCCGCCGAGGAGCACGAGCTCCATCCTCTTCCTCCGCCGCCGCCTTCATGCGCCGCCGAGGAGCACGAGCTCCATCCTCTTCCTCCGCCGCCGCCTTCATGCGCCGCCGAGGAGCACGAGCTCCATCCTCTTCCTCCGCTGCCGCCTTCATGCGCCGCTGAGGAGCACGAGCTCCTTCCTTTTCCTCCGCCGCCGCCTTCATGCGCCGCTGAGGACTTCGAGCTTCCTCTTCCTCCGCCGCCGCCTTCATGCGCCGCTGAGGACTTCGACCATCCTCTTCCTCCGCCGCCGCCTTCATGCGCCGCCGAGGAGCACGAGCTCCATCCTCTTCCTCCGCCGCCGCCTTCGTACGCCGTTGAGGACAGCGAGCTTCCTTTTCCTCCGCCGCCGCCTTCATGCGCCGCCGAGGAGCACGAGCTCCATCCTCTTCCTCCGCCGCCGCCTTCATGCGCCGCTGAGGACTTCGAGCTCCATCCTCTTCCTCCGCCGCCGCCTTCGTACGCCGTTGAGGACAGCGAGCTTCCTTTTCCTCCGCCGCCGCCTTCGTGCGCCGCCGAGGAGCACGAGCTCCATCCTCTTCCTCCGCCGCCGCCTTCATGCGCCGCCGAGGAGCACGAGCTCCATCCTCTTCCTCCGCCGCCGCCTTCATGCGCCGCCGAGGAGCACGAGCTCCATCCTCTTTCTCCGCCGCCGCTGTCATGCGCCGCCGAGGACAGCGAGCCTCCTCATCCTCTGCCGCCCTGCGTCACCGAGGATGGCGAGCACCCACTGCCTGCACCGCCCAACGTCAAAGAGGACGGCGAGCTTCCTCCGTCTCCGCCGCCCTGCTTCAACGGGGGCATGAAGCCACCTGGCCCACAGGACATAGGTGCCAGCCTATGGGTGAGAGGGGCGGACATTGGACCCTGGGGGGGATGCCCTGGACCTCCTGTGGCGCCCCGGAGTTGCGCCCTTTGAGGGGGGGTTATGTCAGGGATAACCCCTAGAGGGCGCCAAAGCGCCCTGTAATTTCGTTTGTAGTTCCTTTGTTTGACTTCAGTTCCCATGGGGCAACTCGGTCAGGTGACCAGGGGGCGCTCACCTGAACCGAGTTGGTTATTAGTTTTATTATAAATGGTTTGTTTTAGTTCTCCTGTGTTGTCTTGCAACTGTTCATTTACCTTAGTCATGTCTGCCTGTTTCCTAGTGTCTTTTGTTTTGTCTATACGTGTTTTAGTTTCCGTTTCATTTAAAGTCTATTTGTTTTGTTTGAGTTTCCCAGCCTGTTTTGTGTTATAAATAAAACATCGTTTCCGTTACCACCTGGATCCCCTGCGTTTATGCCGCACAACACCCCGGAACGTGACAATAATGGGTAAATGTATTATTATGTTGGAAATACTTGCCGTTAAGTACTGATGTATTTTTATTATTAGTCCTTTTTTTATTAACAAGTCGAATTGAGTATTTTTTTTGCAATGTAGCATAAAGTTGAGCTATCTTGCATTAAAATGACCTTTTATCTATGTTATTGTATGTTTTTTATGCAGTTAATGTATCTATCTATATTTACTTTTGATAACATTACTGATTAAAACAGAATTGGTAATTATATTTGCCAGTAATATTACCTGATTTTAGCGCTTTATTTACAGTATGGAAAGTACTTAGTATTTAAAAAGAAGTACTTACCAGACTGCTAATAAAATGATAAAAATTCTGTTCTTGTTTGGAAAACTAATGTCTGTGGTTATCGTTAAAGCATTAACAACTCCAGTTTGGTTCAAATCTGCTTATATACTGTGTCTTGTAATTATATCCCCCATTGTAACTGGAATTAAAAATGTACCTATTCTCACATAATGTCTAATGTAACCTGTGGTTACAATCATTTTTCTAACTGTTTTATAGAATCTGAAAGTTCTGTTATGCAATGTAAATTTTAAAGACAACACTAGGTCACGCATTTTTAAATCAACTTTTTGGTTAATCTAGCTCAGTCTCGCTCAGGCCATTACTTTCCATCATTACTCCCCTTTCCCAGGCCTTGTATAGCAGAGAGATGTATGGACTAATGTGGGAGTGTAAGACAAAGGGTCTGTGTGTAATGGATGAAATGAGAGCATCTGGTATTTGAGATAGCATACAGATTTTAGAACATATAAGTATATGAGAAACACAGAGAGAGAGAGAGAGAGAGAGAGAGAGAGAGCATATAGCATATATTGTGCATACAGGCAGAAGGCTGCATTTTATTACTCATATTCACCTTTTATTTAAACATAAACAAGTGTACAGTAAAAAGTAGATTTTTTAAAAAACTTGGTGCAACACAACTGAAAGAGAAAAGTTATACAACGAAGTACAAAGTTCTGTTTCAAATCAAGTAAAGTTTAAGACGTTGACTTTTAGGAACTAAAAGAAAAAGGCTTGAAATATATTTAAGGTCAGTAATTGAAAACATTCAGCCTTGGTCATGGTGGCATTTCACATGTAACAAAGTAACTTTACATTAGGTTTTGTATCTGAATTAAACAAATTGTTGTATTAAGCGTATAACTCACATGGCACCCCACAGGCTAGGGCCCCATCTTGGTGATGACCTGCAAGCTTCAGTCTAGCCTTATTTCAGACTGGTCCTAAAATAAGTGCTTCTTCCTTGCATGAGAATCTGTTGAGTGATACCGTGTTCATGTAGTCCCAGGTGTTTTGGATTTGCATACAATTGTTTGTACAGAGGCTTTTGTGGTCAACAATTCTTTTTCCAAGGTCTTAACATAGTTTTTTTTTTTTCATTTTCCCACAGTATCAACTGGCACTTATTCTAATGTTAGGCCATTAATCCACCATCAGGTGCGCTCCCAACTTCTAATTATGCCATTACCTAATCAGAAGCTTGTAAACTCATATTATGCAACAGTTAGTTCTGACTGAGTAATCTGGTTGGACAAGAGTCATTCCACAGGTGGTAATAATAAGCAGTAACAGCACAGAGACTATTAACTATACAGTATGTATCACTCTATGTCCCAAGTGTTCTTATGACCAATATTATACTCGGTGTAATAATTACACTGAGTGTGCTGAGGAGAGAGCAGCTATCTGGCAAAACCTCATAAAAATCTGATAAAATTGTCATCTTAAACAAAACTGAAATAAGCTTTTTTTATTAATTAGATTTTTTACTTCTACTTTTAATTGAGAGTATTAATTTCTCAGTATATTTTCCACCTGGCCAATTTAGTGTTGAAGGTTTCATGGCTAAATTTGACCAGCCTGGTGGCCAATCTTTATTGATTGCACATTCCACTAGTAAGAGCAGAGTGTAAATGTTTAATTAGCAGAGTAATAGCACAGTTTTGTTTAAAATATTGCAATGCACACAACATTATGTGTGACATATCAGAGTTCAGAAGAGGACAAATTGTAGGCATTTCAGTTTCATTGTCCAATCCCCTGTACATTAGTATTACAAAGACAACTAACTTTTACCACACGGCAGAATTAGGAAGCTGGGGTTAGAGCACGGGGTCAGCCAGGATACAGCACACCTGGAGCAGATAGGGTTAAGGTCCTTGCTTAAGGGCTCAACGGTGATAACTTGGCAGTGCTGGGGCTTAAACCCCCAACCAATCAGTAACTTAGTAACTTAAGCAATTGAGCCACCACTTCCAGAGCTAATATTCTAAAATGGAATAAGAAGAAAATAAAACGAAACCTATAAGATTTATCGAACTGCCCACCATCACCTTTTGGCTACTGTACATACAGTAGTACTGTATGTGATTAGTGACAATTAAAATTTAGCCCTGTTAATGACTAATTTATTGTCTCAGTCGCCAATCCTGTCAGTCACGGTTACTAATCTGTTGATAACAAATGATGTTTGGGGAACTGTTCTATAAATCAATATCACACTCGAACCTGAACAACACTTACTCTTCTGTGATTCTGCTTAATTAATTTCTGTAATGTTCCTGTTTAAATAGGCAGTTGACTTGGTGTACGTAAACATTTGAACCTCTGGAATTTTGATGTCGTGACTTTGAATCAAATTTTGAATATGTAAAGCTGACTTTAAAGAAATTCTAATATTTCAAAATTACCTCTAATAAGAATAAATTATCTAACTTTTACTGCAAAAATAAATGTTTTGAAACATTAAATAAGAGAACTTGTGATTAACTTTATTTCAAGGTCCCCTTAAACTTAGGCCCTACTCTGTTCACCCGGAGACACTTTACAGTAACACTAATTCTAACATGCAATTTGGGTTTACATATTTTTTCAAGTGAATTGCTGTTAATGATTTGTTTAATGTCATCCACAAAGTCGTAAGGAGACTTTATCCCCCTAATGTAAAAGACAGACAGCATACTGTAGTCATAAATGCAAGGTGAGGTTGTTGACTTTACCAATGGGGTGTAAAGGTGCTTATTATTTTTATTTCTGGTTATGTGCATGTGGGAGAATCTTCTAGCATGCTGATATCCCAAAGAGACTTTCTAGAAAGGTGTTTTCAAAAGATTCTCTTTGCTATGACTGTTATACTTTTACCTATGACTGTTTTTCCATGCCTTTTCCCTTGATGAAGATGAGTAATGTGGAGTTCGCACGTGAGGTTTTTTTTTTTTTTTTTTTTTTGACCACACAGACCACATGCACATTCAGTCAGTGTAGTAAAGTGTTCACACGCACAAGCTGACCTACCCAAAACACATGTGCAGACACAGACATAAGCCTTTGGGGGAAAAAACTACCTAGTTTTCTACCAACTATTTCTCAGAGCTATTAATTTTTGATTGTGAATCATCAATAATTTCCACCACTTCATTTCTTAATCAACTTATGTGCACAAAACTGATCAGCTAAACACAGATCAGCTAAACAGCACATTTTGTCATCCCAAACCGAAACTTGAATAATTTACTGTATACAAATTATTTATAAAATTGTAAACTGCTTTTAAAGTAAATAAAGTAAATTAAAGGTCAAATGTTGTTGTTTATTATAAATCATATAACATTTTTTTTCTGCCTAGATAACTAAAGCTGAAAATGTAAAATGTACATATGACAAATAAAATGCAAAATTATCAATTCAACTGTCAGCTTAAAAAGGTCTGTGCAAAGACTACTGACCATGGAGGGCTTACTTTCAGGAAATAAACTAATGCCATACATAGGCATGCATTTAACAGACTATTTAATACATAGTTTACAAATTGAAGCACATCCTGTTTGTTGGCGCAAAGGCATGTTAACCTGTTATTTCTCAATGTGTAATTTCCCACAGCAATTACATCTTTGCCTTCATTTGTCATTTGAATCTACAAAATACACTGGCTGATTTCCCATGGTTTTAATTGGGTTGCACAATACAAGACCAAATAGGGCTAGAAAGTGGATTCGAAAGTACATTTGTGTAGAACTTACAGTAAATAATTTTTAGAGACGGGACAAAACCTGATCCAAAATAAGGCGATTACAACTGTCACAATGTTTTAACCAAGTCTTTGATTTGTTGCCATATGGCTACCATATTTTTGTACTCTGACCATTCCAATACATTAGCCTGATTAAAGGGGGAATACACACACCAAATGCTAGAAAAGACATAATGGGTATTAAATGTACTAATATGATACAATTGAGTGGTTATGGAGGACGAATTGAACTGTTGAACTTTTTAAATATTCTGTAACCATAAGTTACATACTGTATAAGATAACAAAATGTCAGTCTTTCCCTAAACAGTGTTCATACTTTTGTTAATATCAGAATTATTGAGCATTTCTTTACCACTTGGTGGGGCTATAACCTCTTAGCAGCTTCCCTACACCCCGTGCATTAATATCCGCAAGACAAGATCGAAGCTATCCCATGTCAAAAGAAGGATCAAGAATGTTAAACAATATTGAATGGTTATGTTTATTATTTCAAAGGGTTTTCATTTAAAAAATGATTATTCCAAGAGTAATCGTTATTTTTCAACCAAAGCTTTTGATATTTATTATAACACTCTATAAATTACTAAACATTAGACAAATATGAGAAATGAAGCATAGCCAACAAGAGAAATGTGCTTATTGCACTAGCACATTGATCCAGTCCAACTCAAACAAAATAAGCCATTAGGAGCAAATATTCTACCCTCTAGTCTATCTGTTTTTCCTGACTTAAAGATATCAGACCTTTCTATGGGAATCTCTTCAGCATTTAGATCAGAGTACACAGTCCAGCTTTCGCTCCCCAGCTGCATCAGTGAGCCTTGGCCACCCAGGCGACCCTGATGTCGGTTCATCGGTTTTCCTTGGACCACTTTTGCTATGTCCTGACCATTGCAGATTGGGAACATCCCACAAGAGCTACAGTTTTGGAGTTGCTCAGACCCAGTAGTCTAGCCATCAAAATTTAGCCCCCTAGTCACAGTAGCTACTGTATGTGTGTGTGTGTGTGTGTGTGTGTGTGTGTGTGTGTGTGTGTGTGTGTGTGTGTGTGTGTGTGTGTGTGTGTGTGTGTGTACACACACTCACCAGCCACTTCATTAGGTACTGTATAACTTGGTAGTCTTGGGTTGACCCCCCTTTTGCCTTCAGCACTGCCTTCATTCTTCATAGCATTCAACAAAGTGCTGGAAATATTCCTTAGAGATTTTGGTCCACATTGTCATCATAGCACCACGGTAGTTTGCGCATCTGTGACATGCATCTCCCGTTCCACCACATCCCAAAGAGGCTTGAGATCTGGTGTCTGTGGAGGCCATTTCAAATGAGTGAATTCATTGTAGTGTTCAAAAAATCAATGTGAGATGATTTTAGCTCTGTGACATGGCGTGTTATCTTGATGGACACAAAGGAATGCACATGGTACGAACAATACTCAGGTAGGCTGTGGAATTTAAACAATGCCAAATTGGTACTAAGGGGCCCAAAGTGTACCAAAAAATTTTCCCCACATCATTACACTACTACCACCAGCCTGAACTGTTGATAATGGGCAGTATGGATTCATGCTGTCATGTTGTTTATATCAGATTCTGACTCGACCATTTGAACGCAAAATAACTTGAGAATCATCAGACCAGGCAACATTTTTTCCAATAATTTATTTATAAGAAAATTCAAATGAAATTTATTGAAATAATAAAACAGTACACACATTATGAAGTGTGGGATCTCATACACATTTACATTTACATTTAGGCATTTGGCAGACGCTCTTATCCAGAACGACTTACAAAAAGTGCTTTAAAGTTTACATCACTGGATAGATACTTACAGTACACTGGGTTAACTAGGTCAATAACTAAGTGACATTAGTCTAACACAACTGGGGAGAGGGTACATACACGAGCAAGTGTTGTATGCTGCCATATAATAAAGATCTACTGTACAGCTACACATTCTCAGGCTTAGTTTCTCCCAGATCCCACTACATCCTGAATCTGCAATGCTGCGGTGCTGACTCATTTTTGACACATTTACTAAAGGTCCTCCTCATGTTGTTTTTTTGAGGTAACAATGACAACAGATAAGCATTTGAATATAAACATTTGACTGAGAGGTTAAATCAAATTCATTAGTTCTAACAAATCATCAATATAAATATTTAAATGAATTTAGTTTTTCTTTTAATAGGCAATGGAGGTAATGCACCAGAAACACTTACTGTACATCAGTGGGTATCCACTGCAGTTTTTGTATGTCACTATCAGACTCAGGAAATGCCTCACTTGTAACATAATGAACCGATATTGAGGGCTAAGACACATCTTTGCAACAAGATACAGATAGATTAATTAATAGATCAAATATTTCATTTTTTTTAAATTGCCGAGACCATAGGAGGGGATGCTGATACAAAATCAGGAAAATAGTCACTCATGTTCATTTTGAAAAAAAAAAAAATGCACTTACTTTCTCAGCACACACAACCAATACCCATACAGCTCACGTAGCACTCACTGAATGAACCCCCTATAGATACTATGGTGGTCACTTCCCAGGGTTCCTGCATGGAGTGTGCAGAGAGAAAGATGGATGTTCTTCCTTAAGCAGGTCATTAAGCGGGTGAGCAAATATTCCCTGAGCCATTTTTAAAATGACAAGCCTCTCCTTTTCAGAACGAGCAAGGGGACAATGGGATAAACAAATACCTTTTCCAGAAAATCTCTTCCCATGATCTCATCTATACTTTTAACCTTAAAGGCACAAAATTTGGGAATCTCCAGGAGGAGTTAAAATAGTGTTTAGAACGTATGGTCCGTGTGGTGACCTTACAAATCAAATGTATACGTTTTTGTACGTATGGAGGTCTCCTTTTGAGATACACAGTTAAAAAACAAGTTATTTAAAAGTTCTTTGTATTATTATGGGTTCTTAAATTCCAACAGAGATTTTACGATCTGATACTGTAGGTAGACTCATGTTGTAAGTTCTCCCAGAGGAGCAGAACAGAAGAATGTTAAAGGGTTTTAAATTCAACCTGTTTTTTCAAGAGTTTATTGTGTACATCTCTCTATCACGAGTTATTATACAACAGTTAATTATGTCCAAATAATCTGATTGGAAGAGAGGTTTTCCATAAGTGGTGATAATGGACTGTAACTACATTGAGATTTTGAACTATATGTATCACTCCGCACCCCAGGTGTTCTAATAACACTTAGTTACACTAACTAGCATGGGTGAAAATAAAGTAGGTCAGTAAGGTCTGCCTGCCAAAACCAAAATTCAAAATCTTTCATGCACACACTTTCATCAAGGAAACACATATGATAATGTTATATCATTTAAACAACACTTTATCCCCTTAATAACTGCTTCCAAGTTGTTCCGCATTGCCTCTGAACCATCCTTTTTCTTTTTTATTCACAGGTAAGGTGAGATAAAAAAGTTAAACAGCATTTAAAACAAAGCTGAATCCCAAATCCCTCTCTAATCCAGGATGCTACTGTGTGTGAGACAAGTGATTACACACCCTAGCACTTTAGCTTTCCATTTAATGCTATTTGGGATTAAATCCCGGATCCTGGAACTTAACTGTGTTGATATTCTAAAGCAGAATAAGTGGAAATATAAAGAGAAAAGATTTACAGGATTTATGTCTACCACATCACCTTTGGGCTGCATACTACTGTACAGGTAAGAATTGAAAACTATTTTCACGCTATAATTACACTCACGTCAGTTGCCAGCTCCACCAGTCTTGGAAGGATATGTGTTGGTGAAGCTAAATAATTTGTGAAATAAACAAACAAATCATAATCTGTTGATAATAAATGGTATTTGTGGAACAGTTGTATAAAAGCAATATCACACAGCAATGTCATGCTGTTGTCCTGGATATCAGTACGGCCATGGTGCCAGCGACTGCATCCTAGCTGTGCTGATATTCATAACAACAGCACTCCCTTTGTGATATTGCTTAATTATATAGCTAGATGTCTGTTTCTATTTTTTTTAATCCTGTGTGCATAAATAAATTAGCTGCAAATTAGCAGTCCCTTGCCTTTTTACAGTATTTCAAGATTTAGTTTTTTTCGTCTGAGTATTTTGGCGTCGAATTTATAGAAAAATATGAAAAAAGTAAATTAAATAAAACCTTCATACTTGAAAACATTGCAATATTTACTTGAAAAATGAAAATGAAAATGAAAACATTTTGCTTTAATAATCAAATGTATGTACAGATGACTTATACCCCTTAACAAAAAATGCATTAATTTATGAATAAATGCACAATCGTCTTTCTTCAGCATTATTATTGCAAAGATTGATTGACGTGATTTATTTTTTAATTATATGCTCATTTCACAAATTTATTATTATTATTATTATTATTATTATTATTATTTATATTATTATTATTATTAGTGTATTTTTGCTTGTTTCATTTTTTATTAGCTTTATTCGCCATTATTATTTGCCCTTTTTCCTTTTGGCTTCTTCTTTCCCCAGTGGTAGTGCCTCGCTTTCCCATTATGTTGGTTCTCTTTTTAAATAATATGCTGCAAATTACACATGTGAGTCTGTAATTTTCTAACTCAACAGCACTTTGATGTCACTTAAATGATTCTTAATCTACATATTAAATTTTGCTTTTAAATTTATTTTAATCTGTCTTGGCCTAGTGCAATCTCCCATCAGTTCCAAAAATCCTTGCTCAGTATGATAATCAAATAATTCACATTTAATTCACATAGGATAATTCAAAGAAATGTCAAATTGTTGGATACAGTTAGGTTTGGGTTTGTTATGCATCTGTCTTGCCATTTGTAGGTCTGTGTATCCTGTTTTTCTTAAATTATGCATACTGTATATTGCTAAATCCAATTCATTTAGAGAATTCATTCACAAAACAAATTGATCCATTGAACAAATTGAAATATCCAGTGAACAACAGTTTTTTGATGGAAAGGCCTTGTAGATAAGGGAGGTCAGAGGGAATTGGCTGTACGTTGGTGAGAAAATCATCTGAGAAAACATCAAATTTGAGGTGAAACTGTGAAACTGTTTAATTTCCACGAGATTCTTCCTATCAAATTCACATTTTGTGATATTTAATTACATCACTCCCTGCTCTGTCCCTACAGCCGTCTTACAAATAAACATAGACATTTGATGCATTGAAACAATCTGTAGGGTGAGTCTGACAAATGGGAAGAGATGGTATTAAAAAATGTTATCTTAATCACCAAGACAGAGATTAATTGTTCAGGCTTTTGTTGAGTTTGGCAGCCGAGCATCAAGGAGAGGTGAGGGCTCCATTGTAATTTAGGAAAGACAGTAAACAACTGGACTCATGATAACACTACTTTAGGAGATACCCATTCACTGAACTTCAGTTCCTAATCATAACAACGTGTCCTTGATGGTACAAGTTTCCATACACATCACGTACATATGAATGATGCCTTAAGGTCTCGGGCGTAAAGTAGTGATCGGTTTTCATAAACCATCAAGAAACACTCCCTTATTTTGTGCTGCTCCACAGGAGGAATTCATCACAGAGAAACTGCACTCTGTTAATATCTCCGGCAAAAGTGTCAGCAGCGCGATAATCACAATTGAAATACCTTATAAGGACACAGAGTGTGCTTAGTTTATGCATCTCCCAAAATTCAGCATCGATGTTTGTATTGCATTCCTTCACTCTCCTGCCAGATCCTAATGCATCCTCAAAGGTAGGCTATTTACAGGATTAGAACGGACAGAGAGAGTGAGTGTGTGAGACAAAAGAGGGGGAGAGAATCCCCAGATGTTCAACAGACCATGTCTGTATATTGTTTTGTTTTTTTGCACTCATCAGTGTTTTAAAAGCAGTCACATGAAGGACAAATCTAGTTCTAATTGCAAAAACATTTGCTAATGATCACTTGTACTTTATGAGGTTTCTTTGCTTACTGCTGCTTGTTTCTTTAAATACGGTATATTGAAATTGACATCCATCATTTATTCATTATTCTAACTGCTTTATCCTGCTCACTGACGCAGTGAATGTAAAGCCTACTGTATCTCTTGGCAAAAGGTGGAGCACTTGTTCGAACTCCAGAGGTGATAAATCATAGATAATCCACCTACCTGCATGTTTTTTGGACATCAGAACTGGGAAGCCACCAGTAATACAGTATATACGCTATCCTTGCGATGTAGTAAACTTGTTCAATCTAACAATCTTAATTGAACACTTGAAAACAACGACACCCCACATATGACATTACCTCTACCTTGGAATTCTCTTACCCATATTGCTCTTTGCTCTGTGATCCGGCTCTTTTTTTCCTTCTTTCTTTTTTTTTCAGTTACTCTTTGCCAGACCCCTGGCTTTTGGTATGTCGTTCGACCTTTCCCGCAATCCAGTTGAATAACAAGGGCCTTTGCCACACCATGGCAGGAGAAAGTTAAAGTAATACGCACAACAGCTTAGTCATTCACATAGTCGCTTTTATGTTTCACTATGATGCACATGGACTTAATTTCCCTGCTGCTGCCTCAGCCCTTTCCTATTGATGACTACTAGATAATAGCCCTGGACTATGTGTTGTAGTCATGGTTTAATGTAGGGGGGAAAAAAAGGATTTTGGACTGTGGAGCCAAAGTGTGGACTAAAACCTTGTGACAAGTTTTTTTTTTTTTTTAACCTTTCTTAACACAATTAATTTTCTTAATACGTTAACACCAATTTAGAAGCTTAAGTTCACGAAACATTTTCTCACAATTACTTTCAGCATAGTGAAAATAAGTTTCCTTGTTGTTCATGGTGGAATTCGTAACTGGAGCTGAAGACTGAAATGCACCTGCTTTTTATTGTGCAACTATAATAAGCTCAATAAACCTTTAAGAGAATCATTTTTGTGGGATGAATCTGCAGCGGTTCACAAGCACAATGCCACGTTTAATCTCTGCGGCAATCTGATCTCCTCGTGATAGCACGGAGGAGGTTTTGCTTGAGTCATTCAATACCTCTCAGGCCCATTCTCCTGGGGGAAATCAGCTTTACAAAAAGCGGCAAACAGACAAATAAATAAGTCAGCAGCCGAATAAATCAACCCTCCTTCAGACTAGGTGCCCAGTACAGTCATAGAGGGGGGAGGTGTGAGGTGAAGGAGAGCAAGTCACCTTGGAAAAAGGAAAGGTCTCAGTCTCATCCATTATTCATGCTATGGACGTTGCATCTGGGAGCTAAATCTCTGGAGAATAATAAATCAGACAAGGCTGTGGATCATTAAAAAGATGCCAGGATGTATTTTTCTTGCGAATGCAATATTTATCTGTGTCTAATAGTAGGAGGAGATGATCGGAACTCATAGGGCACAAGAAACAAATAGGACCCCAGAGGACCCTATACAGCACCCTATGAAAAAAAACAAAAACAAATGATAGCCATATTTGGTATGGACTGGTTGGGGTTATGGGTAAATGCATTGAGAAATCATAATGTTTTTTTATTCTATGTCCATCTTCGTAAGCCACACCTGTATAATTTATTCACAGGGGTGAAAGGTTAGATTCTTTATTCTTTGCTCTTTAGCATTTTATTCTCAGGAGATAGAGAAAGATCTGAGCACCCAGTCGATGAAAGTGAATGAAAGTGAAAAGTGAAACCCAGTCGAAGATATACAGCTGTATTGGGAAATTCATGAATATAGGCAAAAAGAGGGAGAAAACAGACAAATGGATATCATGCTAGTAATAAAAACCAGAAAAAGAACAAAAGTAATATTCACTGGCTGCACCGAGGATAATATTATTCATATCAACAGAAAAAAAAAAACATGTCAGGTACAGTGGGATGGACAGCAATAAATGAGTTCAGGAGGGATTTTTTTAGGTACAGCATTAGCCTCTAAAGTAAAAACAGATGGGAGTGTAATGTGAATAGTTTCCACTTGAACTTTTCGACTCTTGTTTGTGTTACCCTGGGTTGTTTTGTCCAGAACTCTCCAGTCCACACAGCAACTCAAATGAGATTCAGTGCCTCCGTGCAAACAGAACTGTGAGATCAGGACGTGGGAAAGTGATGGGTTTCATATGCAGACGCGTGCACGCAAGCTAAACACAACACAAAACAATGTAGTCTAACTGTAGAGTTTACTGTACAGTATATGTGACATGTAAATTGAGGAAATTTGCAATATAGACCAAGTCCTAATAACATGGCGAGTAATTGGGGAACTGAAAAGAGGAGTCTTGGGTTTCAGGGAGCTCCTGCTTACACAACTAGACATGCAACCCCCAACTGAAAAACGTGGTTGGTGTGAAAACTGTATGATGTAGAAAAATTAGAATTATTTGGAAATGTGGGCATGGTATTTCTGTTATGTTGTTGCTGGATTTCAACCACAGCACTTTCCTAAATACATAATTTTTTGCTATTAAATTCTTGAGATCCAAATGTCCTTATATGAGGACATAAAAATTTTTAGCAGCAAGGGGCGTTCAGTTCAAGCCAGAACTTGTAATGAAATTTTTTGTGAAAGAAGGCATAAAACTGCTTGACATTTACAGTAGAGTTCAATCACAGTACAGTGATGAGCCTCTTAGCCATAGTAAAATGCTTGAATGGCGCAAACATCGGGGAAAAAAGGGCCTACTATCCAAAACCAATGAAGAGTTAACTGACTTACAGTATGTCTGCTTTAAAGTGATTCATCTTCAGTGGAATTGCTGAAAAGATTCAGAAGTAATAGAGTGATTTTCTTGCTCTACTCTGAAACCTGAGAAATATACGGGAAAAAAATGAATGAATTGGCATTCATTGTAGGACTTTTCAGTATGAATGAAGCAGGCATAAATCCAACTATGAGTTAATAAAAAAAATACCTATAATTCTCATGTTGCCACTGAGGCATACATTTATTCATAAAACCTTTACATCCTTGGCTGTTTCAAAACGGTTCTCAAACTGGTTTTGATTATGCGTTTGACATAATGTTAGTTCCATATCTAACCCTCAGTTCATATTTGATCAAGACAAAGTATTAGAATTATTATTGTATTTTAATCATTTTTACATACATGTCAGATGGTTTTCTCTAATGAGTCTTGGATCCACTTGATGTCCACTTGTCATCTTTGGAAGTTTTTTTTATTTCTCGCCACTGTGACCCTTAGCTTTCTCTTTTTTATGCATATTCATTGTTAATGCATCTATTATTGCATTTAGTGTATGGGGTTTTAAATCTGGCCTCTGCTCTGCGGGTGTGGATTTTGCATCTGCTTGTGAGGGGTGTGTGTGTGTGTGTGGTGGGGGGGGGGGGGGGGGGGGGTCTCTCCTACAATTTAAAGACTTGTTGTTGGCTAATTGGTGTTTTCCAAACTGTGTGTGTGTGTGTGTGTGCTTGTGCTCTGTGACAAGCTGACTCGCCGTGATAGGCTCCAGGTCCCTATGCACAAGGAAAGTGGTACAGAAATGAATGGATGAATCATATATTCAAGCGCCCGGTGGACGTTTACGTAAACATGAAGTTATAGTTACGTGCAAATATTTATTCATTGAATTTATGTGGCCATGAAAGAGCCATGAAACCTGGGTCTAAAAAGGCAATGAACATTTCTATGTACGTAGTGTTAGGATGAGATCATTATCCTATTTTCTTCTGGGAAGTTCTTGATGTGCCATTTTCCCCATGACATTTTAACAACCATACAGTATGTCCTGCACATTTCAGTGTTTACCTACTGTAGCTCTAATACACCTTCAGCTCAATATTGGATGTCAATTAGCTGATTATTTTGGGGTGGTGTGCAGCTAAAATGCTTTCTTGATTAAGGGTTTGAAAAGTGCTAAATGGTATTGACTTTAAATCAGAGTCATTCTAATCAATGCGCTTTACAATTCTAGTGCCACAAGAACACTGATCTCTCAAAATCATGTATAGGGATGACAAAAGTTCTTACAAAAAGGCAAGACAATTTGAGCAGTTCACACAAAAAATAGAAAGAAGGAATATTCACTAATATAGTACACAGTTTCCTCCACTTCTATTCATCTTGCTTTTTCACTCCCCAGCATGACTGAGGTCAGAATTTGCCAGACGTGGAATGCTAACAGTAATTTGTGAGGTAGATATGGGAGTTGGAACCTCAGGGTCAGTGTTTATAGCATTACAGATGTGAAGTAACATATTACGTATTACATGCAGCTAAATAGGTCTGGGTCTAAAAATGCTCTTTATCATGAAAGTAAAGCCTTTTTGAATGGCTTTTTAAGACACGAAGGTCAGCTGTTCTGGAACAGTTCTTTCAAGAACAGTATTGTCAAGTGCATTTGAAACTGGATCTTATGAAGACCATTCCAGGAAGGAATGCAGAGGTGAAGTTCATTAAAAGTAACCAGCCTAAAAAAAAAACATTATTTTACTACATGGGACTATGAGACCATATACAGTATATACCAGAATAATGCACCCTGCAACTTTGCAAATCACAGCATTACATCACTGTATACGTCCAATTACGTATCTATTTTCCTGGCAATGCTAGCAGCCATA
Organism: Clarias fuscus; assembly: GCA_030347435.1. Classification (NCBI taxonomy): domain Eukaryota; kingdom Metazoa; phylum Chordata; class Actinopteri; order Siluriformes; family Clariidae; genus Clarias; species Clarias fuscus. The sequence goes on along the minus strand of CM059223.1, from coordinate 12,672,937 downwards.
CTAGCACCAATGCTAACAGCAATTATAGTGGAAATGCTAATGGCAAAAAAATGCTAGTTGCCAAAATTATGGCAGCAAAACATGTTGAACAACAAAGGTGAAAATGGTTTTAGCATTACTAGAAAGAGTTTGAGCTGCCCATTGATTATTGAGTCCATTTTTAAAGATGGTGGATACAAAGGTTTAGTTGCTTGTGATAATCCCACCTTCCAGCCGCTGACATACTGTAAGTGGTTCTTTGTTCTAGCCCAGCAAAGTGTTGGTTCAAAGAACTGGTTCAAATTCGGGCACTTACACAATATTATACAGGTGAACAATACTGTGCAAAAGCCTTAAGCATCCAGTGTGTTTTTTAGTTTTAAAATAAAAAATTCATGACTTTATTATTGAGTAAAAACATTTCTGATTTTCAAACATCAGAAAATTAACAGAAACAGAAAAATATTCCTATGCCAGAAAAGAAAGCAGCAGAAAAGTGACCACTTTTTAGACAAAATACAAAATGGAAGCTGCTGGATTTTGCAAAAAAAAAGGAGCAGGTGCAACAGTCCATCCCCAGATAAACTGTGTGTGGCTAAAGGATGCTCAGTAAAACTAATTACTATTAGTAACTAATTTTCTTATAAACCTGCACAAATTGAATCTGACACTAAAGGGTCCTCAGAACATTTGTGAATTACTGTTCATTTTGTTTTTGTTTATAGTTTTTTGTGCTTTTTGAAAAGTATTGTATTCATACACTGCCCAGCAAGTGCCTTAAGAGTCTTCCACTGGATAATTACTGCAGTAAATAATATGGTTCAACTGGCAACAAGTTATTTATCCCTTGCTTCTCATTTCTTAAACAACTATGTCAAAAGACATATCCTGCGGTTGTGGAAAATATGTTACCCTGTCTCAGAAGCATAGAATTATCGCCCTGCAAGAAAAGAAAATAAGGAGATTGCTGAAACTACTAAAACTGGGTTAAGAACTGTAAAATGGCTTATTAAAAAATATACAGTAGTGGTGAACCAACATCTTCGAGGCTGAAATATGGTCGGGAAAAACATAATTGAATGAGCATAACATTTGAGCATATAAATAAATAAATTAATAACAGTAGAACCTAGTTTTTGAGGTGAAAGCGGGAAGAGAACTCTGGGAATTGCAGAATTGCTTTTGAACATGATCTTTTGTTTTTGAACATGAACGGCCTTGTTAAAGATCCTGCCACAGCATACACATGCACACATTTGCCCATTTTTTTGTTTTGTTTATTTATTTATGCATATTTGTCACATTTAAATGATTCAACTACTGTAACTCCAGCAAACCACAGTGATAGTGTCATTGGTCTAGCTGGTGGTGCTGGCTAGACCCGGCTGATGTTGCCATGGGCATGAAGTAGGCATGAAGGCAGAGGGGTTTTCAAACAGAAATTGTCTTTATTGAAACAAACTCAAAAACAGACAAACGAACAAAGAAACCAAAACAACAAACTCGAACTAAAACTAGGGCTCAGGAAAAACACAGGGAACAGCGCGCTAACACAGGGAACGGCGCACTAACACAGGGACAAGAACTGGACACAGGGAACCAGGAGCTGACACAGGGAACTGACAGAGAACTGGGGATGAGGAAACATGGAGCTGAAGCTAACTAAGACACATAGGGGAACTAGAGATGAGACAAGGCTAGACAGGAGAGACAGGGCTGGAGACACAGGACAAGACAGGGGACAGAACACAGACTAGAGACAGGACCAGAACACAGACTAGAGACAGGGCTAGAGACGGGACCAGGGACACAGAGACTAGAGACGGGACTAGACTGGCTGGGTTAGTGGTTAGTGAGGTTAGTAGCTACATGGAATGCTGGGGACACTGGATGCTGACCTAACCAGGTTAGTATCTAAAGGAGTTAGTGGCTAACCGGGTTAGTACTGACCTAATAGTGGGAAACTGAACACAAAAGGCAAAGCACACATGAGGCTATTCCAAACTAGCAGCTAACCTACTAGCGACCAGAACCACTAGCAGTCAATCCCACTAGAGGTTAGCCTACTGGAGGCTAACCCTACTAGGGGCTAACCCTACTAGCAATCAAGGCCTACTAGCGGCTAACCCTGCTAGCGGCTAGGCCCTCATGTGGCTACACATACAAGGGAATAAACCAGAAGACAGAACAGTACTTACACAGTACACAGGAGGAGACACAGCCTAGCTAAACATAAAACAGGACAGCTCCATGAATCCATCAACACAAGGAACATAAGGAAAACAAACAGTAGAGCCCTCTAGAAAAACAAAGGTAAAACAATATAACTAAAATATCAACTCAAAGAAACAATCAAAAAGGAATGCCCACATGACGGTAATACAAACAAACATACCAACAATGCTCGACCCAGTTTCCCAGAACAAACTGCTATTTATAGAAACTTTAATGAGGCACCTCAGTTCAGGTGAGCACTCATCACCTGACTGAGGTGCCTTCTGGGAAACTGAGTCAACCAACAAGAACTACACAGACAGACAGACATGAACAGTGACCTCTAGTGGAGGTTCCTAACAGATAGTCATTATTCACAAGAGAGAACTAGGAACAGTGGTGAACCTTCCCAGGAGTGATCGGCCTACCAAAATCACTCACTTGCCTCAGTTAAGGTCAGTGTTCATAATTCAACAATAAGACATAAAAAGTCCCGACTTAAATCCGATTATGATTCTTAAACAGATTCTTAAAAAAAAACCTCCAATGGCTGAAATAAAACAATTCAACAAATAAGATTGGGCCAAAATTCCTCCACAGTGATGTGAAAGGCTCATTGCCCGTTATCACAAACACTTGATTGCAGTTGTTGCTGCCAAGATTGGCACAACCAGTTATTAGGAGGCAATTACTTTTTCACTTTCCCAAGTAGGTTTGAATAGTTTTTTTCCTTAGTGAATGAAATCTATTTACTCAGGTTATCTTTCTGTAGTATTAAAATTAGTTTGATGATCTGAATCATTTATGTGCAGCAAATATGCAAAAATAAATAAATAAATAAATAAATAAACCTTGAAAGGGCAAATAGTTTTGTGCTTGGCAGGCTATGGTGCACTGGGTGTTCTTGTGCTTTTCTAACATGGCCAGTATTGCCTTTCAGTGAGTTGTGCTTCATCGGCATTTCTGTGGGATCAGACCAGATGGGTTAGCCTAAGGTCCCTGTGCTCATGGATGAGCCTTGGATGCACAAGATCCTGCTACTAGTTTGTTGTGTGTGTGTGTGTGTGTGTGTGTGTGTGTGTGTGTGTGTGTGTGTGTGTGTGTGTGTGTGTGTGTGTGTGTGTGCGTGTGTGCGTGTGTGTGTGTGTGTGTGTGTGCATGTACAGTATGTATTCATGTATGTATAAAATGCCTGGCCAATTATTATAATTATATATAATTATATACGTATATAATATAATTATAAGGTATTAATCTTCATATTGTCACTTTAATGCTACATTTCACATCCAGACGTATGTTTATATAAGTAAAATCAGTCAGTAAAATTTTCAGCAGTTAAAATGAAAAAGAAAGCCAAAGAAACCAATCCTAAATTGATTAATTCCTAATGTGAAGATTTTCCTTGTTTTAAAGCCATCTTAAGCCAAGCCACAGAATCCTCCTTTCTATTTTACTTTGGGCATTTCCCCAGACACCCAAGGAAATATAAGAACCTGGAGACAAGAGGCATAATTATTACCAGACACCACATGACCCTGACTCAGCTTTAACACACATGAGTAATGAATCAGTCAGAAAGCTTTCAGTCCAATAATAAAGAAACAGTTTACAATTTTTCTGACTTCAATCAGAAACTGTAATCCATCAAATGATTTGTGGCTCATTTGACACTGAGCTTAATGCTTATTCTGTTCTTTATGTAAATCCAGCCACAATGAAACTGTAGTAATCTGATGTTTTATAATGACAGTGATATATTGATCATAAAATTTTACATTTTTGGTCATTAAAACAAGTTTAAAAAGTGTTTTTATTTTATTTTATTTCTGTTCTTCTGTCTAATGTAATCATCTTAAAGTTTGCTTACACAGTACTTTTTATTATTATTATTATTTAAATGTCAGCTCCAAAATAATAATAATAATAATAATAATAATAATAATAATAACAATACAGTAGTCTATATGAACTTAATGAACCCATTTTGCTTTCATTAATAAATGAATGTACCTAGCAGTTAAGAGTCATAGTTAAATCCAAATAGCCCATCATGCAACATGCCTTTAAACTCACTCACTCACTCATCGTCTATATCACTTTATCCTGTATTCAGGGATGCAGGGGGCCTGGAGGCTATCCCAGGAGACTTAGGGCGCAAGGCAGGGTACACCCTAGACAGGGTGCCAATCCATCACAGGGCACACACACTCATTCACACACTAAGGACAATTTGGGAACGCCAATTAGCCTAATATGCATGTCTTTGGACCGTGGGAGGAAACTGGAGTACCTGGAGGAAACCCACCAAGCATGCAAGGGAAAACATGCAAACTCCATGCACACAGAGAGGGGAATCAAACCTGGCCGGGAATCGACCCGGACCCTGGAGATGCAAGGCAACAGTGCTAACCACTACACCACCGTGCCGCCTTTAAACTTATGCACCTAAAAAACTTGCACATTTTTTTTTTCATTATCATACCTTTTGGGATTAGAGGATCAATAAATTACAAACCCTGTTTGAGTTTAACTTCATACACTGATAAAAAAATAAAAATAAAAATAAATTTGGTACTGAAATGTATTTTTTCATTCATGGAGATGTTTGACTTAATGCAAGCAAGCTGTGCTAATTTCGGTGGTTCAGTGGTTAAGGCTTTGAATTAGAAGTTAGAAAGTTGTATGTTCAAATCCTAACACTGCCAAGCTTCCATGGTTGCATCCTAGAATTCTGCTGCTTATAAATGCTTCAGAATATATAGTACCAGACCTCTGCTCCACTTCCATCAAACGCCTGCTCAATACAGGAAATGAAACACTTGTCTAATTATGAAATTATCATATGCAGTTTTTAGTAAGTTAATTTCAAAAGATATCAATATGCAAATATTTATGCAGTGTATTCGTACACTAAACATGCATATTTGCTTGGGGGGACGAGGGGACGGGGTTAAGATTGAATTATTAAAAATAAGGTTCATGCAGTTCACGCATTAAAGTGTGATTTGTCTGAGTTTTTTTTCGATAGCACTGCCTTTAAACACAAAAACTTGAGATAGATAGATAGATAGATAGATAGATAGATAGATAGAATAAAACCAATAATATGAAGGAGAAGTAGGTAAGCGTTCAAATAAACATGCAATACCAATGAAATCCAATATATAACTGCATGAATAGTCATAATTGTAATTGTCATATTAAATACACTAAATACAGTATGTATTTAATTCCAGTATGCTATGATTAATGCTTTTATGTGATTTATGTGATTAATGAAAAAAAATAACATCCAAAGTTACAAATAGGGTCTGAATACTGAATATAAACTTTTAATTACACACGTGGACAAAATTGTTGGTACCCTTCGGTCAATGAAAGAAAAATTCACAATGGTCACAGAAATAACTTTAATCTGACAAAAGTCATAATAAATAAGAATTCTATGAATGTTAACCAATGAAAGTCAGACATTGCTTTTCAACCATGCTTCAACGGAATTATAAAAAAAAATGAACTCATGGAACAGGCCTGGACAAAAATGATGGTACCCCTAACTTAATAGTTTGTTGCACAACCTTTTGAGGCAATCACTGCAATCAAACGATTCCTGTAACTGTCAATGAGACTTCTGCACCTCTCTGCAGGTATTTTGGCCCACTCCTCATGAGCAAGCTGCTCCAGTTGTTTCCGGTTTGAAGGGCGTCTTTTCCAGACAGCATGTTTCAGCTCCTTCCAAAGATGCTCAGTAGGATTGAGGTCAGGGCTCATAGAAGGCCACTTTAGAATAGTCCAATGTTTTCCTCTTAGCCATTCTTGGGTGTTTTTAGCTGTGTGTTTTGGGTCATTGTCCTGTTACAAGACCCATGACCTGCAACTGAGACCCAGCTTTCTGACACTGGCCAGCACATTTCTCTCTAGAATCCCTTGATAGTCTTGAGATTTCATTGTACCCTGCACAGATTTAAGACACCCTGTGCCAGATGCAGCAAAGCAGCCCCAGAACATAACAGAGCCTCCTCCATGTTTCACAGTAGGGACAGTGTTCTTTTCTTGATATGCTTCATTTTTCCATCTGTGAACATAGAGCTGATGTGCCTTGGCAAAAAGTTCCATTTTTGTCTCATCTGTCCATAGGACATTCTCCCAGAAGCTTTGTGGCTTGTCAACATGTAGTTTGGCATATTCCAGTCTGGCTTTTTTATGATTTGTTTTCAACAATGGTGTCCTCCTTGGTCGTCTCCCATGTAGTCCACTTTGGCTCAAACAACGACGGATGGTGCGATCTGACACTGATGTTCCTTGAGCATGAAGTTCACCTTGGATCTCTTTAGAAGTCTTTCTGGGCTCTTTTGTTACCATTCGGATTATCCGTCTGTTTGATTTGTCATCAATTTTCCTCCTGTGGCCACGTCCAGTGAGGTTGGCTACAGTCCCATGGATCTTAAATTTCTGAATAATATGTGCAACTGTAGTCACAGGAACATCTATCTGCTTGGAAATGGTCTTATAGCCTTTACCTTTAACATGCTTGTCTATAATTTTCTTTCAACTCTCCTGAGACAACTCTTTCCTTCACTTCCTCTGGTCCATGTTGAGTGTGGTACATACCATGTCACCAAACAACACAGTGACTACCTGGAGCCCTATATATAGGCCCACTGACTGATTACAAGATTGTAGACACCTGTGATGCTAATTAGTGGACACACCTTGAATTAACATGTCCCTTTGGTCATATTATTTTCAGTATTTTCTAGGGGTACCATCATTTTTGTCCAGGCCTGTTTGGCCCACTCCTCATGAGTTTATTTTTTAAAATAATTCTGTTGAAGCATGGTTGAAAAGCAATGTCTGACTTTCATTGGTTAACATTCATAGAATTTTTTTAATTATTACTTTTGTCAGATTAAAGTTATTTCTGTGACCATTGTGAGTTTTTCTTTCATTGACCAAAGGGTATCAACAATTTTGTCCACGTGTGTATGTGTGTGTATGTGTGTGTGTGTGTGTGTGTGTAGAATAACAACCTTGACGAAGTTTCCATTACTTCGGGCTTGAATATGACCTACAGTAGAACTGAAATTTTCACACAGTTATCTGTAACTATTTTTTTTTTACTTCCTCCTCACTTTTTCACAATCACATATATACACACATGCTCACACCCTCTCAGGCTCTCAAAGTTCGAGGCCAGGGGAGTCATAAATCGTGAGGTACTGATGTGATGTGTCGGGCATATCTGATAGAGCTCTGCTCACCTCCGCATGGAGGCCCTGTGCCCTGGGAGAGGGCAGTGTCTGCCAGCATCTCTCACTCAGCGCTATCACTCATTGCTGCTGACACAAAGCAAACACCCCATATCTGAGAAAAATACAAGCACTTTTTTCTTTATTCGCATCTTTCATTGTCCTTGTTTTTCATATGAAAATGATCCATATTTGGTACTAGGAAAAGAGTTTACTGTATGTGTATTTTATGAATATCCTGCAGTAATGGGATGTATAGAATGCTAATGTGCTAATTGAACTTAGCGTGAATTGATATTATATCAGTCTATGTCCAGTTTTCCTAAAACCACTGTGTTAGAACCATTCCATAACAAATAATATCAAATTAAAACCTTTAAAATCCAGATCTGTTTCAGCAACACAGCACATGTAGGCGATTATGCTGTGTTAAAATATTTTATATTTGGAAGGCTTCAGACACCAAACTGTGCAATTTGGTTTTCAGATATGTCAGGTAGAACAAAAGTTATCATTATTTTTAGGACGTGTAAAGTTTACCATGACCTGAATATGGGAATGCCATCGCAAAAAAGTGGAACGTGAGCATAATTTTTTTTGTTCATAGAAAAAAACAAAAGAAATGGGAAACAACCAGAAAACCTGGGTTTTAAGGGTTACAAAAACAGAATTCCAACCGGCATACAAACATGCCAGCGGCAGACTCCATCTCCCAGCTTCCCTGAAGCAGCATGTAACGATATTGAGTTTATTCGTTTTTTTGTGCTTGCTTTGTCTCTATGTCACTGCTGGTGGAGGGATGAGGGAGTGTACCTTTCCTTGTTGTTGCAGGTCCCACCCTCTTCAGTGTGCCTGCAATCAATTGGTTGCTGCCCTGCCTGTCCTTTGTTGGTCCCGGCACCTGCCGGATGATTGGGTATCCAGGAAAACCAGAGGCCTACTTAAGGCCTTCAGACCACAGTGTTACAGACCATGGTTTGCTTACTGATTATTCCATAATTTATCATAAAAAGTTATTCTATGTATGTCCCCTTGCTACGCTTAGACTTTCTTTTTTTTACTGATTGCTTGGTTTTTGTTGGCCTATTCCGTGTATGACCTTTTGCTTGTTTTCATTAAATTTTTGTGTTTGCCCTTCTTTATTTTTGTTGGTTTGAATTGTGAATACTTTTTGTATATATTTGTATTTAATTGGTGGCTTAGTAAGGAGTCGACACCATTTTGTTTATACCTGGTTTTCTCCTGGTTTGTGGTTAGTAAGGGAGTAAGGGAAGTATATTGTATTTGTGTTTTATTTCTTTGGTGTAGGTTAGTGTCACGGCGTGCGCCTGTGATGGGCGTGCGCCCAAATCTATTATCGCCCCTCGCTCAGTTCGTAGGCTCCCTAAGTAGGCGGCACCCCTTCTGCAGGTGTGCAAAGGGACGGGGCCGCCTACGCGGGCCGGCTGGCAGTGATCAACGTTAATAGGATCTCGGGCTTGCTCCGCATTATAAAAGCAAGGCGCGGAGTTTAGTCCGGGGTCCGAGAAGAGCGTAACGCGGTGGAGCGCGAGAGTGGCATGGGAGTGGGGCAATGGAACGTGCCCCCAGAGACTTAAAAGGACATTGGATTTCCGCCCCTTTGATGAAAGAGCTGCACGAGCTCCCACGTTTATACTCCGTTCCCGCGTCGAGCCCGCCTTCGCGTCCCCGCCGCCGAAGAGGAAAAGGCCGCGAGGAGGACAGCGTTAAGGCCGCCGATCCCAGCCGGGAAAGCCGCCCGGCCGACGGACGTCCGAGCGAAACTCCCGTCTGAGGCCGCGCCCGCAGAGAGCTGCATTTTTTTTCTTTTCATTCCTGTTACGGTTCGACCTAGACCAGGACATAACACAGCACACCTAATTACTGACTCATACCTGCACTCAAATTTACTCCCTTCATTCCCTTCCACACTAATTGACTCGGCACTCCACATATTACATGTCTTTTGTCCAATGCTTGTATTTTAGAATCCTGCTCCTGCTTGTCCACACTGAATGTGCTGAACACTATGATGCAGCAGAAGGGGTTAATCTACAGGGGGCTCTTGCAGCACAAGGTTGCTTCCCATTAACTACAACAACAGTCCAGATGGCTCAGCCACAAGTCTTTGCTGGCCTCAACCCCATCCAACCCACCAGCAGCAGTGTCACCTACCATCTCACCCATTTCATAGCCAGACAAATACTCCAGGGAGCCCACCATATGCAGAGGATTTCTGCTCCAGTGCTCCTTGTGTTTTGCAGGCCAAGAAGGGATCCCAAAGCAGAGTGAAATTGCCATTTTCTTTTCACTATTCATGGGAAAGAAACTCCAGTGGGCCACAGCAGTCTGGAAACAAGATGCTAATGACCTAACTTTGAGTTCCTTCAATGTTTTCTGAAAACGTTCAAGTTGTATCAACCACCATAGAAACTCAGTCACCGTCGTCGTCTCTTCCCCCCCCCCCCCTCACCCCCCACCCCCCCAGGGGGGAGCAGAAGCAAAGCCTGAAAATCCTTCCACCTCATTGCCCCATGACTGCACAATCAAGCTACACACGGGCACCACACCCTCTTTCTTAGAAAGAAACCAAAGTGATGGAGGAATATTTATCAGAGGCTATGCACCAACAGTACTTTGGACCCTCAACATCACTGATGCCTGCAGGCTTCTTCTTTGTTTTAGAACATCTAGAGTGTTTTCATGAAACGTGTGATGCGTGGAAGAATGCTTTCATCACCAGCTCGGATGCTGAGAATACTACATAATACCATATGGGATCCTTTTGGCTCCTGCAATCTTTCAGTGTCTTGTGAACAACGTGATCTGCTACATCCTGGGGTGATATACTGTAACATATATTGATGACATCTGGATTTACTCCCCTAATCTCTCCCCTCACATAAACCACATTAAAAGTGCTGTCACGCCCACCAGTTTATCAGCTCTACATGAAAGAGGAGAAATGTGGATTTCATGTGACAAGTGGCATTCCTTGGGAGTCAAAGCACTACTCCCCCAAATTCAGTGAAAAAGAAAATCTGTACCCATTAGCATTTTTCTCCAAGAAGAAACTATAATGAGCTGCTAACTATTAAGCTGCCATTAGAGGAAAGGTGACACGGGCTCGAAGGGGCACAGTACTAATCCTAATCTTCACTGCTAAGTATGATTTAAAGTAATAAAAAAAAACCAAGTAACTAAATGCCAGGTAAGCTCATGAGATTATTTCATTCACCTGTTTCAACTTCACACCCATTCAAAGAATACTAAAGTTGTCCTTTCATAGAAAAATACATCCTCACAGAATCCCATTTTTAGAAGCTTTTAAAAACCTTTTTTTTTTAGAAGTTCTTAAGCACATCCTAACTTTGCCCAAAAATTAAATGAGTTTTTATTTTATTATAATTTTTTCCCCAACCAGCTTTATTGCTACCTAATCAAATATGCTCATACTTCACCTCCATAAGGGCACCCCGGCACACACATGACTTTTCAGTTCATCCATATCCCACATTTTTCCTGACAATTTGTGGCTCAACCTGTTGCCCAGCTTTAGATCAGCAATACCTTGATTTACATGGAAGATATTAATGAAGATATCAATGAAGGAGGGCAATTGTTTGGGCTTTTAAAAAAATTAAAAAATAAACTTAATGCAACACTCCAGAACCAAGTTAACACTGTACATCCTTAAAAAAAAAAAAAACACACAAGATTTCATTTATTTCAGCACAATTTAGCCCTTTTCAAAGAATTTTCTTTCCTATTAGTTATACAGGAGTTGCCGAACTTCATAGATGCATAAATGCATAATCGGTTAGGGCATTTAATGTTATTGGAAGAATTTGTACTGATTTTAGCACTGTTTTGCAGCCATGTAAAATAAAAGACAGCTAACAGGCTACTTAAACCCAACATGTGTACTAATGTAAGCTAGTCAGCTTAACTAATGCTTCTCCAAAGTGCTTCTATCTGATTTAAGTAAATTTTAAGAAAACTATCTCCATGTTTTGTCTAACGTAAAATCAAATACTAGCAAGCATAGAATTGGCCTAATGATCGTTATATTAAACCATAAGCTAAACGGTTCATTTCTGCCCCCTATAACTTTATATACAGTAATCCAAGTTTTTTTCCTTTTCGACAGACAGACAGATTCAGAAATGAGTCCAGATTATCCAAATTGTTGATAAAAGCTTCTTCTCTTTCTCCATTCACAACCTTGGGTCAGCTGAGAAGAGAGACAGCTTGGCGCTTGTCTGACCCTACTTCTCACATTGCTCTTGTGTGGCCACAAAGAGATTTGCCCAATGAGAAAAGGAAACTCAAAGACAGGTTCACAAGGCAAAAAAAAATCTCAGTTTATTAGCAGTTATACAATAAATATAAACTTTTAATTTTAATGATCTTTTTTCACACAAGGCACTGAGGGCTACAACTGACTGGTTTATAGCCTAAGACATATTACATATAATGGCAATGTGCATAAAATGTGGGGAAAACTACTGCCATATATGGAGTTTTTTCAACAAATGGTGAAGGAACAGACTTGCTTTTCATGAGGTATCATATCTCTGGAGGTCAAATGTGGAACAAATTGTCCTAGCAGTGAAGATACAAGTGCAGGTGTGAGCGCAGCAGACAGAGACTAAGTTATTACTGCTAAATATTCTTACAATAGAAAACTGTGCATATGTAAGAGAAACAGCCCCAGCTGCACATACTGTACCATTAGGATCTATGCTCATATATGTAAAACCATTACCTAAAGGAATAATGAGCAATAAGTTGCCAGAAACTTCTTGTCTCTATTAGCGATATTTGTGAATGAATTATTTAGTACTATCCTGATAATGCAGTTTTTAAAATAAATAAATAAATAAATGAAAGCATTTTTGTCATGATCCACTCCTGGTTTTATTGTTTACTCACTCTTTTTTTCTGAGTTGCAGTTCACCCTCCATCAGTTACTGTAAGTTCAATCTACTGCCATTCCAATCTGCTCCTGTGTATAATTAACCTGCTTCTCTGCTCTACAAATTTCAGTCACAGTTCACTCTCTGCCAGATTGCGTTTTCAATCTGTTAATGAATCTGCTGTAGATTTACCTCTGCCTGTTCCTGGATCTGCTCTCAGCCTGCTTCTTGTCTGTAGCTCCGCAAATCTGTCTGCATGTTCCTCTCAGTAAAATTCCTTCAAGTTTGGATTTTGCCTCTGCCCTGTCTCCCCTGTAATATATATCTACTAGAAATGTGTCTTTTTTTTTGGACTGTTTATTTAAATTGGATTCTGTCTCAGCCTTTGATCTGGTTGTTTACCTGGTCTCTAACCATTGTTTTCCCTGTGGATTTGGATTTTGTTTCTGTCTCTCTGGTTTCAATCCACGCTAGTCTTGAAACTAACACAGCTTAGCATCAGCACACCACTCTGTGACTGCACCCTGGACTTCCTTACAAACAGACCACAGAGTGCTCAACTGGACAACCCCACTTCTCCAATCTCACCTTCAGCACTGGAGTTTTCTGAACCTTGTACAGTAGAATCATGTAAGGACAATAACCTGGAACTTAACATCAAGAAGATCATAGGAGCTGAAAATCAAACTCACGCTCACATTCACTTCAGTGGAGCTGTTGCTGAGCTTGTACCCAGTTTCAAGTTCCATAGAGTCCACATCTCTGGGGACATCACCTGGTCACTGTCCTCTTGTCTCTGATTAGAATGACACAACAGTGCCAACACATTTCTATTCGTGGTGCAAGAAACACCATACGCTTCAACTGGCTTCACCCCTTCGAACTTCTGTTTGGACAGAGGCCCCGCGATCTGCTAGACGTGGCAAAGGAAGCAAGGGATGAGCAGCCCTCACTTTTTCTATCTGTAGTTGAATATGTCAAAGTTCTGCAAACTAATAGTCACAGAGGGAAGAAAAATGTGCCTATGACCATCCTGCACAACCACGGGAGTTCCAGGTCGCCAACCGAGTGCTTTTGCTCCTTCCCAGTGCCTCCTGCAATTTTCCAAGCCGTGCACAGGGACTGGTTGGGCTGGTGAATTACAGACTGCCAGGTAAGCGCAAAAGCAATAAGTTGTACTGTATCATATTAACAAAAAAGGTGGATTGGATCGATACTGGGCATCTCAGCTCTTGCCTCTCTTTCGTCTGCCAACCAGGGCCGCAAACTGATGAAATGAGAAAAGCAACTGATGCTTACACAAAATCAAGAGCTGGGCAATCTGGTGAAACAGTTCAATGATGTGTCCATGATTTCAAAATGAAGCCAGGTTTTTTGTCCACTCTAGATCCGACAAAGCGCTATTGGCAGGTAACCCTTACAGTGGAGGCTAAGGAGAAAACTGCCTTCACTACAAACCTGGGACACTGGCAGTAGCTGGGTTCTCCCCTTCAGTCTGCACCATCATCATCTTGGATGATGTCATCAATCACACCCATGTCTGGCAGTTTCTATACCACCTCAAAAAAAAAGTGTTTCAAAAGGTGAACCTCACAGCAAATACCAAAAAGTGTCACTTGGGGCTGTACAGGATCGGACATGGGATGCTAAGACTACAAGAGAAGTGGAGGCAGTCTGAATGTACCTGCAGCCAAAAACAAAAAAACAGGTACATGCCTTCTTGGGTCTTGCAAATTATTATTGCCATTTTGTCCCCGGTTTTTCCTCTATGGCAGCACCCCTCTGAAAGGTGGAGAATGGAGAAAGAAGAGCATTTACATTTCTCCTGAATGAGGAAAGAGGAAAATGTGTTCAGGCAACTCAAGGGCCACCTAACCTGTTCCACCATCCTCCATAACCCCGACTTGGATCGCCCACTCCTGGTACACACAGACACCTCCAAGAAGGGGATCGGGATGGTCTTGTCTCAGGCGTTTGATGGTGAAGAACACTCCATCCTGTATGTGAGTAGAAAACTCTCACCCACCGAGCAAAACTCTGCTACAAAAGAGAGTGAAGTCCTTGCCATGAAGTGGGCAATAGAGGAGCTTAGGTATTATCTAGATATCTGGCACTGATAACTGACCATGCTCCTCTACATTTGCTGGCAGGGACAAAAGACACCAACCCTCGAATAACAAGGTGGTTTCTCTCACTTTCTTGTTTTTCGCGGTTCACAGCACCAGAGCTCTACACGGAAACGAAGATGGACTGTGAAGAAAACATGTGATGTTCTCACCGACAGGTGTGAGCTCGAAGCTGAGGGGGTGGCACTGTGATGGTTGGCTTGCAACCAGCTTGCAACCTTCTCGCTCGAATTCGTCAACTACTGTATGTGTGCCCTGAGCATTCACCATTTCAGACACGCAGCGCTCACCATTCTGCTGTAACCTGCGGCCTATAAAAGAGCTGCAGAAGTGAGTAGATACTTTCCTAACACATATTTATGCTCGTCTCTTGTTTCAACAGACTCCCCAAGCTCCAACTCGAATTCGCCAAGAAGGAAACTGCTCTCCACATGCTCCCATGTGCACCCCACCGCCTCTGCCTCTAATGTGCCTCCTACTCCATGTTTCACACCTGGCCTGCTCGGCTCTCCATGACTTTGAGGTCTTTACCTGCACAGAGCTATGACCCTGTGGACCCACGTCTGTACTTTAAGTGCCTCTGCTACCACACTAAAACCCCAGAGTATACCCCTGAGTATTACCATCATTAAAAGCTGTTAATCGAGTTTCCGTGTTTCTTTCCACCTGCCAACCTTTTATGGCAAAAAATAAAAAAATAAAAATCTAAGTACCTCATGATTCAATATCCATAGATTCACATTTACTGTAGCAACAATAACTTGAAGTATTTGTTTTCTGTTAACTTTATCTGTCTTCCACATCATTGTGGTGGAATTTTGGCACAGTTATTTGCCTAATACTAAAACCCAGTATAATCAGAAGATATGTTTTTTTTCCTATGCAAAAACACATTGAATTAAAAGATGGAGTACTAACATTTTAACATAACTGTAAATAATAAAGCAAAGTAAAAACCTACCTTTGTTTCTTTATCTCATCTCATGCTACACTAATGCGGTTACCGCAGCGTTTCTCTTGTGTTTGTATACCATCAAGGTAGAAAGTTTTCTCAGAATGCTGGAACCATGATCAGCCTGCCTGCTTCATGTCTGAAACGCTGGCCTCCCTGGAACTTCTTTAATGGCTCAGACATGTGGAAATAGATTGGAGTGAGGTCAGGGTTATACAGGGAATGTTGCAATAACTCCCAGCTGAGTTTCTGTTATGTACAGGTGGTGTTTGTGAATTATTGTGTGTACAGTTCCCACAGAAAGATGCATCTCCTCCATAAGTTGGTGACAAGTTGTCTGTTGATATTCATAGATCAGGAGTTCCACTAGCTTAATGTTCATGGGAACAACTGCAATGGGCTCCGAGCGACCTCGACCAGGATCGTCAATAACAGACATACGGCCTTCTTTAAAACTTTTGCACCATTCAGATGTTTTACTGTGTGATTTAGAGACTCATTGCCATACTCTGCTTGAAGACGTCTATAAAGAGCTACCAGTGCCTAACTACTGTACATGAAATTATCTTAATTAGAATCATTTTATCAAAGTGTGTTTCTGAGTACAACACTTTAATGTGTACACAGCCAAGAAAGATAAAGGACTTCCCCCCAAAATTGCTTTGTTTGCTTCTTGTAAATGAAAGATTTCATTGTGAGGGAGGTGTTAAGTGTTCACGTGGGCTGGAGCTGGTTCCCTTGATGCACTGTACAGTATAACCATGTGGTCAGCTTCTGTTATTTCCAGTGTCTGGATGTGCTACTTGCTGAAAAATGAGATTCATGGACATAATGTTGTTCATTCAGAAAAATTGGGTTTAATTGTAGAATGTTAAATTATTATTGGTATCATCATCATCATTATCTGTGGCTAACAACGATGTTGTGGAGTGTAATGCGTTTTAAATGGAGTTTGTGTAAAAAGCTTCACCATGATTTTTTCAAGTAAACTATCAAGGGCAGCAAGTGTCAAAGCAGCCTGGGAAAGTTTTAAATGCACTGCGCACACACACACACACACACACACACGCTATCACACTGATAGAAATCCTTTGTGATGCTATATGAAATTATATGAGACTATACGGATCATTTAATGACTTTTTATTTCGCTGATGAATGAATCTGTTCAGGGTCTGACCTAGGAATTATGATTCCTCTAAGTCTGTAGTGTGAGCAAGCTACTCTTTTGTTCCTTATTGCCAGAAATCATAGAACAGCTGACATGTTAATGGCTCTGAAAAAGTACAGCTACTAATATCAGCACAGGGCTCTTATCCTGATAAATGACGGTGCAATGGAAAATCCAGACTCATATTCCAGGCCAAAAGTTTAGGATGTGATAAATAGTAGACAACACATAGATACTTCATAGACAGGAGGGTTAACCTGACATTTTTTCATCCTACCTGCGGCCTTTGATTAAACCAATTGAATCATTTAAAAGTGCATGATGTAAGATCATTTATGGCTTACATTCAATTATGGATATTGACATTATTATAATTTTCATTAAAATTGGAATAAGTAATGAGTAAGTAAAATACACACTTTTCGCTGTCTGTACTGAGTAAAAATCTTTGAGACATGAGCCATAGTAATGAGCTGCAAGTAAAGCTGGGCTTCAGCCAAAGTCTAACTCACAGCATGAGAGTGAGACAGATCTGGTTTAAGACAAACAGCTGGAGAGGTGGAGAGAGAAATAGCCAGAAAGTGAATGAAGCTTCATGCTACACATGTACACAACAGTGTAATACTTATGGTAAGCTTTCTTGCTTTACCATTTTACTAGACAAACACTAAAACATGTATTAAAGGCTTTTTTATTTCAACAAGTACTAGACATGTTAAATACACACTTGAAAACTGGGGTTTCTGTAAGAGGTTAGGGATCTGGATGTAGGAATTTAAACATGAGAAATCATTTTCCCTTAAAATAGTTCCTTAGGGTTTACAGCTACAATAACAATAATTTAATAATACTTGAGGAATTTAGGAAGCATGTGTCTGGGATAAAGAAATAGTGCTGTTAGGAGCTGTCTAAAAAATCATGTTCCTGGATTGAAATGTTTTCTAATCATTTATTCGATTATTTTAATTGATTTCTTGATGTCAGGGTTATGAAGGATCCAGAAGGAACCAGGTACACTGCTTGTAAGATGTGAATCCACCCTGGAGAAGACGCCAGCGCATGCATACATTCACACATACTGTAGTGACAAGTGCCTAGACCCAAAGGAAACCTTCTTACACATGCAAGTAGATTAGTAACATTAATCTTGTTTAAAGATTAATGTTGTTTGCTCATTGTCCAGTAATAGGAATGTTTGGAGTGTTCGGGGACAAGTCAGACAAAAATGGTGGTTTTATTCCACTATGACATGGTTTGGGCCCAGTTGTGCCCAAGTTATTGTGATTGATAACACTTACACTTTTGATACAGTACAAAGCCAAGGAATCTATGCCTGAAGCTGTTCTAGTGGGCCAACAGCATACTAATATATTAATACGGTTTTTTTCCTTCAATTTGTAATTATACCATGTATCAAATGATCTAATTATAAATGCTCCTGTTTGTGTAAACAAACTGAATTTTTTTTTCTTGTTTTCTTTGGAAAAAATTATTTTGCAAACAAGGGTATCCACCATGTGAAAGCAATAATGAAAAATAACATTACATAACTTGTACACAAACATGCAATTTCTGTTCACTTTACTAATTGGAGCAGAAAAAGGTTAATTAAGGGTATATTGAAGGTGTACACTTCTGCCAGCAAATGTGTGTGTTTGTGTTTTAAGAGAGAGAGAGAATGAAAAGCTTTTATTATAGACAGAAATGACAATAAGAAGAAACTTAGTTTGCTGTGCTGGGTGACTGTACCTGAGAACTTTCACTGGATTTCACCGCGACTCAGTCTCAGTATCGATGGCATCTGATGTAGCGCATGCAGGATTTGAATGAGCAGAGAATAAGAAAGCGTTTTTTAATTTTGGTTTGGCCATTTGTTTTTCGTGCCAGTTGTCGATGTTCAAATGTTGAATGTCATGCACGCTCCTGCAGTCTTGTGCCAAGCAGACAGACACAGAACTTAAAGATTGCTGCATGCTTTTTTTTTGTTTTGTTTTTTGTCTGGGATTGTCACCACTGGAGGAGACAGTCTGGATAAAAACTAGTCACTAAATAAAGAGAGTCTGGATAAAAACTGTTGTTCCCCAGTCACTGCTGTGCAGGTGTGAATGTGTTACATCAGTTCATTTCTAACTGTGGTGAGAGCAAAAATAGATGCACCACTTGTGATTTGCACGAACAAGAGTAGAGTGCAAGTCTAAAGTTGTACTTGGTGTGGAAGAGCATAAACAGAATCATTTGGATATTTGGAAAATTTGGACAGATACTCTAAGGAAGATGACAGTTTGTTAAAGTGAATACTGGTGAAGAGACATGGATGCATCACTGCGAGCCTGTGAGTAAACAGCAGGGTATGGAAACATCCTCAATCACTGACCAAGAAAATGTTCCAAAGCCAACCATCAGCAGGAAAACTGATACTTACAGTTTTCTGGGATTGTCAAGGCCCAGTATTGGAACATGATCAGGAAAAAGATTCAACAATCAACAGTGCTCATTTTAGTGATGCTGCAGATCAGCCTAAAGCATTTTGTAATGAGGAAACCCGAAAGTTGTTGACAGATGGCAAACGTTTTTGATAGCCAGAGTGCTATAGTGTGTATGTATACATGCATACAGTTGATATAAGTTTAAAAAGTTCATAAAGGTGAACTATTTAAAAAAAAAACTTTTAATGATTACAGTACACATTACTGTAATGATTACAGCTTACAGTTCATGAAAGTTAAGGACATGCAACCAGAATCGTGGGAAAGATGTCTAACTCGACAGTTGTCCAGAAGACAATCAACACCCTCCACAAGGAGGACATGCCACAGAAAGTGCTGGATGCATATTCATGCAAAGTTGACCGGAAAGGCAAAGTGGTAGGAAAAGGTGCACAAGCAACAGGGATGATAACAGGGAATATTTAAGAATTTGGGAGCTTCACAAGGAGTGGAATGAAGTGGCTGAAGCCAGTGCATGAGGAACCACCACACACAGATATCTCAGGAAATGGGCTACAACCAGTGCATCCTCAAACAGTGCAGACTCAAACCTCTCCTGAACCAGAGTCAATGTCAGAAGCATCTTACCTGGGCTAAGGAGAAAAAAAAACAGACCACTGCTTAGCAGTCCAAAGTCTTCTTTTCCGATGGAAAGGAATCTTTTGTTTCATTTGAAAACTAAGGTCCCAGAGTTTGGAGGAAGAGTGCAGAGGCACAGTCTCTGATGATTTGGGGTGACATGTCATCTGCTGGTCCATTGTGGTTTAGCCAGTCCAAAGTCAATGCAGTCGTCTACCAGGAGTTTTTGAGTATTTCTAAGTCTGCTGACAGGTTTTATTGCAATGCTGATTTCGGTTTCCAGGTGGACTTAGCACATGCCCATAGCGACCATTATTTTACTGGACTTGAATAACCAGCCAACTCAGCTGACCTGAACCCCATGGTGAATAGGAGGAAGATGAGAAACACCTGACATTTCTGTTTTGTAAACCCTTTTTTGATTGATCTTAGGAACCATATAATAATTTGAGATATTTGATTTATTTTCATTAGCTGTACTCATCACATTTAAAACAAAAAAAAGGTTTGATATATCTCTCATTTTTATATTATACTGTAAAAATACTTTTATATGAAAAAAGTATGATTTATATGATTTTTTACTTTTATATGATATGAAGTTTTTTGTGATACATTGTATACATTGTTCCACCATGCATATTGTGATCCTATTTAGGCATCAGTGAGGTTATACAAAGTAAAAGACAAGCACTGGTCATACCTACTGAACTGGTCATACAGTAAAGTCATGTGTAAAAGTTTATGCTCCCCTGTTAATTATCTGTTTTTTTTTGTACTAGAACATAATAAAAATAATCTGATAGTAATGTCTCTAAGACAAGCAGTTGTTGATGACCTCAATATGGAAATTGTTATAGAACCATTTTCAAACAATTTGAAGTTTAACATTCTCCAGTGAAAAAGATTACTCTCAAGTGGAAAGCATTCAACAGTTGCCAATCTTCCAAGAAGTGGACATCCCACGTGCAATGCTCAGAGAAATACAAAATATCCAAAAGATCTTACAGGTGCCACTGAGCATATCACATGTTAAAGTCAATGACAGCACAATTAGAAGAAGACTGAACAAGTATGGCTTGTTTGAAAGGGTTGCCAGGAGAAAACTCCTCTTAAAAGGACAAGCATGACTGAGGTTCGTCAAACTGCATTTGAACAAACCACAAGACTTCTGGAACAATGTCCAATAGACAGCTGAGACCAAAGTGGAGTTGTTTGGCTTTAATGCTCCATGCCCTGTTTGGCAAAAACCAAATAGCACTTCAGTAGAAATACCTCATGCCTGTTTTTACCTGGGCAAATTGCAGTCACTGAGTTGACCATGAACTCCTCTGTATACCGGAGTATTCTAGAGGCAAATATGAGGCCATCTGTCCGAGAACTAGAACTTTGTCGGAATATGGTCCTGCAACAGGACATCTGAGATAACCCAGTAAATGTATGGCTGAAAAATAAAAGAATTAAGGTTTTAGATTGACCTAGTCAAATTCCAGACCCAAGTGAAATGCTGTGGCAGGACCTCAACATAGCTGTGCAGATGTGAATTCGCGAAACCCTCAATGAACTGATGTTGAAAAGAACAATGGATCAATATGGGGTAAGGCAATGATAACTTCAAAGTTATTGCTTTTAAAGATGCATCTACCAGCTATTGAATCAGCGGTGTACTTGGTGTTACCCGCATGTGTTTTTCTTTTTGGTCTATTGAATTTTTGTTAAATAAATAATAGCAAGGTGAAAAAAATTATATTTTGTTATTCTTTTGAGGTTGTCTTTTCACACAGACACACACACACACACACAATAAATAAATAAAGATGGAGCACTAACTTTTACACATGACTGAACATTTTAATGTACAATTAATTTGACTCTGATTCCTGCTAATGTCAAATGACTAGAGTTTATTTAGACTTCATTTTTATCTTGTTGGCACAATGTAACTGAAGAGGAAAACAAGAAAGAAATAAACATCAAGATGCAAGACATTCACAGGAATTCAATTGTTCTTTTAAATATATGTACATGCGAATTTCTATCACTCTGATGCCAACTACTGTATGTTGTTTCAATCTTGCTTAAAGGTTTCCTTAACACCCTCTTTTACAACATTAATTTCAGGCCCTTTTATCCTTTGCTGTATTACTGTCCAATTACTGGCAATTTTACTGTCCAGCTTCCAGTGTTGGTATTACACATGCATCAGAGGCAAGTCCTCGGAGGTTGGAAGTACTGTACTGTATATCCAGGACAATATTTGCTGTAACTGTAATCTGTGATGGGAAGAGTGAATAAATATAAGAAAAATATGGACATTTTAAGGTGCTTTGAATGTCCAGGGTTTATTCCAAAGGTAGGCGAATCTCATGCGAAAATACTATTAACCACTTGTTAGTGACAGCTTCACTGGTGTTCATTATTAATTTGCTTTCTAACCCTATGGAAGCACTTGACTGTAAGACACATTAGCAAAAAGTTTTTTTTTTCTTTAAAAAAGAGCTCAATTATATAACACCCTACAGTGTGGAAATTAACACAAATAACCAAACATACAAACAGGTCAGTACAGAAATTTCTTTGACATACGACATATTTAGATTCTAATCAGTTACTCTGAAGGTCCCAGATAAGCCTAAAGAATATGAGTTTGTAAAAGATTTCCTTTGCTTTGAGACTACAAGCTTAGGTAAAGGAAAAGACATAGGAGAAAAGTAGAAGATAAAATACATCATGGGTACTCTCAAGATCCCTATGGTTTGACTTTTATATAAATAGTTATCAAAACATCTTATTATCAATACATTACAATTATCACAACACATCCCAATCATTCACATAACAGGCCAAGAATCACACAACCGAAATCACACAGAATTCAACACCCATACAGTATGGTGATGCTAAACATTATACAACAGTAATGCATGAGCACTATGGCTACCATACATACACATATACAGAAATGTAAATGTGAGTGCTTTATAAATGCGAGGTAATTGCATTATTAAAAAACATGATCTATGAAAAAAAAATCAAACCAATAAAAATAAAAAATATATATACAAATTAAGCTACCATTTCTAATGTGCATATGCAGTGAAATCTCTTGGTGCACCTTCACAGAGTTCAAACAGGACGCAAAAATAGTGGTGATAGCAGCCATCTTGGACTGACTCTGCAAGATGTTCCAAAGTTGTCAGTCATTAATATAAGAAAGAACTAATGAGCACTGAAGCTTATCTCCCTGGCCAGCCAGGCAGGAAAAAAAAAAAAAAAAAAGAAAAAGAAAGAAAGAACGTCAAACACAACAGTCCACATTTGCTTAATGAAGGGTATCGTCATTTCACAGCAAAACAGCATTTTAACCCTTCCTGTTTTAGTTACAGTTTTTAACAATTACCAAAAAAGCTAAAAGCTAAAAGGTCCCTCTTGCATTTGTATAATATACTCACAGAGACCATATTTCAAAAAAGGGGAAAAAAAGGAATCTCTCCCCACAATGTGAAATTCAAGACAGAATCAGATTCTCATCTCTGTGTCATCACTGTGCTCAAGGGAGTGCTCTGTGGTGCTAATCATTGAGGCTGATGGACCTTGTGTTACACCAAAAGGGGAAACAGCAGGTGATCGGGCTGCCAAAGGTGACAGCGATGGAGAGAAGCTAGGAGACATGGCTGCAGATGAGATGGAACCCTCATGACTAATAGGAGAGCGCCTAAGGGTTGCTAGGTGAGGAAATGTCCTAGTAATAGCAGGTTTGGGTGGAACAGACTTTGCACCAGGGTGGGCTACGGATGTAATTAGAGGGGGTGGTTTAGGATCTGTCTTGATTTTAGGTTGGAATGGTCTACGTGGGTTGTTGGGTGGTAGGCTCTCATCTTTGAGCCGGGCGATTTCTGTAAAAACACTGGCCAGAGGTTGGAACTGTGGGCACCAATTAAGAAGATAGTCCCAATTATAGCTGCCTCGCAGCTCCTCATCACTAGCAACAATAGCAGTGAGAGAGCCATCAATTGAAGGTTTGCCATCCTCTGGGAAGCCATAATCCTTTGGATGAGATATGTTCAGCCCTCTGCCCACTCCAAGGTAGCCACCTCCTTCATCTCTATAGACTGGGACTTGACCAGAGAGCAAGGTGCCACTTAAACTTCCCAATTTCTTCCCTTTGAACCACTGGCTTGAATCTAGAGTACCTGTTTCACCAGAGATGTCAGAGAGCTGGTCAGCATCCTGCTGTATACCTGAGTCCGGCCCTCGGGCAGAGATGTGTTCTTGCATGGAAGAGGTAATGCTTGCCACTCGTGGATACTCATTTATCATCCGAATTTCATCATCCTCTGCAGCCTCGGCTGATCCTCTTCCACTAGAATGTGATGGATCCAAGGAGCCTCCCCTTGTGTAGGAAGCTCCACCTCCCCCCTGATCACCAGCATAGCCTGGAAGAGTCTGGTGATAGATCCTCTCCCCACCTGCTGATTTAGTTTCATCTAACTGCATTGCTGTGTCTGAAGCTGCTGTCCCAGTGTTCTGACCTTTCTTCTTGTGTCTGGACTTTACTAGGTACAGGGCCACAGCAATTATGACTAAAATAACTATTACCCCAAGAGAGGCTGCAATAATGCTGATCAGGAGAATGTTGAAGTCAGTCACAAGTCCAAAGGATGTGTTGGTGACATCAATAGTTAACTGAGCAGTTGTAACCCTTGAATTTTCTAAAGGACTATGAGCAACGACATCCATGGTCATAAGGCGTGTCTCCTTTTTTGAATGGCTTTGGCTACTAGAACTACTAGCACTATCCATTTTGAGGTAAATCACACCAGTGGTCTTGTTGACATCAAAATATGGGGAGCTGCTTTGTAACGAGTACAGCACAATACCATCAACACCACCATCCTCATCTCTGGCTTGCACCTGACCAATACTCTGGCCCTTCTGGGCTCCCTCTGGTACCTCAAAGGAAAAAGCTGAGGAGGTAAAGACTGGATCATACTCATCTTCCCCTGTGACATAGACCTGCACAGTAACTGTAGCAGAGTTGTTGCCTGCGTCTATTGCCAAAGCCATGAAATGGAAAGAGTTCACCTTCTCAAAGTCAAATGACTGCCGAGAATGCACCTCTCCTGTGTTTTGATCCACCATGAAGGAGTCTTTTCCTTGACTAGATCTGTCCAATATAAAATACTTCAGCTGTCCGTAGACCCCAGTGTCATGGTCTATAGCATGAAGCACAGTGACTGCTGAATTAGGGGGCTGGTTTTCTCGTATGCTTGCAGTCATGGTCTCAATAGGGAAGTAAGGCCTGTTATCATTAATGTCCTTCACCTCCACATTGATAGGAGCTAGGGCAAAATGTCCATGACCATCTGAAGCTTGAATAATTACTACATGGGAAGGCTGAGATTCTCGGTCCAAAGGTTTCTGCAGACGGAGGGCTCCAGTCCACTGGTCTACAGAGAACAGACCCATGTCATCTCCAGAGCTAATGCTATACTTGATCTCTGCATTTGGAGCTGAATCTGGATCAGTTGCAGACAGCCGTAAGATTTCACTACCGGCTGATGCCCCTTCACTCAGGGAGACTACATACTCAGCACGGCTGAATGCTGGAGGATTGTCATTCACATCATTCACAGTAATAAAAGCAGCCACACTTGAGCTGCGCTGGGGAACCCCACGGTCAGACACCACAATGGTGAGGTTGTACCGAGATGTTATCTCATAGTCCAGCTGCTCTGCAAGGATCAGTGTGCCTACTGTTTGGAAGCCATGACCTTCTATGAAGCGTACACTACTCTCAATCTGGAAAGCATTTCCAATATTTCCACTTGCGATAGCAAAGTCAAACCCTGAGTTTTCTTGGGAGAGGTCACCATCCACTGCTTCCAGGGTCAGGATGGTGCCTCCAGGAAGCTGGTCCTCAGGAACGGTGGCTCTGTACTCTGACTGATGAAACATGGGAGCATTGTCATTCACATCTGTTAGCTGGACCTGGATGGTAGCAATGGCAGATAGAGATGGTTTTCCTCCATCATGAGCTTCAATAACCACCTTTACAGTTGGTCGCTCTGGGTCAAATTCAGCTTTTTGACTGGTAAACAATGTGCCTGTAAAAAAAAAGACATATTAAGTGGCTTTAAGTTTCATTTTTTCAAAATATCAATATTTTAATGTATTAGAATAAATATTAATAATTTACCATTACTGGAGTCAATGTAAAAGCCCTCTTTAGATGATGATACCAGTCGGTAGGTGACTTTTCCATTCTCTCCGGAGTCCTGATCTGTGGCTGTTACTGTAATTACAGGAGTGCCAGGTGGAGAATGTTCTGGCAGTGCCACCTGGGAAGCCACAAATGAGCAAGTTAACATCCTCTCTTTTGTCTATGTATATATAATTTCTTTAATTTCTATTACTATATGATATCTTGCTAATACTGTACGGCTAAGATGAGCCTGAAAGGAACAAACTGCGCAATCACTATATATTATTCACATATGTACCTGATACAGGTCTTGTGTAAATGTAGGCACGTTGTCATTCACATCTTCCACTAGTACTGTCAGATTAGCATTAGTCTGATGCTTAGAGTCTGAGGCTTTAACAGTTAGTGTGTACCACGTCTTCTCTTCATAGTTCAATGGAGACGTCAAAAACACCCTGCCACTGTAGGGGTGGATTCCAAACTTGCCCTGGGAGTTTTTGTCCAGATACAGAGAATATGACAGTGCTGGGCCTGAATCAACATCGTTCCCTGTCACCATGGTAATCTCTGTGCCGATAATGGAGTCTGGATAATGGAGTCATATACATAATATGCATTTAGTGAGGGTAGGAAACAACTGAAGATCTTTGATCTGAAGTTTATTGACTATGAATACACGAAACAGGTAAATAATTTGAAGATATAATTAATTTAAAGAAGAAGGCTGTTTTGAGGAGAAGGGCAAAAGATATATGTCTGCTCACTCACTTTCTGGCACTCGCACTTCTCTTGGTATCGGGATTGTGGGACTATTGTCATTGAGGTCGACAATAATCACAGTCACAGTGGCGGAGCCAACAAGCTTGGGGTTACCACGATCTGTTGCCGTAATCACTAGTCTGATACAAAAAAAGATTTTTTTAAACCAGTCAAAATATCACAATCAAGATATATTTTAAATGACCCGAAAAAGCTGAAAATACTTGTATAGAACTTGTAAAAAATGTACAGTATAAATATGTCTGTACAAATATGTGAAAGAGAAGTACAAGGGAAACCCTTTACAAACATCATATATATGCTGATAAAACTGAGCAAATTGAAGATGAGTACTTTTTTACAGAACACTAGGAAAAAACACAAACATTCCTCACACAAAGAGAAAGGAAGACTTACTTTGTCTGCATCCAGATCTCCCGGTCCATTATGGCTGCAGTGGTGAGGCTGCCAGTCAGAGGGTCAATTTTAAACAGCCCACTACGACCAGAAGACTGGATGGAATAGGTCACCTGACCATTTGGGCCCTGATCCACATCTTCAGCTACAACCTGAATAGAAATATTGTAACTATTAATATCGCAGTGTCTTCAATTTTTTGTCATGTCACTCAAAATGTAAAAAAATGTACTGTAAGGTAAACGATACATTACAGCAATTGGGGTACTGATCAAGCTTTGGTTTGTTTGCATGGAATAAAAAGAACACCTGTATAATTGGAGAATCATAGCCCTGTGCCTCATGCATATATGCCATGTAGTTTTGCAGCTGAAAGCGAGGCAAGTTGTCATTGACATCCTGCAGAATCAGGTTAACAGCCATGAAGGAGCTGGACGTTGCAGTTTCAGCCTTCACCACTAGACGGAGTCTTGGCGTGTCCTCAAAATCCAGGCCATTGGAGCTCTGTACCCAGATCTCACCTGTATGTAGCAACAGAAATGACAACGAAACTACAGTATTGCGCTCATCATGTGTCTAATTTATGAATATGTAGGCAGTTAATGCTTGTCCAACTATCCATTCATGTTTATATATTTTATCCAGTGTATGTACAGTATGTTCACGGGGTCACTGTGGGGTACACTCTAGATGGGGGACTCTAGATAGGCAGCCAATCACAGACTTTGGGGATAATGGAAACCAATTAGAGAACATGGCATGTCTTTGGCCTGTGAAAGGAAACTGGAGTAGACAGAGAATATAAGGAACATAAAGAGGAGACTGGAAAAAGGAAACGGAAAAAAGGAGCAATAGAAAATGTCATGTGACATGAGTCTAGACTGACCCTATACAAGAATGATGGACATTTCAGTGTAAGTGAACTGAAGGAAAGTGCACAGAGTGATGCACCCATCATGCATAGT
The DNA here is from genome assembly GCA_030347435.1 of Clarias fuscus. Taxonomy (NCBI): domain Eukaryota; kingdom Metazoa; phylum Chordata; class Actinopteri; order Siluriformes; family Clariidae; genus Clarias; species Clarias fuscus. The sequence goes on along the minus strand of CM059223.1, from coordinate 12,644,913 downwards.
GTCCACTGTACAAGCATCTGGAAGCTGTGTTATAATCTGGGGTTGAAATGTTGTAAAATAAATGTTTTCATATTTTGCATAAGGTTGTGGGAACAATACCACAGCATGATATAATTAAAGTTAAGGTGATCCTACAAAACATTATTTGGCAAGGCAACAACAGTTAGTTCCAGTCCTCTGATTTAATTGGTCCTGAGGTGTTCCAAGAGTGCTTATATCTGCTCTAACCACACTGGGACATTTCCATGTGTGTATCACTCCGCTTGTCCAGTGTTCACGGGGTCACTGTGGGGTACACTCTAGATGGGGGACTCTAGATAGGCAGCCAATCACAGACTTTGGGGATAATGGAAACCAATTAGAGAACATGGCATGTCTTTGGCCTGTGAAAGGAAACTGGAGTAGACAGAGAATATAAGGAACATAAAGAGGAGACTGGAAAAAGGAAACGGAAAAAAGGAGCAATAGAAAATGTCATGTGACATGAGTCTAGACTGACCCTATACAAGAATGATGGACATTTCAGTGTAAGTGAACTGAAGGAAAGTGCACAGAGTGATGCACCCATCATGCATAGTGTCCACTGTACAAGCATCTGGAAGCTGTGTTATAATCTGGGGTTGAAATGTTGTAAAATAAATGTTTTCATATTTTGCATAAGGTTGTGGGAACAATACCACAGCATGATATAATTAAAGTTAAGGTGATCCTACAAAACATTATTTGTCAAGGCAGCAACAGTTAGTTCCAGTCCTCTGATTTAATTGGTCCTGAGGTGTTCCAAGAGTGCTTATATCTGCTTATATCAATTTTGCATCCTCAATGTCTTTAGATCTCATCGGCCCAGTTTGGTGGCGATCGTATAAGTTCCCTAGGAGGAGTATATCAAAATCTCTCTCGTGTGTGTTTTTGCGAACGACCCAAAATAACCGGCCTCCTGTTGAGTTTAGCCCAGGACATGCAGTGCGAAAGTTGTTCTAAGTTGAGTTCTAAACATGTACCGAGTTTCGTGTGCCTACATGAAAGTGTGCATGAGCTAGGGAGCAAAATTTCTTGTGAGGGCCCCTGAGGCCCTCGAGCTACGCCCGTGGCCCAGACTCCCTGGCATCCGAATGGCAGCAGATTCCAACCTGTCTGCCAAGTTTCATGAGTTTTTGAGCATGTTAAGATCCCCGAAAAGACCAAAAGAGTGGCCCTAAATAATTCTGCAGATTTTGTTACCATTTTAAACAAACTTACCACACAGGATGCTGTGCTACCTGTCAACGTGTTAATAGTTTAGAGTGCATCACCTGTTCGATTACAGAGAAACTGCCACATATTACCCCATGCTTGAGCATTATAGCACTTATGGTTGAGCAGTATTGCTTCACACCTCCTCAGTTAGTGGTACAGTATTCAACAGAATGTACAAAGTGTGCACGTTGATCTCATTTAAACTGTAATTTTTAAGGAAGACCTTACTAGTTCCACAAGCACATGTACAAAGTAGTGGTTGCACAACAACTATTTCTTATTAGCCAATACATAATAAAAGAAAAGTAACCACTTCCATTTTCCTGCTTCATACCTTAAGCAAGAACTGATTACAGGACAGCATTATTATGACTGTTTTATTGTGCAGCAAAGAACATATCAAATCATGCTTCAGTTAACAGCCATAAACAGGCAGCAAATCAAATTTCCAGCTTTGTTGCTTTTTTATTCGGGGGCGGGGGATCATTAACAGTGAAAGTACATATAGCAGAACAATAAGTGTGCAAAATATTAAAGCATGTAATGATGTGTTTTACAATACTAATCTCTAACCGCATTTGCGTGGACAAGTTGGTGGCTCAGCTGAAAATGTTGTGAAACTCCGATCGTGCAGCACGAAAACTGCTTATTGATTAATGAGGGAAAGGGGATGCAATATCTACAGAAGAATCGAAAGTTTTATTGTTTCCATGTTTCAGCCTCAGAGGAAAAACACTATGTGAGAAATTCCTTTGGTAGCACATATCTTGTCAAAGTAACTATGAAACATGTAACACTCCATTAAATAAATAAATAAAATTAGGTCTTTATGCTCTTGTGTAGTGTATGGTATTTTACAAACTAACAAAGTATATCTAGCCTGCATCTCCGTACTGCCTCACTGCTTCTATTAAAAAGTCATAAGAAATCTTCTGAGCTGCAGTGTTGTGCATTCAACCAGAAACTGACCTGTGCTGGAGCTGATGCTGAAGGACTGCTGTTTGTTCCCACTAAAGATGCTGTAAATGATGCCCCCGCGGGTGCCATCTGGATACTGCGCCTGTGCCTGTGCCACTGCAGTACCTGAGGATAAAAGCAGATCATGCTGCAGTGATGGTCAAGCAGACTGAACTACATTGCAATGAAAGAAATGTTCATAGACAGTTTGTTTTTATAATAACCCGTCTACTCTACCCTGTCACTAACCTTTGGCTGCATTCTCCTGGATGCTGACGTCTCTGGCAGTACGGGAGAATCGGATACCATCGTAGTTTTGCTCCTTCACATAAACGATCACTACTCCCAGGGAGGACTGAGGAGGACTGCCCTGGTCAATGGCCTCCACAATGAGGATGTACTGGCTCTGGGTCAGGCTGTTCATTGCCTCAGTTGTTTGGATCTCTCCAGTCAGAGAATTTATCGAGAAGCCTTGCAACGGTTTGGCAAACCGATAAAACACCGAACCGTTGGCACCAAAATCCTTATCTTCTGCTCTCATAGTGGCAACCACATGGTTACTGGATACCGTCCTGCTGGATACATTGATGATGAGAGGATCTTGGATGAAAAAGGGTGCATTGTCATTTACGTCCAAGAGGGTGACTGTGACCTGGGCCGAGGTGTTGTGGGGTGCAGCAGGGGACATGTCGACTGCACAGACTTGAAAGCTGTAGAAAGCTATTTTCTCTCTGTCCAACAAGGCAGCTGTGAGGATCCGACCTGTATCAGGGTCTATAGTAAACGCACCTCTTGCTTCTTTGCTCAGAAAGTATAGAATCTGACCATTCTTTCCTGTATCAGCATCACTGGCTGTCACTTCCAGAACTAGTGACCCGATAGCAGCATCTTCTGACATGTCTATAGCATAGCTGCTACTGCTAAATATGGGACTGTTGTCATTAATATCAAGGACAGTGATTTCCACTGTAGCTGTGCTAGAAAGTGAGGGACTTCCATGATCCTGAGCAATGACCTCCAGAGAATACCTTGCTTTTCTCTCTCTGTCCAGAGGCCGAGAGGTGGACAAGGCCCCGGAACTGCTGTCCAGCTGGAAGTCACCATCTGGGTCTCCAGCTACGAGGAATAAAAATGTAATATTATTAAGGTATACTCAATAAAATGCAATATATAACCAAATGTATATAGACACCTGACCATCATACCCATATAGTACTGTACTGTATGTGCCTGTTACAAAATCATGGGCATTAATACAGAATTGGTCTTTCCTGGAACCCTAACTTTGGACAGCATGCAACAACACTGCTTTTGAAACAAAGATTTTGGTAGTTTAGTTTAACCTTTTATTTGAAGCATTTATGATGATTAATATTCATTTACACAATGTCCGACACATTGAGGGTTTAGAGTTCTGATTAGACATTCGGACAGACGAATCAGCTTCCCACGAGCAGTGTGTGTATCTTATTATGTCACATATCTCTTAGTGCTGTAATGTCAACTCTCTGTTTAATTTTCTTTTTGGGATATTCGGTGCATCTTATCTCCTTAATTACTCTACTGTAATAAAGTGTACGCACAAACTGCATCACACGTGTTCTTTGGTGGTCCAGTCAGTTTGGCATATTATTTTAAAGTCATTTTTGACTCCTGTAGTCAATGTTGTTCTGGCATAATTTCATGAGAGTCATTCTAAAACAACCTAATACCAATGTTTTTCCAATGTATGTAATGTTGCCAAATTTATGTCATCACAATGTTTTGACAGCCAGATTTCCTGCTGGGCCATGAGGTTGACGTCAACTAAGCAAGCCTGCACCAAAGTCATCCCAAAGGCACGTCATTTCAAAGCATATGAAGAAATTCTATACAGTATTGTGCTTTGTGACAACAGTTTTCGGAAAGACTATATATACTGTATATGTATACTGTGATGGTCAAGTATACAGTACAGATACCTTTTACCATATAGTGTATATATATTTCAAAAATGTAATATACTGTAGATCATCACTCTTGAGAGTGATACAGTACTTACCAGTTATTCTGTACTCCACTCGGCCACTGTCGCCACTGTCATGGTCAGTAGCTTTAATTATGAAAATCTCGACTGAATCAAGGTTCTCTGGCAGCTCCAGACTGTATTGGAGCTTCCCAAAAGTCGGGGCATTATCATTCTCATCCATTACAGTAATATGCACCTTGGACTTTGCAAAGTTAGGGGGCATCCCTCCATCTTTGGCGTACACTACATTATTTAAAACAAATCAACAAAAAATAAGCATGACTAGCTCAATCAGCAGGTTACTGATAACTGCATGGGGATATCATAATGCAAAAACAAAAAGAACCAGTATATTACCGGTAATGCTGTAGTGATCCTGCTGTTCTCTGTCGAGGACTTTGGTGAGTGAAATGACACCAGTTTCAGGTGAAATGACAAAACCTTCCGCTGTCACGCCTCCATAAGTTACGTGCCCATTTGTACCTGAGACAGGCATGGAAGAAAGGACAGAGATGGAGCTTCAAGCAGAATTCAGATTAAAATGAAACGCATTGCAAACATTGATAAGCTGATTTGATTTAAGCACACTGCACATCCCATTACATCTTGGTATTTTTTTTCTCCACTGTGCAACAGGTTACAAGCTTGCGTGCAGAGGGAGATCATTTGGTGCCAGCATCTGTTTACTCAAGCAGTGGTCTTTTACAGCAGCTCTGGTTTATGCCCTTAAACTCATTTCAGTGGGAACAGTCAGCACTGACTCCACCATTTGAGTAAGAATTGTTGTTAGCAATAAAACCACACCACTGAATTTCTCCAACCTTACTAAGATATATTTAAGCTGAAAGGACACATACATTTAAGCACAGTAAAGGTCAATAACAGAGACAAAAAAAATTCATAAAAGTAATAAAAAACTGAAGCCAAGCATGCCTTTAAGAAAGAAAAAAAAAAGCCTCTCACCTTGGTCTTTGTCAGTGGCAGAGACAGTGAGGACAGTGGCTCCGGCTGGCTGATTCTCTCGGATTTGGACCTCATACTCGCTCGACTCAAACGACGGGGCCTCATCATTCACATCAATAACCCGGACGGACAGGACCTGACTGGTGGAGTGCTGGGGTGTCCCATGATCCTCTGCAACAATAGTGAGGTTGTAGCTGTCCTTCTCCTCACGGTCCAGAGCTTTGAGTATGGAAAGAGAGCCTGACGAGGCAAGGGAAACACAAAATAAATATCTGAACACATATTCACAGTACTGTGATTATTAAAATACTCATTTTATTACTAATTTTCTTTTAAAAAGAAATATAAAAAGAAGGAAAGAAATGAAAGAACGTACAGAAAAACCTGAATTTGGTGCAACTGACGTGTTGGAGACTAGGAGCATTGTGTCTTACAGTATGCTTTGTTGGCCTTAAAATTATTTTTCCATCCCTTAATCAGTCGCAAAATACACAACTATATTGACACCAAGATAAGGCAAGATACAGCGTCCTCCAAGCACAGCAGACAGCATCCAGGAGTCAACACTCAGGGGCGCATGTGATGGCTAGACAGTCTTCCTGTCTGCCATAGTTTACTGGCTGTTGTGTGAATATGTGTGAATTCTGTGTGAGGCCATTCCTGTATTTTTAATTTAGCAAACACTCTTTATTCCTAATGACGTCCATAAATATTGAAGCAAGCTTCCCTTCTCATGTTAAAACGCTTTATGTTTGTCAGCTTAAGTCCACCACTAGACGTCCTCCGCTTAAAAAAATCCTTCTTAAACCCTAAACACCCAGTGTCTGGTCTGTGCCAGTTTAGCACTAATCAGAAGAAAACCATTCTGGTACTGTATGTACTATATATATCTATATCTATATATTATAACAATTTTGATTTAAAACAGAAATTAAATAATAATTTTACATTAATTTATATCAATGTTTTTGTAACACTATTTTTCCTGACTTGATCTGACCAGTCATTAAAATTCATTTGCGTATTATTGTTCATAAGCCCCTATGATATGTTTTAGTGGTTGTCTTTGGTCTGTATATGCAAGCTGCGCATCTCATTCAAGGAAATAAAACTCACAGATGTGATTCCGTGGTGATTAAGCAGTACATTCAGGTCATCATCTGACTTCATTTTATTGCCATATAATATTGCTGAGCCTAGACCTGACCAACTGAAGCAACCTCAGATCATAACACTGCCTCCACAGGTTTGTACAGTCGCCATGATCTACAGTATGATGGGTGCATCACACTACTGTACATGTATGTGCTTCCCTTCTTACCCTGACACACCCATCGGTCTGGAATAGGGTCAATCTGAACTCATCATGACCTTTTCTCATTGCCCCTTAAGTACTATCTTACTACCAAATTTAAGCATTGTTTTCAGATTAGTCTGACTAACAAGTTGTTTTGTGGTCTTATGACCGCACAGCTGTTGTTGTTTTCTTATGCACTTACCTTCACTATTAAACCTAGGTTAGATTTTTACTGTAGATTTTTTTAAAATGCAACTTCACCATCTGGTTAAATGATCTCCATTCATGATTTTTTCTTGACCACATATCTTCTGCAAAGTTGACGCTTCAGCACGATCCACCCAGGTTTTGAAAATGTGTTAAAGGGTTTCTAACCCAGTTCCAATCATTTCAAATCTCCTTAGTTGTTTTCTTTGCTTGATACAGCTCAATAAATAAATCCTTTTGTAATGGTGATTTTTAAAAAATATAATATGATATAAAAAGGACTTTTTCCACTAGCAATCCACCAGCCAGCAGTGGGCATGAAAACATGCACACAGACATACAAAGAAAAGACAGAACTCTGTACAGGCAATCACTAACAAGGTCACACCACAGCTCAAGGTCGAATGGTGTCTTTTCTTTGATACTGATTTTGTAGCATTGCTAAACACATTTTAAAGGAACACTTATGGCCAGCTGGCTAGCCAATGCATTCATTATTATTAATGATAATCTTTGCAGTATGATGAATATAAATCTCAACAACAAGCTGACTTAAAATCTTGCCTCGAAATCGGTTTTAAATTTGCTTTGTGGGAGACGTTGGTAAAAAGGATTGTGAGGCTTACCAGTATTGGGATTGAGGCTGAATCGTCCTGCTGTGTTGCCCGCCTGAATGCGGTAAGACACTCTGCCATTTTCACCTTGGTCTGCATCGCGGGCAATGATGTAAAGCAGCACAAAGCCCATTGGCTTATCCTCCATCACACTGACTGCTGTAGGGGAGCTGAATACTGGAGCATTGTCATTTTCATCAGTCACAAAGATGCGGGCTGTGACCGAGCTCCAGCGCCTTTGACTTGGATCTGTAGCTGAATCAGTTGCCTGGACCACCAGAAAAAGGCTCGAGGTCTCCTCATGGTCAAGCTCTTGACCCAGGGTAAGCACACCAGTGATGGGATCGAGGGCCAGAAGATCTGATCGATCAGGCCAATGATGCTGGATAGAGTAGCGTATCTCACTGTTGGGGCCGCTGCCGTCCTTATCAGAGGCCTGGAACGCATAAATGGAGGAGCCTGGCTGCATGTTCTCAGGGACAACTATAGTCACGGGGTCTTCAGGGAACTGTGGTGCATGATCATTACTGTCTTGAACACTGATGTCCAGCTGGATCACATGACTGCTAGGAAAGGCCTTCGTGAAGTCATCCACCTCAATCTGTAAAGTATAGTGAGCTCCCATTTCATAGTCCAATTCTCTGGCCAAGTACACATCTCCAGTGAGACGATCCACCATAAAATTGCCATCATGATCAGTGCCATCTACTACAAGATAAGTCACCTGTCCATCATTCACCCCATCTCGCTGGTCATGTAGGTGGACCGAACCTATCACAGAGCCTGGTTTGGTACCCTCGACTGTGTTAAGGGTCATTGATAGGGTGTTTGGTTTGGGTGGAGCCCTCGCTGAACTAGCAACCTGTTGATTAAAAAAAATTATTTAAAAATGAGAACATGTAAACTGGTATAAACCATAACAAAAACTTAGATATTACTGCTTCTGCAAGGGATCTTAGACCAATAACAGTTCTGTTTGAGACGCAGAAATGTTGTCGGATTAAATTTTTAAGGGTTCATCTAAACCAGTGGACCTACAGTAACTACAGGGACATGGAGACATTAGATTAGAAAATAGAGACGCTTTACATATTTTCATATATTCATATTCTTCATTGTATTCACCTTTTGGTCTCAATAGGTACCAGCATTTAGAAGTAGTTACAGGCGCTACTAGTAATGATACAAAAACTAAACTATATATTTTTGTAGTATGGGAGTGGCTCTGATATTTTCATGGACTGAAACATGAGCCATATTACAAGGGATTCATCTAGCACTTCATTAGCTCATTGGTAGTCTTCTTACTTGCCATATGGAAGGAACAAGGTTCACTACCCAGCCACCATTAGTGCCGGTCCCAAGCACGGATAAAAATGGGAGGGTTTAGGCCTTCGGGTGGCCTTCGAGTGGCGCAATGGTAAAGCGCTCGCCCTATCATCCGGAGATCGCGAGTTCGATCCTTGAGTGATGCTGTTACCTCTCACAGCCAGAGGCCTAGAAAGAGCTGATTGGCCGAGCTCTCTCGGAGGGGAGGGATGAGAGGAATTTAGTGCTCCCACATTAACCACAGCTCTACAGCCAATCAGGGGCGTCTGTGAGCTCACGCAAGTAGAAAGAGCGGATAGCGCCATTCTCTAGCGAGCGGTTCGAAAAGATGCGGCCGGTTGGCGTCACGTAGTTCGGAGGAAAAGTTCGTCGCACTCCCGGCTGAGTGGTAGTAGCAGCCTTAATGTAGGAGCCCCCTAGTGAGGGGAGGAATTGGACACGACTAAATTAGGGAGAAAACCCCCCCCCCCCAAAAAAAATGGGAGGGTTTGCATCAGAAAGGACACCTAATACATACAGCAAAAACCTGTGCCAAAATCGAAATGTGTGGATCGGATGATCTGCTGCCGCGACCGCTAACTACAACGTGGGCGTGAAAAGATTTCCATGGGAATAAATGCCTGCATGTTTGTTTGTACTTCAGCTTGTAAACTGACATGGCTTGCTAAAAAAAAAATGTCGACAATGAAGACAGAATGTCAGAGATGTATGAACAGACGAAGAATAATGTGTTTATTTCTCCATGTGGCAAATTCGAAACAGGTCTGATCTGTTTAAAACATCTCTCATCTGTGCGCCACTAGTCAAGATGAGTGATGTGCAGCACTGCTTTAAAAACGAAGCAATTTCTTCATGTAAGCAAGAAACTTCATGTCACTAGTTCTTTAAAAACTTTATCTGAGTTGAGGTGGATTTACAAAGAATTTCTAGATAATATGATTGGAATTTGAACTTGTTCATGGCATCACTGAGCTGGGAAAACAAATTTCTACCGAAGCCAAAGCTTTAATGAATGAGCAGCTTCAAGAGCTCAAGGATTAGAAAAAAATGGGTTAACACTTTTTACTTTGGTTAAATCCTATAAGACTTCATAGTACGTTCTGATTTAATTACATTTTCGCCCTCATGTCACAATCTGATTTATGACTTTCATACTTTGCATCTTCTTCTTCTAATTATTACTGTGTACCAATGCAAGAAAGGAGCATTCTGTATTTCTTTTTATCAACATTCTCATTGTTCCAGAGGACTCTGCATCTTTTAATGTCATAGATTACAACTTTGCAAAATAAATGACACTAGTTACCAAATTGCTCGCCATAATTTTATTTCAAAACACTATGTTCCAGTCGACATTAGACTGCAATTAAGGTGCAATGAATCCATCTGCCACATAAAAGCACTCGTGTGCTCATTTCCTGTCGCCTTTGAGCGAGCCTGGAAATGTACTTAAATGCTTTCTAATGATAACAGGTGAAAGCTCTCATACTAAAATCCTCATGAAAAGCAAACAGTCGTCTCTGACTGCTGAGCAACAGAGGAGTTGTGGAATGTCTATAACAGCGTTACTTAACATTCCCGAACGCTCAATGTACTGGAACTACCCAATGCGCCTGTTATTTCTCGACTGTTATGTGGAATATTACGTTGATGTTATTGTGGTGAAACCTTATCTAGTGTAAGAGCGTCCACGAGTGCTACCGTGTGAGAGGGCTGGAGGTTAGCGAGGTTTTTTTTCTCTCGGTCTGATCAGAGCAGGCCACAGCTGGGCTCCATCATGGGCCATCTGGGAACACTTGATTTAAGGGTCCCCTTTTTTCTCTCCCGTTCTCTCATTCTTTAGGGGAGAAAGATATCACTGGCAAGCGCTCTCCCCACAATTAGCATCCTATTTCCTTTTAGGAAATAGATATGAGAAATGCACTGTGGGTCATGTATGATCCAAAGCTCGCCAGAAAGACTTCTGCTGAGGATATTCTGTGGGGTCTGCACACTTCAGAGCAGATAGAAGGACAAAAATAGCGCTCTTTATGGAATCCGAAATGACGCACATGTGCAATTCACACCCGTCTCTGTGGTTGACTGGACTCTCTCATTTGGATTTGAATTACAGGACCTGGTGCTGAAAGGGAAGGTGATGTTAACAGTTTGGTTTTTCGAAACTCTTTGCGTTACCCCTTTCCCCTCCAAAACCATGACACTACAGGTTAAATTATTACAGTTTAAATTCTGATTGCACAAATACAAGATATTAAGAAAATGCTTGAAAGCATTTTAAACACTTTGATTATTAGTTTACCGCGCAGTGGGTTGGACTTTCATGTTACAATTACAAGTAACGTTCAAGCGAGTGAGCCAAAGCTTTAATCTCACTCTGTCACTCAGAGGGCTGACCTGTATGCGCAGGACGCTGCTGATGCTCTGCGGTGGTGCGCCGCGATCCGAGACCGTTACAGTTAAACTGTACTCAGCCTTTTCAGCTCTCCTCAGTGTGGCGGCTGACCGCAGCTCTCCTGTGTTAGGATTTAAAGAGAATCGTTCTGCTCTGGAACCTGAAATAGAAACAATGAAATAGCTGAAAAGCGTTTTCTTGGTAAAGAGACTAAAATTTTTAGGGTTTCAGCCTGCAGTTGAAATGGACTGAGATTATGTGTGTCATGAATATACAAAAAAATTTAATAAAACACATAATATTCGAGTGAGGGGTGGGGGGGGGACTAAAGACACTCAGTAGTGTTAAGGCTTTGGGCACACCAACACCACCAAACTGCCACTGTTGAGCCCTTGAACAAAGTCATTAGTCATATCGTGTGCCGCCCTTTTTTTGTTTTTTTTACAAAGAAAAACTAATTACATCATGAAAGAGCTATTACAAGAGAACTGGAAAAAATTTATGCAAAAGTATCAATGTTTAGTTATAAAAAAAATGAGCACCATTAAATTGAATATTATATGAAAACTAACGTATGAAAATGGAAATTAAACATGGCAGGTACGTGACCCAACCACCAGACTGTCTAGAGGAGATCATCCACAAATAGCGACCAAGAACCAAAGAGTAACTTTCAGCATTATGTTTCCATCACCGCATACTAAATCAAACATCGCTTTTTATCTTTTTATTTAAGTCATTTGAAAAGAATGTTGCATTAATGTTGCATTGTATCCATTAGTATTGATTCCAGGCTGTAACATGTCAAACTGTGGAAATGTTCAAGTGGTAAATATTTATGTAATGCACTATATCATTTTTTCTTTTATAGAGTTATACTTTCCAGTAAAATAGTCAAGTACTTTCCACAACTTTACAAATGCAGTTAATCAGTTACATCTGGAAAGCTTTTCATTCCAGACACAGAGAGCTCGTATGAAAGAACCGTTGCTTATTTACCAGATAATGAGTAGAAGATCGTGCCATTCTCCCCTTCATCTGGGTCTTTTGCCTGCAGTGTTCCTAGCAGTGAGCCAGCAGGCAGACCCTCCTGCACCTGAAACACCACATACCGCATATTCATAAAACACACACGACTTCACAAAACATGCATGCTCCTGTACAGTACTGTATATATCCAAATATGTCGCTCTCTACTCAAAGCAACCCGCAAATAATTCATCGTTACTCAAAACCCATGTGACTTTTCATTAAAGACTAGAATCTATATAATTATCCTTTACACATGTCTATGCTACTTCTAAGCCCTGTGGCTCTCACTTGGATGATCAGCTCCCTGCCAGGCAACACGTGACTGAAGACTGGGGCGTTATCGTTCTCATCCAGCACAGTGACGTGGGCTGTGCCTGTAGCACTCCGAGGAGGAGTCCCTCCATCCTGTACTACCACCACCAGCTGATAGCTAGACTGGTGCTCACGATCCAGAGCTGCCCTTGTGCTGATTTCACCTAGGGAAAAAAAGAGAGAGACAGGAAAATAAAGTTTTAATGCACTTTTCATGTGCAAACATTCAAATATTATAATTAAATAATATAAGTGTTTTTGAGTGGTGAATCCTATCACAGCAAAAATGACAAATAAGCTACACATTCTTTCTGCTGTATGCTTGCTGGTGTTGGCATAGACCAGGGGTTGGCAACACGCCGCTCCGAAGCCGCTTGTGGCACTTTCACCCCTTTGCTGCGTCTCCCTGTGGCTTTAGAAAATAATATCATATAAATTTATTTTATTTTAGTTGCCGAGACCCGCTGTCGTGGGTTGCCACACCACATCTTAAACAGCCAGTTTGTCATGGATTTCTTAATTCCAAGTAAATCTGATGTTTTAAAATTGTAATTAATCATGATTAATTACAGACTATGAGTGTGATTAATTCGATTAAAATGTTTAATCGGTTGACAGCATTCAGGTATTTGAAATTTTACTTTGTACCTTTGAAATTAATTGGAATTGTAAGCTGTTACAAGAGTACATCTGGGCACACAGATCCTGGTTGGACATACATCAGATGAATAGATAGAAATGCCTCTGAAAGGCTTTTGTTTTGTATGAATTAACTCACTGAGTAAAAAAGTTGATCGTATCTAACAGGAAACTGAGCTTTTGTATTAAATCAGCCTACTTTGCCTTGACCAATAACCGGATACTCAAATGTGAGTTTGTGAATGAGAAGCTACTGATTGCATGTAGTTTTATGCAATAATAACCTTGCATAACCTGTTCTTTGCCCATAAGTATTATGTTAGATGTGGGAACATCTTGACCAAAGTTAAACAAAGCAAAAAAAAAAAAAAAACACAAAAAAAAAACAGGGACATTAACTGCATAAACTCAACTCTTGTCACTTTTAACTGTAAAAAATTACAGCTTTAGTGTGAAGAACTGTACACTGAGCAGGACCATTAAGGAGTTAAATTGATTCTGAGCTTGGGTCACCCTCTGTGTGGAGTTACACTTATTCTCCTTGTATCCATGTGGGTTTCCTCAGGGTTCTATGGCTTCATCCCACTACCCAAAATATGGCACTATGACAATAGGTAAATTTGCTATTCTATATATGTGGGATTGTGTGTAAGCATGGTGTCCTATGAGTGGCCTCAGAGAACAGACCGCTGATTCACCACCACGGTCACCAGGAGGAAATGCTTACTGGTAGAGAATCAGTTAAGGAGTTATAAGACGTTCTCTTCTCACCAGTTTGAGAGTTGATCTGGAAGTTGCGATCAGCATGCAGTAGTTTGTAAGTTATCCGGCTGTTGAGTCCAGCGTCACGGTCAGTGGCTGAAACTCTGCCAAATCCTGTTCCTGCCGGCAGGTTCTCCCTTACTGCTAGAAAGACCCTCTCCTGGGAAAACCTTGGCGAGTTATCATTTTCATCGGTCACAGAGACCCTCACAGTGGCGCTGCCAGTTTTCTTCATCTGTCCGCTGCCTGAGCTGGCCAGTACAGTGAGCAGGTAGATGTCTTTGGCCTCCCTGTCCAGTGCACTCTTCACAAACAGCCACCCACTGTCTGAGAAAATCCCAAACCCTGCCGCATCCCCATCTGGCCGGAGGTGGTAGGAGAGTTGAGGGGAATTTGAGGAGGAGGCTCCATTTCCACCTTGATCCCTACTCAGGGCACGTACCTGCAAGAAACGCGTGTTCAGTGGTGTGTTTTCCTTCAGCTCCACACGATAAGTCATTGTGTCAAACACCGGCCCCTGGTCATTCTCAGCTTGTATGTGCACCACAAGGGTGAAAGTGGCGCTGAGCTGAGGGGCACCAAAGTCTTTGGCCAACACCAGCAAGTCGTAACGAGGGACGCTCTCGTAAGAAATGCTTCCTATGAGGCGGATTTCACCACTGCTTCTGTCAACACTGAATGTCCGCTGACTTTCAGAAGAAAGCAGGTCAAAGCTCAATTGCCCGTTGGCCCCTGAATCACGGTCCTCTGCCTTTACCCGATACACAACAGTTCCCATCTTGGTAGCTTCGGGCAGCAGCAGAGACTCTGAAGAAGAAGGCATGAAAGTGGGTGCGTTGTCATTGACGTCAGTGATGGTGATGCGGACAAGTGCCTGAGCAAATACTGGAGGAGAGCCACTGCGAGCCTGGACCTCCAGCTCCAGTGATGGCCAAGCTTCATGATCCAGAGGTAGGCTGGTACGCAGAGCTCCTGTCTCCACATCCACAGTGAAATAGCCTTCAGGATCACCAGAGGAGATGGTGTAGGAGATGTCCTTATTGGCTCCTGGAAGAGGAATAGGTAAACGGTATACAGTCAGACACATAGGAAAAAGCATGTGCCTACTATATATTATACATTAAGATTGAAAACAAAAAGTAAAACACCTACCATTCCTGCTGTTGGCAAACACCACACCAACTTCTGTGCCTCTCAGCACATCCTCCGGCACAGTGAAGAAGTACTGTGCCTGCTCGAAGACGGGGGGAGCTACAGAGCCAGCCACAACACTGATGTTGACTCTGGCATTAACAGGCACTGTGAGCCCACCTCCGTCCATTGCCGTGACCACCATTGTAATGACAGAGTTATCTTTGCCATGCAAGGAGCGGGAAAGAGAAATCACGCCTGCAGAGAAACAAATGCCGCACAAAGAAGTGCACCATACAGAGGTCATTCATGTTCTTCACCACTGGGGGCATGCCATGTTATATACAGTACATATCATGTGCAAGGTATATATATAAATATATATATATATATATATACACACACACACACACACACACACACACACACACACACACACACACACACACACTCGTGGCCAAAAGTTTTGAGAATGACACAAATATTAGTTTTCACAAAGTTTTCTGCTAAACTGCTTTTAGATCTTTGTTTCAGTTGTTTCTGTGATGTACTGAAATATAATTACAAGCAATTCATACGTTTCAAAGGCTTTTATCGACAATTACATGACATTTATGCAAAGAGTCAGTATTTGCAGTGTTGGCCCTTCTTTTTCAGGACCTCTGCAATTCGACTGGGCTGCTCTCAATCAACTTCTGGGCCAAATCCTGACTGATAGCAACCCATTCTTTCATAATCACTTCTTGGAGGTTGTCAGAATTAGTGGGTTTTCGTTTGTCCACCCGCCTCATGAGGATTGACCACAAGTTCTCAATGGGATTAAGATCTGGGGAGTTTCCAGGCCATGGACCCAAAATTTCAACGTTTTGGTCACCGAGCCACTTAGTTATCACTGTTGCCTTATGGCACGGTGCTCCATCGTGCTGGAAAATGCATTGTTCTTCACCAAACTGTTGTTGGATTGTTGGAAGAAGTTGCTGTTGGAGGGTGTTTTGGTACCATTCTTTATTCATGGCTGTGTTTTTGGGCAAAATTGTGAGTGAGCCCACTCCCTTGGATGAGAAGCAACCCCACACATGAATGGTCTCAGGATGTTTTACTGTTGGCATGACACAGGACTGATGGTAGCGCTCACCTTTTCTTCTCTGAACAAGCCTTTTTCCAGATACCCAAACAATCGGAAAGAGGCTTCATCCGAGAATATGACTTTGCCCCAGTCCTCAGCAGTCCATTCGCCATACTTTTTGCAGAAGATCAATCTGTCCCTGATGTTTTTTTTGGAGAGAAGTGACTTCTTTGCTGCCCTTCTTGACATCAGGCCATCTTCCAAAAGTCTTCGCCTCACTGTGCGTGCAGATGCGCTCATACCTGCCTGCTGCCATTCCTGAGCAAGCTCTGCACTGGTGGCACTCCGATCCCGCAGCTGAATCCTCTTTAGGAGACGATCTTGGCGCTTGCTGTACTTTCTTGGACGCCCTGAAGCCTTCTTAACAAGAATTGAACCTCTTTCCTAGAAGTTCTTGATGATCCTATAAATTGTTGATTTAGGTGCAATCTTAGTAGCCACAATATCCTTGCCTGTGAAACCATTTATATGCAACGCAATGATGGCTGCACACGTTTCTTTGCAGGTCACCATGGTTAACAATGAAAGAACAATGATTTCAAGCATCACCCTCCGTTTAACATGTCAAGTCTGCCATTCTAACCCAATCAGCCTGACATAATGATCTCCAGCCTTGTGCTCGTCAACATTCTCACCTGAGTTAACAAGACGATTACTGAAATGATCTCAGCAGGGTCCTTTAATGACAGCAATGAAATGCAGTGGAAAGTTGTTTTCGGGATTAAGTTGATTTTCATGGCAAAGATGGACTATGCAATTCATCTGATCATTCTTCATAACATTCTGGAGTATATGCAAATTGCTAACAAACAACAGCTTCATCATTTATAACACATGCTGAACAATTATTCATAGTGAAAAGAAAAGTCAATACAATCCAGTTGCACAGACTGTGATTGCAAATAGAGTGGTACGTACAAGCATCATATATACGATATTATACGTATTTGTAATAAACACGCACCTGTGTCCTTGTTAAGTGTGAAGAAGTTGGAGCCCCCGCCAGGCACTGTGCGGTATGTCACTTTGCCATTCTCTCCTGCGTCGGGGTCGTTCGCCGTCACTCTGAGGACAGAGGTTCCTGGTGCACTCTGAGAGCTCAAACTGACCGCATAGTTTACAGGGTAAAACATGGGCCTGTTATCGTTAATGTCCAACAGTGCCACAGTAACATGGGCAGATGAGCTCAGGCCACCCTGAGGATAGAGAAGCGGGAGAAAATTGACAGAGGTGTTATTCCCTGCTGATGAGATGTTTAAGGAGAGTTACTGGGCTTGTAATTACCTTTAATTCACCAGCTCCATTTTACGACTGCTTAAATAACGGTAGTGGGAACTGTTACTTATTGCCTTCATAGAAGTGTGTGTGTGTGTGTGTGTGTGTGTGTGTGTGTGTGTGTGTGTGTGTGTGTGTGTGTGTGTGTGTGTGTGTGTTTGCATGTAAGCGTGCATGCGTGCGTGTTGAACTGAGTGAGAAAGAAAGAAAGTGAGCGAGAGTGGTTGAGTATGTGTTACTGTATGTAAGTGCACCCCAGGGAAGTTGCATTTTAATGGCGTTTTATTTGAAGAGCTCATAGCTGTTGTTTCTGGCAGAGAAAGGGGACTGTACTGAGCACTGGATCTGATAGCTAGTCTGGGAGAATGGATGTGATCTGACAGCACAAATACACATTTGTGTCAAAGCACTGAGCCTACATGTTACCAAAAAAAGAACAAGAAATACCCTGCTATTAATTGCACAAGCCAAACAAAAATGCAATTGGACGAGCAAAAGATTAGCAATAATCTGCAATAGGACACATGTAGTATACTGTACTGTAAGTACGTCGCATTTTGGATCATAATGAATCCGTATTATGAATCTGTATTACAAATCTTTCTCTCACTCACCCCATCCGTAGCAGTGACTGTGAAATCATATCTCTCAGATCCCTCGTCTCGGTCTAGGACTGCGCTAGTGCAGATATGCCCAGTTTCCTTATTAATGCTGAACACTGCTGGAGGAGAACTGGAGGGTCCAGATCCTATAGAATAGGTTATTGCACCAAATGAACCACCATCAGCATCGATTGCCGTCACCTACAGAAAACAAAGACAAACAGATATTTCATTAATAATACAGTCTGTTATTACATATCAAGATATCAAAACTCTTGCTTTTTATGTACTGTACTGTATATACACCAGTCAAAAGTTTGCACATGCCTTCTAACTCCATGGTCACTCTTAATTTTTATGTCTTTCTACACTGTAAAAAAAAAAAACATGCAATAATCTTGCAATGACTTTCTCCTTTAACCATCTTGATCAGGTGGCACGGTAGTATTTTTAAAACGAGGAACTTTTCTCTTTTTGTTTTCCCCTTGGGGAAATGACTTGGCCATGGAATGACTTTTATCTGTCCACCAGCTGGCAGAAAGGAAGCCGAAGTTTACAACTCGGGTCAGGTCAAGTCCATTTGCCTTCCAGAAGTTTCTGAATAAGACCAAAACGTTTTGTTTGGAGATCTGTTTCTCTTTGGGTCTCCCGGTTTACGCTTATACTAACCTCAAGCTTGGCATGGTACTGTATGCTCAGCCAAATTGCAAGATGATTAGAAAACTGGGCTTAGGTGGTCACAGATCAACAAGCTAAAAAAAACAACAACTGTTGCACAAAAGGAACATACAGTATGAACAAATCCATTACAAGCAGCTGTGTTGCACCTGACAGCAACGCATCACAAAACATGGCAAGGAACCAGACATCAGGTGCTATCCATAAGGATCTGAAACGGAAAGTGTCATGACCTCTGATCTTCTCTTTCTGCTCGATGTTCCTGATGCGCTCAGTAAACAGAATTACACTGGTGGTCCAAGAAAGTGCTCATTCGTCATTTTGATATATGCATGTAACCTCAAAATCCTTCAGTAAAACCCAACAAAAAGTTCCTTTCAAAACATTAGGAGAAAAAGACTTTGCAAGGTCTGTTGCTGAAAAAAAAAAAAAGTATGTTTGGCTTTAAAACACGATCCTATAACTTTGATTCATGTCTCTTACGCCAGCAGTAAAATAGACCTTTCTATAAGACCTTGAGACTTTGAAATCAGGCCAAAGAGGACCCGATGATGAGTGTCTCTGAGCCTGCACAGAGGTGAGGCAGTTCCTTCTCATGATATTGCTTCTCTGGCTTAAACAGTTTTGAATAGTCATCAGACTGGCTGGTCAGCACGTGGTTCAAGTGTTGGTCATGAAGTACAGTTTAACCCTACAGTACAGTATGTGTGCACAGAAACAGCAGCTCTCCATTTCAATGCACCAATTTTATACCTGTTACAGTACACAGAGGATCAATTTGACGAATGTGCATGGTTAATTTGCATACAGATGAGGACAAATGGGTGTTTAAGTAAAACAGTGAAACCCATCAACATATACTAAATGGAAAGAAAAGAATGTGGTAAGAACGGTTGGCTCCACCATCCTTTCCAGGTGTTTAAGAGAACAATTCATTAAAAAGTAGTCAGCTTTCAACAGCCATACTGTAGACCACTGAAATCATTCTCACTTAGCACAGATAAGACTACCATCAGAGATTGTTATGCCAGCTGCAGATATCTTCACCATTAGCACTTTGCCTTATTTCCTGAAAAGATCACTTGGAACATCTTTGGGATGGATCTGTAATCTTTTAGCCGTCAGTGTTTCTGTAATATTTATGTAATTCGAGAAGTTCAGGCATCTGTGATATTAATTTGGGACGCTCAAGGAGTCGGTGGTGCACACAGGAAAGCCCAGTGAGATCCAACTTGACAAAGGATGACTTTCGAATCAATTGTATAGACACTAGAATAGCTGGATATTATCTTAGACATAGATGAGATCACCACTTGGGAAGGAAGAAAGACTAACTTAATGCCTTTCAGTGCTTAAAAATAAAAGAAAGAAAGAAAGAATGTTTCTCAAAAAGATTCAGAGATACACTTACGGCGTCGGTGAATGCTTTTATCATTTAAGGTCTATTAATGCGAGTGAATGATTCCACCTTACATTCTAGATCCCTGTTTCTTTGTGGGAAGGCCTTTAAGGTTTTAAAGTCAGGTGTGGGTGTAATCGTGCATGACGACCAAAGCTGGGAAAGCTTGGGTTACAGTCACTTGTGGATTCAAGGTCATGACTGAGAGCCTCGTGCGGTGCAAATGATAAAAAGAATTATTGGGTGTCTGTTGGGAACCTCTGGGGAAAGAGGATGGCTACATTGACTCTCCATGCTTGCTGTGACATGGAAACACATCAAATCGTGAGGTACAGACAAACACACATACTACTGAGGCATTACAAATCCCATAAGGAAAAACTTTTATGAAAAGTTTAGAGGTATGGCATGAAAAGCAATATAAGGATGTGTAATTTAAATTAAACAATCAGTCATGGCTCAACAGTCTAGCTCCAGCTTTAATCGCAATAGTGATGAGACACTTCTCTCATTAATGCTTGTTAAATTTCAAATTCATCATTTAATCATTAATTAAAAAAGATGATTTGATTGGAGGGGAAAAAAAGTGGATCAATGTGTCACACCGGAGTCTCATTCTATTACAGCACTGCTTATGTATCATGTACAGTATCATGTCTAGAACAGACAGATGTTAAAAAATGTTCAATTGTAACTCCATTTGAGTTAATTCTGTAACTCAGAGCTTGATCGGTGAGATCGATGTGAACAGAACACACTTTGGAATAATTTGACCAGACGTTGCTAAATTATGCGTTGAACCCAATGTGCTGAGTTGCCTGAACTACCAGTCTGTGCGTGTGTATTTTTCTGACTATAGATTACTGGCCAAATGATGGGTTGTTATCATGTTCCAAACAGAAGTGGAAACCAAAAAAAAAAAAAAAAGGATTGTATCGCCAACCTAGCCATTAAGCCGCCATAACCCATCTTGAATTATTTAAGCATGTGTAGGGTAAAAGCAGCACTGTAAGAAGTTTGAAAGTCTACATAACCTTTTGTTATGGTACAGTTTAGGGTTACAGATAAGGTGGTTTGAGACACCAGTTTGAAATACAGCAGTAATACTGTCCGGATGAAGGCATACGTTTATCACGGAAACCCATTTATTCCTGAAGTCACACTCTCTGCAATCACTCCCAGGAAAGAACACATACCGCTGTATACCATAACTCAAGCCTTTCTAGGCTCATATGTCTTCTCATGAGATACAGTATTGCACACGACCTATACATAGTAAACCCTGCGGTACGAGTAACGAATCAGACCCTGATTTTATTATTATTCACATCAGACTGATTACCTCTGTATGTGTATGAGCCACTAAGAGCTGCCTTACAGGTGGAGACTTCCGTTCTTCACTCTCGCTAATATCTTTCCTCTTACTTTTAGTGCAGTCATTTCAAAGAAGTTGTTGAATAATGTTTTAATATTAATGACTAAGTAGTCAGAGCTGTGTTAGAGGGTTAACATCTGGCATACAGTATTTCGCCCAAGCGAATGATATCAATGGGTTTAACTTGCATTAAATGTTTCTTCCAAAGATTTAACTGACAAGAAGTATAAGGATTGAATGTAAAAGTTATGCAGTGACAAAAATAAATTCCATTGGTTTTGTAATTTGTATACTGTATGTTGTACATTGCTTGGTATTGCATTGCTTAAATGTGTAACATGTGGTATAAATTACTGATGCTATGGTTTATCTTTGGTTATCTTCTAATTTCAAGAAGCTGAATGTAAAATGTGCGTGCATTTTCAATAAGAAGCGTTTCTCTGTTGAACATGTACGTACTGTAAGTATTGGTTTTAGACAACATTGCACACATGCACAAAAAAAATAAAAATAAATATGGTTGTCCAGCATGCTCTGAAACATTCTGCATAGCTAGTGCGGATTAATTGAGGCAAAATCTCATTTCTGTTCAACGTGTACATACTACGGCCTTACTACTGGAGTTTGTTTTTGTTGATGTTGTTTGTTGTTCATAATCATAGGTTTCCATAGAAGATTTCCTTCTGGACTGTAGATGTTGATTTCTTTCCATGATGCTGCCAGTGCAAGCGCCACAAACGCCAGCTAATTACAGTGCTACAGTCCTATGAAAACCTGTTTTTATAGACCTATAAGGCTTTCTGTCTCTTCCAGTGACCATAATAACCCTTTCCCTGCCATCATAACACTTGAAATAGGAAGGAACCTAACTAAATTACAAGAGTCGTGCATGCAGCAATGAGAGTGGTGAGCATCCACACCTGATGCAGAACATATGGTTCAAGCCCAAGACAACCATTTTCAAGTCCCAAAAAACTGTACTTCAGATGATGGTTTATAACAATAATGTCCTTCATAATAATGGCAGAAGTAGTGCGACTTATGACTTAAGAAGTAAGATGCCATGAGTGGATTAAGTCAAGATGCTTCTTTCATTATTTCAACAAATTCTAATGACACTTACAGTACAGTGCTGTGCAAAAGACTTGTTTAAAAATATGTAAGCACAGACTATTGATCTCAGTCATGTCAGTAGCAAAACATTTAATTTTCATAATTGCATTTCCACAGCAAACAAGCACCGACCAGGAGGGACTCATAAACTGTATCATCTAAACACTCTGTGGTCTTCAGTATTGATCTGCACAGAGGAATGATGATACAATCAACTAATAGTTGGGTGTAGGTCTCAGTGGTGCGCTATGATTAATGCAGAACATGTACCATGTAAACATTGTGTATAAAAGAGGATGGTGCCCAGAATAATTTTAAAAACTGTGACATTCTCCAAAAACACAGTTGAAAGCAAAGTACGTCTGACGATTATACAGTATGCCTGATACAAAATATGGAGGTTTGGTTTGCATGGAGGTGTGGCTGTGGTGATTCGATTCTAATATTTGTAGAATGCTTGCATTAAGTCCTTTATAATAATAATAATAAGAATAAGAGAAGAAGAACACTTTTAAGTGCATGATCTTACATCAAGTGTCAATAGCAAACTACTACAAATGCTAAAGTAGCATTTTTATCAAGAAACCCTCTAGCATATGCCTATTGCTTAGATTATTTCAATTACAACATGTTGTTTTTTATTTGCAAAGAAGAACTATAATTATTAAATGTATTAATAATTATACAAGGCATATAGTAGTTACTGTAATAAGTAAAAACTGTATGAAGTAAATATAGGAACTATCTAAAAAATTGACAGAAATAATTAAATTCTAATTTTATTTAATTTATTTGTCTATCACAATAAAAAATAGACATTGTCAGAATAAATCTTTACAGATTTTTTTTTTTTTTTTTCAGTTTTATCAGGAGTAAGCAAGCTGGAGGCAACAGGGGCAAAAGGAAAAACTCCCTGAGATGACATGACGATGAAACCCTGACAAAGACCGGACTCAAAATTGAACCTATCCTCATTTGGGTCACACCAGACAACACAACCATAAATAAGTAAATCCTTCCTTTAACTGTTTCATAAGGAAGTTTGAAAGTGCAGTTTTAAAACAGGAAACGTGTTTCAGGTACAGTAATAAAGTAGGAGTTGAGTTGAGGTTATGAACTGTTTACTGATGGAGACTCGAGTACAAAAGTGTCTGTGGCAATGTCAGTCCTAAAATTAAACTCAGTCAGAAGACATCACAAAAAAACTTTTGAACCAACGTCTCCCAATGCCATCTTCATGGATATTAAGTTGAACATCAAAGATGAACTTCAAAGCCTCGTAACATCAAAGCAATGGCAAGAAGAAACATATAGCAATGTTCTTTCTGTAGATACAATGACAACCCTTACATACTGTAGCTAGATTGTATTTACTGAAAAAAAAAAGTTCATTTTAATTGTAATGGTAACCTGTACTGTACGGTCAGGAATATTTTAAGAAATTCTTTACTCAAGACACTCAAGCAGGCTAAAATGTGACTCATTACTTGAAGAGGATAAAGGTATTAGTAAGCAATTGAAGTTGTTTTAGAGAGAAAGCCAGAACTAAAACGTTAGGAGATACGGATATGTGAACAGTTTAGAAGAAACAGTGTATCCGTTATAAGGTGGTGTAAGGCGTCTAAGGCGGTGTATCCGTTGGTTAACAAACTGGATTGTTTGTCATGTAGTAAACTCTAAAGACGATTTACAGACTACACTATTAGGAGGTGCCCTTTAGTGGTTCTTCTATAAAGTGAATGTACAGAGCGGATGTTTTTTCTTTCCTTAAGCTTTTGTAAAAATGCCACAGGACTCTTTTTTATTTTATGGGCTTGTGGAATTTGTTGCTTCTATCAAAAAGAAAAAGAACAGTGCCACATTTTGTGTTCTTCTTTGAAGTGAAGTCAAGAGCTACAGTACCAAGTCGAGGGGAAAAAAAACACTGTGTATGCAGAGTTTGTGCATTGAAGATAACTTTGTCTGAAACACCAGCTTTTGAGGTTTAAATGTTTATACAGTGCAGTATGTCTTATCTATAGATAATAGCACTGGCAAAATACAAATCACCGCTAAAATGTCACTAAGTGCAACTTTTCTGCCACAATAAGAATGATAGAATAGTACTATATTTCTGCCTTCTGTCCAATCTAAGCATCTGTGTATTTTCAATATCACATGAAATGCTCAGAAGTGTGGAGAGCCAAGCCGTGGTGGCCACTGCTAACTAAGAATAAGTTCACATTACTAGTGAAGTAATACAATTCCAATTTATTTTACCCTAAAGTAACACAATACCAGATTTTTTATGGCTCTGTGAACGCACAAATCTCACGTTTTCTCACGGATCTAAGTCACTTCATTTCACCATGTCTTGAACTGCTGTAATTTGTGTTCCTCTTTGTTTCAATATCTGTTATTAACATGTTATTTAACACCAAGGTTATTTTCATTATTAATTATTGATCCCTTTGTTCCTGAGTTTTAAGCACTAGGACTGGAGAAATCAATAGATTTGGCGAGTCATGCATCATGCTGACAGTCGCGCAGGAACGGCCAAGAAACACTAAAGCTTATTCAAGATAATAATCTTCAGCCTATGCAAATGAATGCTTCCCTTGACCATGTCTACGCCCACGGGATATAGGATTCTCCACACAGTTTCCATTGGATAATAGTAGCATCAGGTGAAGGATATAATGAGATTATCATAAAACAGAAAAGAACTGAAGTGACTCTGACATCACATGGCCCAGGCTTTTCATCTCAGAGATTTTACAGTACTGACTGCAGACATCGGAATAAGAGATGAAGGGAAGATAGGGGAGAGTGAGAA
Organism: Clarias fuscus; assembly: GCA_030347435.1. NCBI lineage: Eukaryota > Metazoa > Chordata > Actinopteri > Siluriformes > Clariidae > Clarias > Clarias fuscus. The sequence goes on along the minus strand of CM059223.1, from coordinate 12,619,651 downwards.
ATCGAATGAGACAGCACCTCAAAAAGCATGATAGAACGTGAGAAACAGCATTGTTAGGAAGGAGAAATATAAGCCGCTTAAAGCGCTGTTGTCATTCACCAACTCGTCTCAATTATGTGGCTGCCTCAAACCCAAACAGCATTATATATGTTTACACTGACCCCTGCTCGATTATACACTTCAAACCGGAGCCTAATCACTGCTGCAGCAAAAGCAACTCCATGTCATGGTAGAAAAGGGCAATGTGTAATGCTTGACATCCCTGTGGTGGTGCAGAGGGGGATGAAACAACGGATGCGGAAAGAAAAAGGCAGAGGATGGGGGTTGGTGAGGAGAGGATTTGGATGAAGGACCAGTCAAGCATGGAAGAGTAATGTTCATAGCGGTATACCGTCAGTGCTCCATAAATGCAAGCAAATCGACATTATCCTGCTCCAGTAACCAGCAAGACAACCTGCTATCCTGTTGTAATCAGTACACACACAGGCCAATTTCATGGGAACACCTCTTCCCCTGAATATTCCTGTAATTATCTGATCAGTCAGTCATGAAACTTGGTGCCTACAGTAAATTCATGTAGGGACAGAGAAAGATCTTCAGTTATCATCAGATGAACAAATATTAAAGTGATGAGCTCAAAAAAAGGTGGTTTATTGGTGTCATAGGAGCTGGTTTAGTTTGATAATAGATTTATTAGCTGATACGTTCAAATATCACATACGACCAGTCAAAAGTTTGGATCTTCTAATTCACCTTCTAATTCCATGGACTTCCTGATTTCTGTAAAACAATGCTGAGGACATCCAAAACATGCAATGATCTCTGTTTAACAGTTGCTATTGAGATGTATCTGCTACTTTTGCTGTGTAAAGCCTTCATAACGCCTCTAATCTGTGGAGCTGTTAATTGTTGATTTTTGAGGCTGGCAACTCTAAATGAACTTCTCCTCTCCAGCAGAGGAAAGTTTTGGTCTTGCTTCCCTGGGATGGTCTTCATGAGAGCCAGTTAAATCACAGGGTTTGACGAGTTTTGCAAATGCACTTGACAATACTGTTCTTCCAAGAACCGTTCCAGAACAGCTGGCCTTCGTGTCTTCAAATAATAACTGACTGTTGTTGTTCTTATTGTTACCCACTTACCTAATGCCATATGTGTTATTTCATAATTTATAAAACTCCAGTATTGTTCTAGAATGCAGCAACCCAACAAGCACGGGGGGAAAACCTGCAAACTTCATGCACACAGGCCCAAGGCGGGATTCAAACGTGGAACCTGGAGGTGCACGGCGACAGTGCTAAGCACTAGATATAAAAATATAAATATGAATAAAAATAGATATGTAAATTACGGATATAAATTAGAACCATCATTTCGTCCCTGATGAGCGAGCAAATCTGATGTTTCAATAGAAAGAAACCTTGAGAGGAACCAGACTCAAAAGGAAACCCTTCCTCATTTAGATGATACCAAAGAGTGTTTACATCAATTACACCATACATCAATTCCTATTATATCTGCATGCTACAAGTTTGAAAGTTCAGTTATGTGACAGGAAAGGTTTTTAAGTTAATATTAAATCTGTTTTCACTCTTGGAGGTTCATGTACAAAACTGTCCATTGCAAAGTCAGTTATTTGGTCATAAGAGTGAATGACCGATGAAAATATATTATCCGTATTGTGTATAAACTTCTCATTTTCACTGTCTGCAAAGTGCAAAACTATTCTCGAATGGACTGTTTTACTAAACATCTGTTATGTATTTTAGAATCATGCTCCCTGAACTACTCCCTGCTCAGTCTGAGTCTGGGGCTGGTGATGGACCTGATGCGCATGATAAGGACAGGGTCAAAGGGTCAAAAGCTATGACCTTTTGCTTTCTTTGGTGCTGACATGCCTTCTCTGTGCCTCTGAAATAAATTTTTTGATACAATGAGGAAACAGCTGTTTTAACAGAAAAACAGATGCAAAAAACGGACACAGCCTATTATATGTTCAATTACACATGGGTTAATTGAAGCAATGATATTAATCACTATATTCATGAAGACACCAGGTTGTACAGAACCCAAGGTTTATTGGATGTACCAAAAAGTATTTCTACTGTAATAAAAAAGTGGTTCAATGCACCAAATGTTACCTGTCCCAAACCATTACATAATACATAAACTTACCAACAAACAGTGACTTTACTGGCTAACCTGTTAAACAATAAAAGTAACCATAAACATCACTGCTGAGACGATCCCATGGGAAAAAATTGCAATTATAAGGAGAACTCCAAAATGATGACCTGCTGCACATCAGTGATCAGGATCAGCGGTCACAGTGATGCAAGTTTAATATATTCATTATTTACCTTTAAATAAGGAAAGATAACATGTAAACCTGGAAACAATAATCCACAGTCGATTGAAATCTGGTAAACTTCACATCATGCCTTATATGTGGTGATCTGGGAAATGCCATTGCATGCTGCAGTCTTACTGTCTTCTACTGTACATAACATTCTAAAAACACTACAGCCTTTTTCACAAATACCGTCTGTAAATAATTATACAGAATGAAAAATTGGGTTATTTAGCAAAAGTGAAAAAAGGGAAAACTGCAATCAAAGACCCACTGTGACACACAAACACACTGACTGTCGAACTGCATCTTATATATTGATTTCATTGTAAATAATTTCACTTGCAATAATATAGAATTATTCGACCATGAAAACCATCTGTCTTTATACAGTATGTACTGTTATACTGTAGTATATCAACCTTTATCCATAGATACTTCTTTTAAGAAGTAGATTTAGATTAATTACATTGAGTGTGGCATGGATATTGTAATCAATGTTAAATTGGCAACGTTACAGATGTTGAAACATTATAGTTATTAAGTTGTATTTAAAATTTAGTATTTCAAATTGAAATGCTCATACTTTCGATGCTAGTTTTTTTTTTTGTCCCACAAGTACTGTAAGTTGATTCCCAGTCTGGGACTAGACGTGAGCCAGTGCTGAATGCTAGCCATTGGTCCAAACGGAAAAACCTACATCCAGTGCCAGAAAATACATAAAAATTGGTTTGTCAAACAAAACTCAGAAAACAGAATAAAGACAAAAAAAAAGCATGTGTAATAAAAGCATGTCATACAGTAGATGCACAGTATAGGATGCTTAGTGTCATGAACATACTGAATGAGATTCATTGTTCGACACTGGATGTTATGCTGTTTGGATGTTGCGCAAACACCATACAGTATTACAGTACAGTACTGTAGACACTTACAGTAGCAAAGGTATACGCTGCAGTGTTTGATTGTGACATGCCGAAAAATTGTGTAATATCACAATCACCTTCGTGTTGTTTAATAATCTTTTGTACGCATCACGACCGAATCAATACCTTTCCTTTGCTTCTTGCTCGAGATATCGCTAGCTCTGGTTTTGCTGGTATGTGTAGGAGCTGTTATGCACTTTTCAGTAGTACAGTACATATGAAAGAAAACATGGGCAAAAACAGGTTAGTTTTTTTGGAAAAAAAAAAATCACCTGGTCTTTTTCCAGTTTTCAAATGTTCAGTTTCGGTGTGTGTGTGTGAATGATACCCTCACGGGAGTGGAACATAATATGGGTTTCTGCAGTTGTAGATCATCCACCACAAGTTTTGACACGTATGAGATCTAAGATGCTTTTCTGTTCATCCTGGTTGTAAAAAGTGATTATTTGAGTTACTTTTGACTTCCTGTCAACTCAAGCCAAACTAGTCTTTCTCATTAAATGATACAACTATATCAGTACACAAAGTAAGTATTAACTGAAATACAAAGTCCTACTTAATGCACAGTTTATATCCGTTTTTTTTTAACATCGTCGCCTCTGACAGATTTAACTTTACTGCTTTGTGGCCTGAAAGCTCCATTGCAGTAGTTGACTTCTCAATTCATCCTCTGTAAAAGGACACTATGTTTTGGCAGAACAGTACAAATCCGACATCCCAGGTGCATCAGACTAACCAATCTTATTCGGGATCCCAGCTTTATCTTTCCCCGGTGTGCTGTTTGATGTGGGCTAATGATGCACTGGCCTAGCACAGAGACAGTGCTAATGATAAAGAATAACCGGCAGAGAAATATAACACAGAATGTAAAGCTGTTGGATGGTTTTAGATGGCTCTGACTGCATGCATTAGGGGGGAGTTAAAGCAGTTAAATAACAGAGCAGGTCAAAGAGGGTGCACACATCAAAGAGAAACAGAGAACAAGTCCTCAATAATCCTGCTACAGTACGACTTAAGGATCTACATAGGGAATGCATTGAGCACTGCAGTGAAGGTGAGAGAAAGGGTACACGGCAACTTTTGGCAACTTCGACAGGAACAAATGCTGTGCAAGAGAAATAAAAAACATAAATTCAGAAAAGAGGAAAAATGGTGAGAAAGAAAGGGAGAGAGAGAGAGAGAGAGAGATAAACCCTTTGAGACCAGTTCAGTTTTAAGACCTTGAAAAATGCCTCAGCATCGCCTCCCCAATGCCTCTAATGGAAGCCATATTGGATTAGACCAGCGTGAAAGCGCATCACAGCCTGCAAATCGTCACACAAAAGCCATGTGTGAAGAAACAAATCACAGTAACAACCATCTCAGCTGCTTACATCAAGACAACATGCTCCCTCTGTGACATTAACTATATATCTCGTTTTTTTTTCTAAGGGCGCAATTCATTTATACTAATCTTGTTTAACACCGATGTTTGCTTAGCTGTGGCGTGGCTCTTCTTCTTCCAGTGCACAAAAATCAATATGTTGTCAGGCCACACATTTCACGCAGATGGTTAAAGGGTGAAAATCCCAAAACACAATGAAGTGAGTCAGGGTCATGACCTGTTATAGCACCATGCATATAAATCAGGGAACAGCATGAAGCTTGATGGATGAAACAGAAACAGATAGTGAGGAGGAAGGAGGGATGAAGATTGACAGCGCGAGCATGTATACGCCTCTAGTATGGTCTTTTAAAAAAAATTTTATAATAAACGTCCTGATCCATTTTAACCTTTTAAAACTGAAATGGTCGAGATGTTAATGTATTACGTCAGCATTTCTCTTCACTACAGAAATGAATAGTACAATACATAAAAGTATATAACAAAACTCTTAAAAAATGTTCGGGACAAGCTTTTATTTATGGAAATCCTCGCAGTCAGACTTTGAGTTATGGAAAGAGCCTTGGGAAGGGAAGAGAGCTGTTGAAAGAGAATTCCAGATTCAAAATAATCAAACCGCATTCCAGGAAGGCCGCTTCCACCATCCCGCTCTTCAAATACACAGACACATGTGAAAAAGCAACGACTGAAAGCGATTCCGTGCCAGTGACACGCATGCTTATCCCAGCACCTTGGGAAAAGCGGAGAGCGTTACGATTCATAAAGCACCTGTTGCATCCGAGGCAGTACACAACCACGAGCGCTGATTTCCTCCCTCCCTCCCTCTCTCCCCCAAAGGGCACTGTTGCTCATGAAGGGCAGACTTCCGAGAAGCTCAGCAGGGACCTGCACTCTAAAATAAAGCTGTCAGTGGACGGTCACAGGCCGGATGTGTGGATGTAACCCTTCATGTGCTCCTGTGTGAATGGCAGCGGCCTTGCCGAGAGATCGTTCACTGTGTGGCCTGCACAGGAGGGGAGGGAGCGTGAACGTGCTAACCCAAGGATATGCTAAAACTCGGTGAAACTTCAGCTTGGCCCGGATCAAAGAGGATCGCTGCGTGCCATACCCTCACATGATAATGAACTCACTCCCTGAACGAGAGTGCTCATAAATTGTGACTGGAGGTTTCGTAGGAGTACTAAAGCATGTTAAAAAGACACCCATATGGGCTCTCGTATGCATGCACACACAGACATGTGCACCAGACAGCACGCCCCAGTGCACTCCTACTCACCATCTATTTTCTCTGCTCTTGGCTACCTAAGGCTTCAGGAATGGCCAAGAAAAACAAAATGGCCAGGCGCAAGATAGCACAGGGGTTAGAGGGCTCCACAGCTCCAGCTGAGAGAAAAAGAACTGTGAGTGTTGTCAGATAACACGCACACAAGCACACACACACACACACACACACACACACACACACACACACACACACACACACACACACACAGACACTTGGGAATATTCCATCTGTAGAGTAAAATACCACTGAGTAGGATATATGATGCAGGCTGGACAGTATATTTGTCACATACGTCAGTCTGTCAGGATGTAACAACATCGTGACATTTAAAGCTGAGCAACTTGCGAATTCTGCAGCCTCAATGTTAATAGTTGATAAGGAATAAGAGCAACAGGGTCAGTGTTTTCTGAATAATGTGCACTATTAGACTAATTAACAGCATTTCCTTAGGGAAACACGGGCTTAAGTGCACCATGGTTTACTGCGGTCGTATAAAGATGCCTTGGATTCCAAGATCACATTCTACAAAAATGAGTGTAAAAAAAGAAAGAAGAGAGGCACACTTCGGCAAAGAAAACTCTATATAGTCATTTCTACAGAAAGTAGGAGCAAGTTGAAAAGTTAAAAATTGATTGATGCAAATGACAAAATATGTAAACTGGAAGAACATGTCAAAGTGGATCATTCAAATCCAGAAAGCAGGGATACTCTCCCGTCCATTTCACACTGCACGTCATCTGATTTTAATCCACATGATATTAGTATAGATTTTCCACATGCTCAGGATCGATGCAGTTCAGCTCAATCAAATTTTCCTCTGTCACACTTTTCATACTATATGCAACGTCGCTCTTTTCCACTGCCACTCCTCCAGTGCTGCCGGAGTCACTGAGTTCATGAAGGATTTGTTCAAGGACAGCAGGAAAGCCAGCTCCCCCAGAACTTGACGAAGGAACCACATGTACTGTACAGTTGAGAAACATAATTCCTTCTACATGGTACCAGCTCTGCTGACTCACTTTATTCTCAGATGGCCAGCAATATATCAGGAGGCATCTAGAATCTGTCACACGCGAGACGACTCGCTGTCCTCTCTCCGATATCTCACATCTGTTGTAACCTGTTTACGAACGACGGCTGCACTTTGTCAGAAGCGGTTGCGCAATTCCTAAAAGGGACAGGGTTAATATGAAGGATACACTGGGTAATACATAATATCCTGATATTAATCTTTACTCTTCATTGAAACCTTATCAGTTACAGCTGTGTAAACACCAATCCATGGCCCGCTCAGTAAAACTCAGGCAGACAAAACAACAGGCATACTGGAGGGATGGGGATTAAACCAGATCAAGCCTGATTCCTGACATTCACACGGTACCTGCCGCATCTTCCCCACGTTTCGGTTTTACGGGTCCGTCTATCTTGAAGACTAGAGAAAGAGCTCAATGATGAAGAGCATGCTCTAGTACTGTACATTATATAATTTTTTAATAATCTGAACAATGGGCCTCCGAGTGGCGCAGTGGTAAAAGCGCTCGCCCTATCATCCGGAGATCGCTAGTTCGAATCCCGGGTGGTGCTGTAACCTCTCGCAGCCGGAGGTCTAGAGAGAGCTGATTGGCCGAGCTCACTCAGAGGGGAGGGATGAGAGGTACTTGGTGCTCCCACATTAATCACGGCTCTACAGCCAGTCAGGGGCGTCTTTGAGCTCGCGCAACAGAGGGAGCAGATAGCGCTGTCCTCCGAGTGTGTTACGCCGCCCCCAACGATGCGCGAGCGAGCAGTTCGAAAAGATGCGGTCGGCTGGCGTCACGTGGTTCGGAGGAAACACGTGATAGTCTTCGGCCCTCCCGGCTGAGTGGTAGTAGTAGCCTTAATGTGGGAGCCCCCTAGTGACAGGGAGGAATTGGACACGACTAAATTAGGGAGAAAATCGGGGAAAAATCCAAATAAATAAATAAAATAAAATAATCTGAACAATGCCGTATTGTTTCATGTGTAATATAATTCCAATAAACTTGACATTACACTGGAATCACTCCATTAGCGGGCCACTCGGTAGAGCCACGCAAAACATATTCAAAACTTTCAGGATAAAGAGCTTGTGTTGTCACATGGCATGTTGAGCTGTGTGGCGGACTATTACTTGATCAAAGTACACTAAAGAGGATTTAAATGAACAAGCCTGCAAAGGCCGGCCAGATCTTCAGATGACTATGAGATCTACAAGTGTGAGTATTAAAAGGTCGCCTGAATACACTTATCTTCAAATAGTACTCTGGATAAGTGATGACAGTTGTACAAACCAGGCGTCCATAAGGTTTCCATGTGATGACAACGTCTAGGTAATAATAGAAAACAAAAACGTACAATTTCATATTAATAGTTTCAACAGGACATACAGTACAGTGGCGATGTTTGTACATATATTTTAAAATGATGCATATGCGGCCTATCCTGACCTTCCTAGAAATTTAGATGAACTTGACATGCAAGCACCAAGTATTTCTCACTCAATCACTGAGCCACTTATCCTGTAAAGGGTTCCAGGCTTCTTGGGGTCCCTACGGGGCGGGATACACCCTGGGCAGGGTGTAAATCCATCCAAGCACACACACACATACTGTGGAGAATTTGGAAATGCCAATTAGCCTAATCTGCATGTCTTTGATTGTGGAAAGAAACCACAGTACCCGCCTTCCATGTGTTTCCAGTCAGAGCAACAACAACAAAAAAAAACAAACAGTTAATCTGCATCATTGTGTTTCCATGTTGATTATCAAACAATGAGACGAAGAAAGTAACAAAGTTCGAACAACAACAGAAGTTTTTTTTCTTTCTTCAATGCTAAGGATGACCTTTCAGTGACCTCTAATGTCCCAAAACTCCTACAGGCAAGGTTCAAGATGGACCACTGCTTTCTGAGAGCATCTTTCCCCTCTGGCTCCATAATGGCTAAACCAGACTGACCTTTAAATGGCATGACTGGGAAAGGATTCCTATCTTCTATATTCTCTCTGTATCTGCAAAAGAGAAAGCCTACATTCAAGCTTAGCTAGCAGTCCTCTGCCGTGTCATTTTTAGCTCAGCTCAGCATTTGCTGTGAAAAAAAAAAAAAAATAGAAAATCGGTCTAAGGACATTGTAAAAAGACAATATGGACCATGGAGCAAAAGAGGATAGAAATAATCAGAGAGGGATAAGCTTTTTTTGTCTTGAGTGGTAGCCTGGTTCTGAGGTTTTATAGTCTTTAGCTTTAGTTCTGACCTTGTCATTATATGCAGGCAAGTGTGAGGTTGCTGGATATAAGTACAGTATGAACCGAAAATACATTTAGTTGGGGTGTTGTCAGTGGTGCACCGTGCTACTCGTCTAAACAGGTTCAGTAAACCATCACAAGTTACACAAGTATGACAAAGAACTCCACTGTGTAACCCGGGACGACCAATCACTGGAGAGAAAGGTAAGAAGAACATGAAGCCAAGGAGGTGTAAGCTGGGGAACAAGTTACATGTTCAACTAAACAATAGAATGAGGATCGCTGATGTGACACGGCATTTTGTGGTCCAGAGTTTGAAACAAATATATACAAATTTCAATCTATACATTATATAGTGTACATATGTACTGTATATTATACATTGTTTTGTTATAATTACTTTAAAAATTTTAGAATTTTAGACTATACTGTAATCACAAGGCCTTCTTTTTGTGCAAAATGCATAAAACCTTTGATGTGGCACTACATCATACGGTGTATGTTTTTGCCTGTCACTCTAAATGATCCATTTGTCCTCCCATATGATACGAACTATATTTTACTACAGACAGAATGATTATTAATTTGAGTTAACAATTTATTATTGTACTAGATTAGTGCCCCCGACTTCGTTCGCATGGAATTTAATTGCACATTCATAAGTGTGTTTAAAAAAATCTTTTGGATTTTGGAATTTATTACCATTTTTAAGTGACACGGTGAAGTGCGGAATGAAGGTGTAGGTGTGAAGGTGAAGATCGTGTTTATTAAGTAGATTTCAATCGCACATTCATAAGCATCATCTGTTGAATTTTAAGATGAACTAATGATTTTTTCAATGTGGATTTTTTTTTATAATATAACAGCGTTTTCCACTGAAATTTCAAATTAGCATATCATCTTTTCCCGTAGGCCGAATGCGATGGAACAAAGCCCATATGTTACCTTAAGCTCGGCCAAATAAACCTGTGAAAACCCCATTAAAATTAGTTCAATAGTTTTTATGTGATGCATGCTCAAACAAACAGTCAAACAGACAGACAGAGACAAAAATTCCAAAAACCATCTCGATGTGTTCTATTACTCATCTTACGTCTCCTCAAATACATTTTCCGCAAATGTACAGACACACCAACTTTACATTTTTATTATATGTATTTATTATTACCAATAGCTACGTTCAATTTATGCTATTCTGGACCAAAAAAGGCCATGCCATGTCAAGCATCCATGAATAAGATCAGAAAGCTATGATATAAAGCAATATTATACCATATAGAGGAAATAAATAGTCTACTGAATCGGCCTAGCTCGAACATTACCTTTAATTATCAGTGATGCGAAACATGCACATGAAAATAGGTGGCCCCATAAGCACTCGATACAGGATGACAAGCAGGACAGTTTCTCTTTATAGAAGTTCTAAAAGAGCTGTTGCATCTTATCTGGCTGATGAAAAACTGTATTTAAGTAACCCATTTGTGATCATTTGTGATAATTTCCAAACAGAACAATCTTCAAGATAAACATCAAGTAAACATCCAATATTTGGAAAAAAAATCTAACTCTGCAGGTGCATGAACTGAAGTCTGGTGTACATGGCAGGACATTAAACCCCAGCTTTATGACTGAATAAATTTTGAAGTTTGTGCCAGCCTGTTCTGACGGCTTGACCTCCTGACCTCTGGGAACAGAGTGCTGATGGGAATATGAGGCTGACTTATGTCCTTGGCCTGAGAGTGAGAATAAGGGTTAAAACTCCAGCATCCCTTTGAAGATTAACATTCCAAAGAAGCCCTTACATCCCTCTGTCAAACTGAGAGAAAGAGCCCAAGAAGATTACAGATGTGATTAGGACTATGAGGTAATTTTCTGCAGGCCTTCACATAACTATATCCTGATAGAAAGTTTTTTTTTTTTTTTTTTAATTACACTCCTTGCATAAAGAATAAACAACTTTGAAAGTGTGACATCATTGCTGGCTAGAACCACACCTGGGGAAAAAACTGCACAATAAAAATTCTTCCTTTTCTCAGACATCTGTTGCAGTACCCAAAGTGCAGAGTGTGTGCATACAGTATTTAGGATATTATATTGCACATATCTACAGTATTAGTTCCTGAAGAAGTTCTTAGCGCAAAGCCACATGCACCTATATACTGTATATAAACACAAGTAGAATTGAATGTTATGTACAGTAATTCTCATATTTGCAGTAGGCAGATTCACACATCATTTCAGATCCTAACCAGGTCACTAACGTCCTTTAATTTGAAGGAACAGCTGACAAAATGAGGTACAGAAACCACAATCACAGCCACAGCAACTCATCCACAACTAAGCAAATCAGCTTACTATAAATATGCATCCAATTTAACATGTGCAGTTAATTAAGCGAATGTCGGAATTTTACTATAAAAGGAAATTAGGCCCGGTCAGTTCATAGAACCACACCTGACACACACACACACACACACACACACACACACACACACACACACACACACACACACACTTATAAACACCACAATGGTAAAACATTTTAAAGTTTTGGATCTCAGTTCTAATCAAGACTGTATGTTAATGTTTTCTTTCTAACTGCATTTACAACTCTCATAGGAAACCCGATAATGTTTACTGTATGCATGCTTTCGGAATAAGTAACATGCAAAGAAAACATGAAGGATGTGGCAAGGGTCTGGAACAGCAGAATGCAATTTTCCTCATTCCTCCTTTGCTTTCATGCAAACTGTCCATCTTAAGCAGACTGCCTTTGTTTCTTCATTCTGTACAGTACTGTACTTTAACCGAGCCGCTCCGTGACCTCAGCTTATCACAGACGCAGTCAGAGAGTTCGCCTTAACAGTTATTCATCATTCTCAAAGAGTACAATAAACAAGGCTGAGCTCCAAGTATCGCATGACCACGTTGGAATCCACACTACTAACGTCCTTTCTGTTGTTTGTATTGTAACACACATTCGCTTGCACTTCAGTCCTTAACAGGTTGTGTTACAATAAAAATGATATCTTCATAAGGATGCTGGCTTGTTTTCAGGTGTTTGCTGATCATCAAGTGCCATTAACTGGGTTTCATTTTCTGGATAAGGCTTCAGGAGGGCTAAATTAAGAAAGCAATGGAAAAATTGATAAGTAGACGCCAATATGGAACCATGGGTAAGAAATCCATGTAAGTTCTTAGGTGACCATGTACATGTACAAAAATAGGCCAACCCCATGTCAGTTAAGTGCAGATGTGGTTTATGCTGCAGATGTGGTTTATGTTTCCACATTGCACTTTGCTCTCATGCACTACAGCAGGGTTTTTACAGGGAGATTATAAGAGTCCGGGAGGAATGCAGGGATTTCAGACAAGCCGCTTTTTCCACTTTAGCTGTCTACGTGTTTATGACTATTCCTGTTATATTCAGCGTAAAATCCAAACGTTTGTGTTGTGACATAGATAAGGTGCTTGCAATCCGACCCCAAATTTTACATTCTATGATTGTCAAGACGTTTCCACTGTAGCAAAATCATGCGAAAATAGGATGGTGTCTGTCACACATTGTAAAAAGACACACTGAAATAATGAAATAAATGCATCAGATGCCATGGAGAATTTCAAAGAACACGTCAGGGGATCTAACTGGACAATGTACAGTATAATGTGAGCAGTGTCATGATTTGACAAGCATATTACAAGCCTTTCAATGTTTACCTTGCATGGAAATCAATTTGTAATAGTACGATCAACTAGACCTGTCTAAGGCTTTCCTGTCATCAGCGTGGGGTGAGTATATTATTTCACACTACTTTAAATTCTTACAGCAAACTATGTGAAAAGTGATGGTTTTCCCATATTTGTCTCTGTTCTTGCTTTTCCTTCGACCTTTTGGTTTGGTGCTTGGAACACAAATGTTTATTGTTTCCTAAGTATATTGATTGGTACTGATTTTATTTATCATTATCATATTATCATGATTAATATTAGTAATTATAGGATCAACTAGTGGATCCTTCGTTGTCCAGGGAAAGGAGGTCACATGTGTCAGCTGCATTTAAAATGGGACAGCCATACTGTAGTTGTGACTTAACTGGTCCCCTATTTAAGACACAGCTTTTGTCTTGCGTCTAACACCATTGTATGGGTTCCAGTTTCTGTTCCGGTTCTTGTTCCTGTTTTGTCCTGGTTGTTTTTGTTTATTTGTTTGTATATAAGTATTAAATGTAGGAAAATCAAGTGTCTACGATTAGGCTGCGCCTGGGACACCATTTATCTGACCGTTTAAAAAATGTCCAAAGAAACATTCTGTGTCATCTGTAAAACCATTCTGTGTCTAATTTCAGATGGGCAATTAAGTGCCTACGTTTCCCTTAACTCTCAGTGGATGAGACAATGTACCACGCCCTTTTCGCAGGAAGTCATGCGATAAAGCAGGAAGCCGTGTTTATTGTCAGGGCCAGGAGAAAGGAAGTTCGGTTCAGGCTGATACAGTCTGTATCTGGACCCAACCTTAGGAAACCTTTTCCTTCAAGGCTGCCTGAAACATCCGAGGAAGTACACATACTGTACTTGCCATTATTTATTTTGAATAACATGGCTAATTCCATCTCTTAGCGCAATATGTTTCCTATTGGAATGGAAGAATAGAGCAGCTGGCACATTGCTCAGAAGATCATAGATTGCATGATGAAAGTGATGGTATAGAAATGCTGTAAATTTCTTTAGTATTTTTATTTTTATTTTTTTGGCTCAGCATGATAATCGATTTAACAATGTGGAAACATTGAGTGTGTGAGTTAACAAGACAATAAACAGCAGCAACAATCCACTGTTACTTAAATGACCAACTGTTAACAGCGCATGCCAAGCAAAAACATTTGCAATAAAACATGGAAAAAAAAAGAAATTACAGACTTACGCAAGTGCTCCTCATAATTGCATAACTATGACTTCATGGTAAATATTAACATCATTTTACAAAGATAGCAGCTGAAAGAGTGCAAAAGTGGTTCAATGTGTGTAAAAATCAAGCGTAACTCAATAGTGTAGTGCTTCTTTCCTCAGAAGTTTCACCAAAAACTGAGGTACTTTGAGGCCGTGATGTCTTTCGGGACTGGCCAGAAATGGACTTTCCAAATAAAGCCTCAGGTGTAAAAGTTTGGCAGCCTGGGAAAACCCTTCACATGATCCAATTTCGAACATTTTCTCCTGTCCTGTTTATTTCTCAGAGCTACAGTACAGGTTTTTTACTGAACTGACATACGTTTCGGTTTTGTGTGTTGTATCTTAACCGGAAGTTAATCATAGCTACCAAAAAGGGGAAAGCCCACTGAAAGATTTCAATTCCTGTGAAAGATGTCTGCATTTGTAACCTAATCAACTTATGGAAAAACAATATTGAAAGAAATGTTAGTGGAATAAGAGTTATCTTCATTTGATCATCAGTATTATTTATTATTATCAGTATTATTCTCATCAACAGGACAACAAAAAATTATATATACTAGAGTATATCATGTACATATTTATGGGGGGAGTTTAGCTAGAGACACATCCAAAGGATTTTATCGATGGTCAGAACACAAAATCATTTCCTTAAACTAGTCCTGGAGTACTTGTACATGTTACTACAGTCTCTCTGGAATTTTGCATTTTCCCATCTTGGACTCTTGGATGTGTGAATTTCTTATGGTTTCTCTAGTTGTTCTCCCACTGTCTCACTCTCACTCACTCACTCACTCATCATCTATACCGCTTAATCCTGTATTCAGGGTCATGCAGGGCCTATCCCTGCATGACCAGGGTAGACCCTGGACAGGGTGCCAATCCATTCTCCCACTGTCTATATACTGTAAATAAGTATACTGTATAAATGAGTGTGCCCTGTGATGGACTGCAGTCCCAACTGGAATACATTCTCCCACCTTGAGTCCAGTGCCGCCAAGACCCACAGTGACCCTGATCAGGAACTGATGAGGTTATTGAAGATGAATGGACAAAGCAATAATCAGCTGATATGCATTGGAACCATCACAAAAACATCGATATAACCAAACCAGGCAAAGTAATCGAGCATACAGTACAGTAGCTACATTTTCATATTCAATTCATATTTATTCAGCACTAAAATGTAGGACAAAAAAAAAAACCGACAACTCTGTATCTGGGTCGTCTTCGTTCCATGTGCACTTCAGTCCCAAATGATAGCGCTCTCTTTACACATTTCTTACACACAAGCTGAGTGCACTTCATTACACAAGCAGGGTGACAAACTGTTACCATAGAAACAAGACGACACTTTCACACTACAACTTTCATAAGGCAATAAAGCTTGTTTAAACCCACAACGATTTTCATACATTTCAATATATATAACGTGCTTTTAATGCTTTTAATGCAATTTGTCGCATTTTAATGCTATGATAAGGCCCTGCAGCGTTACCAAATTTTATGCATGTGACCTTACAGTGAATCATCAGTTGTGCATTATAAAGCAATGAACTGCATATTCAAACAGCGCTTAATAAGTGATTTAATGATTTAGTTTCTTGTATTAATTTGGTACAAACTGTATATTCTCTCAAGGTCAGAAAATACGAGATATGTTTTATGATTCTCTTCCATGAAAAAAAAAAGCACAATATTTCTAAATGAACATGAAAGTTTAAACGCATGAATGAGCAAATTAAATTCACCACACTTCATTCTTTGCTCGAGCTTTCGAATGTATCAGATTCCTGTGATTTCTAGTCTCCTGTCTAAGGATAAAACTTCTGAAAGTTGTCTTTGGAACTAATGTTCACCATTTGCATCAGGGGAGCATGGATTTGCTTTCATACAGTAGGAATAATTGACTTCAAGGAAGTCTAAAATGTTTTCTCTGTATAATAAGGAGGATACATTATTTCAGCATTATACCTCCACTACATCTCAGCTGACATTTGGGCACAGGAATCCAAAGCTCACTTATGAACCAGTGGAACAAAAAAAAAAAAAGGCTTGACCTAAAGGACTTTAATTCAGAGGTAATTTCAGGTAATGGCTTCCAGAGTGAAGGTTTAATGTCAGATTGATGTCCTGGAGTAATCAGGAATTTCTAGAGAGGCCCAATTAGTTGATTTATGACTTTAAAATGACTTTTTAACTTTAAGCCAATGAGCTATGGCTCTTCTGTAGGTCTAGTCTGCGTGAGTGTGTGGAGGAGTGCGTTCATGTTCTTCCCACATAGGAAATTGCTGAAGATCGTCTTGTACTTTAGCTAAGAAGACAAAACCGAATTCTACGTCTCAAGGATCAGATTTCACAAAAGGTAAGACAATGCAAAAAAAAAAAAAAAGTAAAAGCACAACTGTGTTCCTGCAACTGAGCACTTTTCTAATTATGTCTTACTCAGCACAATGCTGCCTGCATGCTGTTTGTTCTGCAGTAAGACAGAATGCCAGATCACCGTTACAAAAGGAGCTCATTTTGCTCACCGTGATGCAATCAATCACGATACTGGTTAGCTGCCAGTCAGCAGTATTGGATTTATCTAGTTTGAGTGGGGGAAGAAATCTACCGCCTCTCTGTAGCCATATTCCCTTCCTCGTTCCTTCGACCTCTTAACCTCTTCACCCTGCCCAAACGACACGTCTGCACATCACCAGCACATGTGCTTTTGAACTCAGACTTGTCTTGTAGCAGAAGACAGATACCCTTCCTTAGTTATCTGGTCTACCATTCTCTGAGTTACGCTCAAACCATTTTTAGTGTGTTTCCAGCTCAGGATCATATGAGGACAAGGGGGGGAGGTTTGCATGTTCTGGCAGTGGAGGTATACATAATGAAAATAATGGACACTTATCAGAGGATTTACTACACGAAGCATGGAGTGGACGGCAATGAAAACACATGACTGAAGTGAAAAATGGAGAAAAATTCAAAGAAGGAGGTAATTTTTCAGAGCAAGCAGGCAAATGCAAACATACACAAAAGGAGTGAAGAGGTTAGACGCAGCAAGAAGCCGACCATCTTATTATGAATAAGAGAAAGTATATAAACGTGAGCTTTGAAATAAATCTGCCACGACTATTAGACTTGTGCCATTATTTTAAAATTGGGAGAGGGAAAAAAAATAAAAAATCAGCTCCTTTCGGCCGGTTGGGTTTGAGATTTAATACGCTTTTGGAAGTGGTCGTAGCACAAGGGATGCAGCAACTCTCCTATCGGTAAGATGATGCAGGCTGACAGAACTGATACGGAGCAGATGCACGGTCAAGCGAATGTCAGATTCTCATCTTAAACTGTCTGAGCTCTTTTCAAAACAGTTTACACTACGATGTATCCAGAATAATGCTGCTGGTTTAATTTAAACACAGCTGAAGAGATTTTAATATCCTCCTCCAGGGTGTCTTGGCTGCACAAAACTTATACACACCAGTTAATCTATGTTTGTAAACACAAACTGGCGTCTCTCTAACCGTGCATGCCCGGTACGACGTGATTAGTTTTTCACGGAAGCTTCTCCTGCTTCCACAGAGTCTGCAGACAAGAGTGTGTTTACATAGCGCTGCTCTTGAGGCCAGATCCCCTTACGCAGTGACCTGAGGCTGCGTAAATTACCTTCACGTGCCTAGAGAAAGCCGAAGCCTCGCTCCTCTGGGGAGTGAGGTTAGCGCACGTTGCAGGGTCACCAGCTCCGTGCTGCTGTTACTCATGTTAAAGGCCAAAACTACACCAGATGGAGTACACTAAAAGACCTGTGGAAACGACAAGAGGAAGAAAACACGGCTACCCCTTTAATCTGACGGTAATTCGCACGTAAGGGCATGGGTATCCTCCGCAAACCCATACACATGTGGCAGCAGTCTTACAAGAGACTGGGGGTGGGGTAACAGTAGTTGGGCTCGACATATACATGTACCAACAGCTCCAAATGAGAGTTATTTTTAAAGGCATGTCATCTGAGATGTAATGAATTTCACATTCATGTAGTGACAGGGTCAGAAGTAAAAGTTGAACGAGTCATACAGTGTCACTTCCAATTCTCGTGATCTGTTGCAGAACACACAGTATATACTAGAGCTGTGAATTCAGTGTCGACTTCCAATTCAATTAGATTATCTTGGGGGGGGTATTGCATTTTGTTTTGCATTCCTATATGATTTTTCAACCAACTCAATTTTTTTGCCATGTTTGCAGTATAAAGACCTACATTACAAAAAAGTATGTTTTAAACATTGAATCGCTGCATACTTGTGGCAACTGTTATATATATCATGTCTCATACAAAGCGATGATCTTCTCCACACTCCAGGCCATGGCAGTAATGCACTAATCAAATTCTGGCAAAATTCGTGTACGTATGTGGAAGTGGCTTGTTTTTTCTGCCAAAGCACATATTTTTAAGAAATTGGTCCATTTTAGACCATTTAACATCTGAAAGTGTACGGGGAAAAAAATTCAAACTAAGACTTAATTCTGAATTGAAAACTGACCCCGCCATTCAGGAAATCATTTGTTCATCTTCAATACCGCTTATCCTACTGTTTACTGGGTCGCGGGAGCCTATCACAGGAGACTTTGAGCACGATGCAGTGTCCACCCTGGATAGCCTAATCTGCATGTCTTTGGACTGTGGGAGGCAACCCACCAAGCACAAGAAAAACAGTACGGACCTGAGGTGGGATTCGAACCCCCAGCCCTGGAGGTGAAAGGCAACCATGCTGCCTCTTATCCAATCAATTAATCGGAATGAATTATTTAGTACGCCATGCTATAATCTTAGTATTAAACAACACTATAAGATAACTTGGGCCATGACAGCATCACAGTTTAGTGGTTAGAACGGTCACCTCACACCTCCATGGGTGGGAGTTCAAATCTCACCTCCGCTCCTGTTTGTGTGGAATTCTTTCATATACTCCAGTTTCCTTCCAAAGGACATCTACACCATAGGTTGATTGGCATTTCTAAATTGCCTGTAGTGTATGATTGCTGACACACCGTCCTGGGTGTGCCAAGTTTCCTGAGCTCCAGCCCCCCGCCATGATCCTACACAGGATAAGCGGTATAGATAATGAATTAACTTGGACCGTTTCATTTGTTTTTAATGGTCCTCATACATAACAAAGGCTTTACTGATGATCGTGTCTTCGAGCACTTAAAAAATGTTCCTACATTTATTAAGGATGATATGAATATTCTTTCTCCTCATATGGAGATAAAAAGTGGCGGAGCCGCAAGCGTTCTTGCAGCACTTCATCTATCTACCTCTGACATACTGTATCTGTTTAACTCTGTTATACCGTACGCTGCCTTCACATTACATCTAGACACTTTGTGGGTCATGAGCAAATGATTTCTCTTTTTAGTTTTTCATTTTTTGAAAAGTAGATGCGTTTTTTTATTTAACAACCACAAATGTTGCAATCATCTTCCCTCAATAGTGAGTTAATTTATGTGGTCAAGGCCCTGGCTCTAAAACCCATGAAAAAAGAAATGCATGTGCTAAATCAATTCTTCGACTGACAGCCATTCTTTCTGCTGATAAGGACTGGCTCTGCTTAGGTTGCAGGAAAAAGAGAGTGCTGGTGAATTGAAAAACTACAGAAGCCTTGCAGAGAGTATGAGCTGTCAGGCTGGACAGAAATGGCATTTAACCAGTGTTAATTTCCCTCCTAGGTTTCAGGCAGGGTTACAACAAAAGTGTGAGCTGTCAGCAACTAAGATCTTTTTCACTGAGTGATACCAACCCATCTGTGAACCAGGCATTTATCACGGTTCAGTCACCACCACATGAAATAACATTCACCCATTGATGCTTTGATCTCCATTTATGGATATGCAGATACTCAGGAATTTCACATTCAGTATACCGTGTGGAACAAAAAAAAAAAAAAAAAAAAACAGGTTTTCCTGTTCATTCCTAATGAAACGTGTATATTCTGCACCTTCATGAAAAGCAGCAACTATATGTGTAACACTGTGAACATTACCAATAAACACTGGCAAAAAAAAAACAGCTGCAGAGAAATCTGATGTAGATTTAGATCCTTAATGAGAAAGCCCTAAGAGTGGCAAGAAAATCTCCCTGAAACAACATGTAGAAGAAACTTTGATTGGAACCAGATTCATAAGAAAAACCATTCTCTTCTGGCTCCCACCAGGAATCATCAATCAAAGATTGGACGGTGTTCTGACTGAGTTGTCACTGGGATGTCACAACGTTCTTGCTACATCATTGGAGTTCCCACAACGAACTTCAGGCTTGTGCTATGACCACGGTGGGTCCATGCCACTTTGTACAGTAGAAGACTGCATTCAATTGATATTACTTTCTCGGGTTTATAGCAGGTTATCAGTGAATTTATGTCATATGCTGGGAATTCAGTTCTAAATACTGGATCCAATTCCTCCAACCATCGCTTTGTGCTGAAAAGTACTAAACGTGTCATGGTATTTATGCCAGACGCAATGGCAAAACATTAAGCAAATGATAAGCACGTGGTGAAAGCATAGTGCGATCTGATCGGACATAATAATAATAATAACACGGCTTGATCTCACTGGACTTCTTGAGAGCAGGATCATGTGCAGAATAGGAAATTATTGAAAACATAATAGAATGTATTTTGTATCATATGTATTTTGTCTGGGATATAGATCTCAAGGTCTTGAGTGGGGTGTGGCTTAAAATGAGGAATACCCTAAAGTCAGATATACATAATTATTAGGCAGCTTTTTTCTGCCTTAAAAGTGGGTCGAGAAAGAGGATGATAAAAAGCAAGGGCATTGAAATTTCAATTTCATATTTTGAATACTGCAAAAAAAAAAAACGAAAGATATGTAAGTGTGAGCCCACAGAGATGGAAAAAACACACATTGAAAATACAAGAAAATACACAAAAATGAACATAGAGAGACTTGAGAAGAATCAGACTGGACGTATCTGGACTGTAAGAACCCTTTAGCCTCAAGTGCTATCATCTCCCAGAAGTGCAACCTCCCCAGACTCTGCAGAAGTGTCAAGCTTATTTGTCAAGCGTATTTGCAAAACCCATCAAGCACCATGATGAAAGTTGCATAATTATTGTCTAGAAATAATCTTTGGATAAATCATGATACAGTATTCTCCCTTTGTGACGCAAAAATCTGAGTTTTTCTTTATATAATTTTTACTTTCCCTGCAAGGAATGAATTGTGATTACTTATAATTAAAAAAAAATTATAATAATCTGAAAAATTATTGTGTACACAGTATAGTTGTCTGATTATATACTTATATTTGTTTGCATCAAACTCTCACTCTTCCTCATTAATTGCTGTTAAATTCTGCATATATGAAAAAGGATTACCATCTGGGCTGGTTCATAAAACTCAACATTTCTTTAATGAACTCATCTCGACTATGGTGCCACCAGCCACACTCATGCTAACAATGTTATCTTTCTTCTGTTTCTCGTTTTGGGTTTTGGTCCATTCTCTGGATTCCTGTTTACACTGGTCAGACCGTTAGATTGGTGACAGAGCCAAAGTAAGTAAAATCTGCATCCCACATGTCCAGAGTCCGAAATGCCTGCCACTGCTGCCAAACAACTGCACTGAACATCAGTCAGTTGACAGTAAAGACATTTAACAGAGCAAAGCTGTGAGAGATGAACAGTGTACAAAAATAAATAAGACAAGACATACATAAGCCACATGCTTTGACCATGATGTAAGTAAGTTGAGCCATCATTTTGTACGTGTAGCCAGTTTTCCGTGATCCTGAAATTGTCCACATTACCACTGCTTACAAAATGCGAACAAGATGCAGACCAAGCTGGACACCAAAACCAGCAAAAGTCATCTAACTGAAGTTTAATCTGCTCCCACAAGCACACTATACGATGGGATAATACGAATAAAGGGGGGGGGGGGGGGCATAAGGCGACAATAAAAACTTCAAACCAATTGTTTCCAGACGTTCGTGTGCAGCTGCACAGAGCTAACACTAACAGAGTCATTATGTTACCAGCTATAACTTTGCTGGTCAGTCAGTGAAATATGGAGTGATGTGAGAATAACACTAGCACAGTAAGAGGGGTTGGGCTTTCTCACCTCTAACAATGTGGAGTGTCTTAACCTCACTGCAAGACAGAATACTACTATAGCAAAGGGGCAAGCGTAAGGAACAGTTAGCCTAAAGGCTTTAACAACAGTGGGACAATTAAGAATGGCTTTTTTCCCCCCGAAAAGCATAATGTAACCTTTTGCTTGATCCGCCCCCCCTGGACTCATATATGAAGGAAGACAATGTCCTTTTCAAATCATTCAAAACTAGCATCTCTCCTTATATTTAGTAATCAATATAAATGCTGGGATGAAGTTTGGTGCAATTCAGTCATCAGCATTTTATGTTGACTTCTGCCAAGAGTCATGCAAACTAATGCTTGACTCCTGACCCCAGGCTGCTGATGTAATGGGATCACATTATAGACAGCCTGGGTCTTGTGCTGTCTGTCACCACTTTCCTAACCTTCTGAAAGGTTAATCTCCAGACCCTTCCACCACATTCACTTTCATTCAGTAACCACTTTACATAGGTCAGGGCCATGGTGGTTCTGGAGCTTATCCTAGGAACACTGGGGTACACCCTGCGGAGAAACACGGTCCACTGCGGAGCCACATTCTCACGCTCATTCACACCTGGGGGCAATTTATCAAAACTTAAATTATTTAATAGTAATAGTAATAATTTTATAAGTATAAAACAAGGTACATACAAGTAGAGCTTTTAGTGTTATTGTTTATCCTCTACTTAATATTGTCTGAATATTCTGTATACTACTCTGTATACTTGTTCAGGTGCCTGATAACGACATATCATGCAAAATGTTTGGTCATTTGAGAACATTCAGATGGGTCTCCAGTGTAGGTGTATAAACAAAAAACATGATAAGAAAATCTATGAAGTTTGTTCATTTTCCATTTTTGTATTGGCCAAGGTTTAAACAAGCCAATTAGACAACCCCCCCCCCCCCCTTTGTGCCCCCATTGTGGAGTGTGGCACATACTGTAGGTGGGGTGTGGCATCATTTACATAGACACTGAAACTGTGTGTTTAGAGTAGTGTTAAAATAAGGTGATTTTACATTTTGAAAAAAATAATAAGCTATTTCAACTTCTGCCTTAACAAACAGACCTGGGTCGGGGGGGGGGTACCTTACTTTAGAGTGTCATACAAATGAGTTTAGCCATGTTTGGGTTATAAAGCAATTAAGCTCAATACTTTACAGCTGGTTTGAATCTCAAATCAACACCCTGCACGAATAGCTGGGCACTGGCTCTGTGAGGCCGATAAAACGGACAAGGAACGACACAAACAACAGTCTCTCCAGAGACAGAGAACTCCAAGCTCCTGAATCCCTGTAACACCGTGGTCTCCTGGCCCACGGACATTTCTCGAGGCCTTTGTCTTTATTTTCTCTCTGGTGGATGAAGTTTAAGAGTTGCAATTAAAACAATTTTTGAAAATAAGTCCAAAGGGAATAAATTAAATAAATCACCAGATGAAAACAGAGCTCAGTGGAATGAAATCATTGTGGCTAATAATTCACATTTTCTCATTAGAAACAAAAGAACAGCTTGGATGCAAATGGAAATCAGGACACGATAAACCACACAAACATGCTGAAATGTTGCTTGATTTTAACTCACCCCTAAATAACACAAAATAGCATTAAAGTTATGAATGTTTTTATACTGTAGATATCAACTATACTTAATTAATCTGACGAAAACAATTTTTTTTTTCCTTTGGAACTGATTTTTTTTTCGTGACATTTGTGTCTGTGCTTTAATACTGTGCATAAAGTTATACAAAGAGTTCTTGTATTCAAGAACCTTTCAGAGGGTGTCATGGACATCCTCAGATGTTTCACATCATTGTGTGTTTACAGAATTCCCCACAGTAAAATCAATTCAGCTTCAAAAGCTAGCTTTTTCCAAGGACAAAAAGACAAATGAGCTTGCAGCTAAATACATAGTTCTGTAACCACACTAAGAAGCTTTAGAATTCATATTAAACAATAGGGAAAATACAGAGGCTGAGAGCGTGTGTTTATTATGGTATCTTTACGTGCAAAGAAGGTCTTCTAACAAGTGACCGTATTCTTCACATCTTCCCGTGTGTGGTCCAGTACAACTGGGGGATAAGAAAACACCCGACTGTTAGGTAGGTCTAGGAAATAAGAGGTGGGAGAAGCTTACAGTCTCCTGTGGCTACAGTACCGTCCACACCCATGAACTAATTGAGAGACTGCGTCGAACTTCATTCTGAGAATTCTATAATATAAAAAATCATTAACAAACATGGACCGTGTAATGTCTACAACAACTCTAATGAAGTTCTCAATGTACAGTATCATCATAAGAATAAATGCTTCCTTCTAGTCATACACTCTTACAGTTATGGGCGCTTTTGATGATTAGATACTTGGAACAATTGTGATGAAGGAACATCACATTTAACACTATAAACACTTCAGGGTATAATAAAAAAGACTTTTTGTTATTGGATATTTAGCAAAAACAATGGGTCAAATACTGTATTCTGTACTGCCATTAGTACTTGGGTATATCTTTTTTCATCTATTCAATTAACCCTAATGAGATCTTGAGGGGGGAAAAAGCACTCCTCATTACTTCTTTAGATGGGTTTCATGAAGTTCTACTTCATTTTCTGAGAAACAAAGCTTCTTAAAACCTTAAAGGTTCCCACAGTGCAATGACAGGTCTACTCATATAAAGAAAATTTATATTAGATTACAAATCTAATAATTAGTAAATTACAAGAAAAAAACATTTGGCTGGATTGATTTGTGTTCCCTTACAGAAAGGAACCACTGCACATCCCTACAATGTTCAAACTCATCACCCTTACACTATGATGAAATCATTTTGCATCTGAATGAATGGTGTCACTCAATGCGATAATGTCCCAATTCATGGGCATGTGGGTACTAAATGGTTAGATGAAAATCAAAATGATGTTCACAAGCACCAGTCGTAGGTGCAATTAAACTCCTATGGGTGTTTTTTAAACATGTTTAGTCCACTGAGAACAATATTTCTCAAATGAGCTCAAATCATTTCACAAATTCTTTTGTGAAAGGATGGTGTTGTTGCTTCAAGGACTGTTTCAGAGTTTTTCAGAAAATTGAAGACAAACCACACAGTGGGAGACCATTAACTGACAAGAAAGAGGATATGAGAGTTGGGATCACTGACGGCGCGAATGCATTGCTTTGTAAAGAAGACTATGCTGAGTAGTACCTTTGTACAAAGGAAGAATTACTCTACCAACATCTGCGATTTAAACGACTTATGTCAGTTAATAAAAACGTTCTGCCCACTTATGCATTACTTTCGGTATAGCCCTCGTATTATGAAGGCTTATTAAACAGTTTAACAGCTCACTAAAACATTTAATGTTGGGTTTTCCTTTATCGCCCATCTGCATTAAATACCCCAAACTTTTCAAACAGTGGACAAATTATAACATGTTCAGTAAAGCAGAACACTGATTAAATTCCTGTGGTGAGGCTGGGGCACTGGTTATGAAAGTGCCTGCTGTAAAATAGGTGACAATAAATCAAGCTGAAATCAATTACAAATTACAGGAAACTGCAGAGAAGTATAAAGCATGCTAAGTTCTCTGTAAAAGGTACAGTACCCACTCGACCCTACTGAGGCACTAGTGCGTTCAATTGCTTGAACTATCCCAGGATTAAGGTTGTACAACAAAATAACCAGGGCAGGTTGTACCAACCAGAGCAAAAAGTACCATTCACAATTAATATTACATATAATGCCATTAATATACCAACTATCAAGCTGAAAAGAAATCAGAGAGCTTAATATAGAAAAGACACCGAGACAACTGCTGTTTCTGCATTCTGCTTTGGAATAGAATGAGAGCAGAGAGAGAGAGAGAGAGAGAGAGAGAGAGAGACCCTTCGTAAAATGTTGCAGTCAAAGCCTCTGCTTCAACAATATGCCACATAAGTGAAGATCCCAAGAAAAAGAAGTGTTCAGTTTTCAACACTGTTAAAAACTTCCAGGTCTCCTATTCCTATTCATTCCAGAGAGACAGGAGGGGAAACAGGAGGACGGAGGGAGGGGGGGGGGGGAATAGAAGGATGGCAGAGCCAGAAGGAAATTCATGCCAGGGAAACCCTTACACAGATGGACAGTGGGCATGAGAAGAGAGAGCGAGTGTGACAGAAAGTGAAGGACAGAAAGAAGAGGGCATGACGCCCGGAGGATAAGGCTGTCAGGTAGAGTTATGGCACAGGTGTGCCTGTTAAACGTGCCTTTGTTCAGATCGGTTTTCCTGCCGTGTGGAAAACACCGCCTGGAGCATGAACACATGGCCGCAGCCCAGTCTGGCTATGGCTGGTCCCCTGATCATAAACTGACAATGACAAAATGGTTGACTGATTTCTCCAACTCCACCCAGTGTAAACGGACCACTTTCGATTTCTACTTTTAAGCATGAAGCAATGGTACTGGAGAACACATACAAATGTGAAAGTCTGATTTTGGAAGCACAATGTGCACAAGCAGACAATGAAATCCGATGGCAATAAGGTCTTACAAAGATCTCTCTCTCTCTCTCTCTCTCTATTACAGCACGAGTGTCATAACAGAATAAAAATTTAATGCTCCCTGACCAGAAAGCTCTGTACTTGGAAGGCAAGACAGACACTAATACCAAAAATGCTTCTGCCTAAAGACACAAAGACTACACTACACTGGAAACTGGGATGGGAACAGCTGCATGATTAACTTCAAGAAACTTGGACAGAATCTACAGTCCTACAATAAAAACAAGCACCAGGGAGATCCCAGTAATCCTTACATGTCTTTCAACTTGGAAATCACTAGTTCTTTTTCAGTCTTATCATAATAATTTTTTTCATAAAATTTGAACTTAAATGTACATCTCACATCTCATACCAAAGAACAAAAATTCTGCCTCTGACTTTATAGCTTGCTTTTTAAATTGAAATCTGCTTACTGGTTTTTAAAAAATGTATTTAGGCACATAGATTATCTTGGTTAAGGACGAGGAGAACATCATTCAAAATAAACTGAATTGTACCCTACCAAACGTTCCACTTTTCTATAAATGCTAGGGATGGAAATCACCAGGGACCACCTGATACAATATCACTGTGTTATCACCAGGAGCCGATACAATTTATATTGGGATTCTATAAGTAACACAATTTTATAAATATGATGATCCAATATAATTTTTTAGATTTTTTTTCCATTTTAAACAAACTTATTAACCACTGATTCAAGTTCTGAAACCAACACATGACTATTTTGTAAACCAGTCAAAAGTTTCAAAACCATATTTTAACACTATCAAAAAGCTTGGTGTTTCACGCAGTGAATAAAACCGAATTACGTCACCAGACATATGGTGTAGCACATACAGTATGTACCCCCTTTTCCCCAAATGGGTTTGCCGGATAGAAGCAGAAACCACCACGCAGATGACTCATACAACCTGGAGAAGCCTCTTTTTCCCAGCACCCATCTGTCTCCTTACCATTAATCAAAGTGTTGATGGGTTATAAGTTTGAAGCTCTCTTTGTGGAAAAAAAAAAAAATGAAATGGTTTTATTTAAACTCTGCTCATTTCCTCCTTGGGAATCAGAACATCCCACAGTTTGCATCCCACAGCCATTGGCATGCTGGTCAATGCTTAGCTCTAGCTCACTCTGCTATTTGCACTGGGCAGATGTGGGACTGGTAATGCCACAAGACGCTTGTAGGAATTTAGAATTGCGAAAGAAAATTGTGTTACACATGTTGGTATGAACATATCTACAAGAAAAAAAGAGATTCAAGACACTAAAGATTATATACAGTATCTGTAATCTAGCTACCTACAGTATATACATAGATACACATACTGTGGCTAGATAGATAGACAGTAGATAGACGGATAGTTTGTGTTTTTCTTCGAAATGCCGTCCTTTATTGTCACATTTGCCAAAAGTCTGTACGCTTAAAGCTTCTAAAGCAAGGACATTTAATGACTTCCAAATAAATTGTTTGGTTATAGACTAAAAATAGAAAGGATGAACAAAGCAGAAGGTATTTCATGCAACAAAAAAGTTTGTTTCTTTATGGAGATACGGAGATATATATATATTGAGCTTGATGCCCAATTGTATCTGAGCAAATAAGGGTGAAGGACCTTGCTCAAGGGCCAAACAATGGCAGCCGGCAGTACACAGGCTCAAACAAGGGACCCTCCGATCAGCAGTCCAACACCTTAACCCCCAGGCTACCCCTGCCCCCACTAATACATCAACATCATTCATTTCATTAATGAGTTCAATGTGGCCACATTCTCTCCACCGGACATTTCTTTCTGCATTTACACATTAAATTTACTTTGGTGCCAGACAAAAGGCAGCATTTAGGCGATCTGTTTTCACTGCCTAAAATTGGACTAATGACTATTGTGCCACAGAATTGCAGTTGGTGCTTAATGTAATGTGTTGAAGTCCCTGCTGGCTGGAACAAATTGAGCATGTATTGTATACAATGGGAGATATTCCATGGACATGCTTATCTGGCAAAAAAAATAAATGAAAGATTAACTACCCTGAAAAAAGTTCATATGTCATGTTTCCACATCATCCGCTCTACATCAGGGTGACTTTACTTCCTTCACATTTCCTTCATACTTCCCGCTTTTTGGCGGATTCTTACTACAAAAGTCTGTCAATTTTCAGTGAAGATGTTTAAACCCAGTAAAGCAACAGTTCCTGAATTTACACAATATACTCTGCTTGCTGCAATCGTCCCAACAGGCAAAATAAGACGAGCTACTGTACTGTACCTGGGGTTTACGTCAAGGTGCCCCTTATAAAATAATGGTTATAGAAACTAAGCGATAAGAACTATGGTTGCTACTCCCCCTAAGAAAATGAGTTATGCTGTAGTGCTGAAGGAAAAGCAAAGGAAACGAGAACAGAAATATCCTTCAAACTATTTGAAAAATTCTCTGTCAAATAAAAAGTCTGTCTAAACAGCATGCAATTAAATGTACTGATAACGAAACACCACAGTATATTAGTGATTGAATACAGAGTACGACCTCAGGTCATAGCCATTATGAAACGCATAACTAAACAATCCAAATTTCTTATCCTAGAACTTTGTTTTCAAACCGTTTAATGACAAAAACAGTGATACTGGGACCTTAGGCATCTGTGCACGTTGCTTACTAGATAGAGGCAGCCAATGCTAAGATATTTTAAAACGGTTTGTATGGCCAAAGCAAATTTTTCTAAGCTCGCCAAAGTCAATTTATTCTAATATTTTGAGTAAGAATGCCAAAATCAAATTAGTTAGTTATCAGTGACCATAACTCACTGAGAAATGGAATGGTTTACCTGTGAAAAGACCGAATAGTGCAGAATCAACCTGGGACAGTTCAATTAAAACATAAAACACAGTATCAAAACAGATCCCTGACAAAGACAAAGACATCATCTTCCAGCTGCCTAACACACAGTATGACTGCAAAACAATTCCTGGTACCCGTCATCACCCAAATGAGGATGGGTTCCCTGTTGAGCCTGGTTCCTCTTAGGGTTTCTTCCAACTGCCATCTCAGAGAGGTTTTTCCTTGTCACCGTCGACCTCGACTTGCTCATCAGGGACAATCTGATCACTTTGATTCACACACTCACATTTCATACACATTTCCATGATTTTCTTTGAGACATTGACCATTGTTAAAAGCGCTATAAAAAAATAAAATCGACTTGAATTAAATCCTTATGGGATTACATATCTAGCCAACTTCAACAAGGCAATTAATCTACAAAAGACAAAAGTGTTCATGATTTCATTGGATTTCCAGAATAAATAGTGTATTCAACAAAATTAGATGCAATTTATTGGGAAAGTTTAACATTTGAGATTAAGCTACAATGTTTGTGAAAGTAAGGAATATTTGTCATTCCAAGTAGCCTACCTTTTTCACTGGAAGAGCACAAGCAATTCCCTTGGCACTTATCTACATTTTGCTTAAAAATAAACATGATTTCACTGGAAATACAAAAGTAACTGGGGGCAAGGTTATTTGATTTAATAAGTATGAAGTCCTGAGAATCAGAGCTCATATGTATGAGTCATGCAGAAGACACCATGCAGTCTAATGACGGACATCCTGAAAGTGTACAGTAGGAAGTAACGGTGTGTACGTGTGCGTCAGTGGAAGTAAAGCTGTGATAAATATGGCTGGGAAACAGCCAAAAAAAAAAAAAAGTCTAAAAAACAAAAGAGGTTATATGAACAGGCGAGGGCGAAAAGCCACATTGACATCGATGGCGAGGCCTCCGAGAGTTGACATGCAAAAAAAGAGTGCAATGCAGATGTAGGCAACATAGTTTTGAAGTTTCACACACTCTGTTCCAGTTCATCCCAAAGGTGCTCGATGGGGTTGAGGTCAGGGCTCTGTCAAGTTCTTCCACACCAAACTAAATAGCTCAGTCATGTTAGAATAGAAAAGTGCCTTCCCCAAACTGTTGCCACAAAGTTGGAAGCATAGCATTGTCCAAGATGTACTGTAAAGTACTGTATGTTGAAGCATTAAGATTGCCCCTGACCGGGGATAAGGGGCCTGCTTGAAACACCTGAGTCCAATAATTAACAGGTTTGGTTAGCTTCTCTTTTTAGTTTGCCAAGATATACTGTTGGTATGATGATGTCAGCTACAGCAGCAGGAGGGTTAGGAGTATTGTGTCTGAAGCTTGTATGCTGGATCTCATCCTCACATACTGTATTAGCTTTGCAGCAGCAAATATAGTAACACTTTGCTACTGTACCTCACTACTCCCTAAAGAGAGTGAGGAATCTTTTTTTCCTGTTTCCTTTACTCCCTATTTAAATCCCGTTTAAAGTATTCTAACATAGTTTAAATATGGCTATTTCATATAAACTCATTGCATTTCCATTCTGGAAGTGAGGAAGATCAATAACTCACGCTTACAATTCATTCAGACTTACTGTAGACAGAAGCAGGATTTCTTCCCTGCAGTATTGTACATGTATTCTACCTGAAAGCTTTGTTTATCCTCCCGGCAGACTGGCTTTACTCAGTCTAAAGTCATACTGCTGACAGCGGTATGCAGCTCAAACCTCCAGAGGCTGCTTTTCACACATTAGCTGTCACAATAAAAAAATCACAATAAAACAGTGCATAAGAAAATAGTTGATATTTGAGAATAATTATTAAGTATTATTCACTAAAGTTGAATTTGATTATTCTCAGCTTTGCCATTTACACACCCTCTATCAACATGAAACTGGAGACAATTCCTGGACAAATTGTGAAGTACTGTAAGGGCATCACTTTTCCTAGGTCGAGCATTGAAAACTGCCAACCTGTAGGGGGCGTGGTTTGATCTGGAGGTCTTAGCAACGCCTAGGCCTGCATGACTGTGTCACACGCTAAGAATGTAACCTGACACCAGAGTGCAACATGAATGTGAAAATCCGTTTTTTGCCAGGTCCAAAACAACCCTTGATAGCTCCTAAACTGTTTGACCTAGTTTCATCATTTAAAGTTTCCACAAGGTATGAGACAAAGTCTTCAGTCCATCATGGAGAGAGGGATATTTTTCCCATTTTGCTGAATCAGATTGTGTCCACTGTGAGATCCTCATTATAGTCAAGTAAGTTCTACAGAGATGATAGCCAATTTTGAAGGACTTAATAATTTTTGATTGACATGATTTTGAAGAAGGTAGTAAAGTTTTCAAAGAGCCGTGTCTAGTTTTTTCCAAGAGTTTAGGAGTTAGGGAAGCAAAGTGGCTTGGCACGGGTACCATATACTATAAAAAACTTATAATTCAAAAACGGTGTGTTTGGTCGAGCTCATTCCATTGCACTCAGAAAACCCAGCTGAACGTTATGATGTATATATTATATAACTTGTATGATATAAGTTATATTTACATATGTTTTGTGGGAGCATGTGCAAAATTGAAGGTGGTAGGGCTGCCTAGTCCCGAATCAGAAAAATGGGAATTTTGGAAAACCATTGCTTAACTTCCTTAGATAAGTAATCGCATAAGTCGAGGAGGATTGGTACAATCGATTAATTGCCAAAGTTTTTGTGATTAGAAAAGAGTGCGCCCCTACTAATAATAATAATACAAAGTCTCAAAGACATGGCTACTTAAAATATATTTGAATCCTGATTTTTGCGTCAGAGAAGAATTTTAAAAAAATCAACTTTGATTCTTAAATTTCAGGCAGTTATGAAAGCATTTCCTTTTCCTTCCAACATATTCCAGATGCAGAGTCCGTTGTCTCCTTTCTCTTTCCTCTCCCAAATTTTATGATTGCACTTGTTGATGGATGATGTGTGTTCTTCAAAGGAGTTCTCTATTTTTGATTACAGATATGAATCTTAGCCAAGCTGTACAGCTCATTCTGCCTTTATCTAATCAGTAAGAAGTGTTAACTTCCTGCATGGCAATCTCTAACGAGAGGAAGTCGTTACTCAACTGTAGATGATGTAATCTACCTTAAATTCATAATCCCATACGCCATCACATGATTCTACAAGCAGTGGAGATGGAGAGACAATTAATCCATAATCTGTCATTAAGACCTGCTTCAAGCACTTTTTATACTCGATAACTAAAAAGTACATTTACTTCATTGAGTTGGATCTTTTTTTGCATATTAGTGAATATCTTATTTTATTTTTATTTTTTTTATCTAGAAAGGTGGATATAATTTATCTTTATAGCATTATTTGAATACCAATTTAAATACCTGAGTAAGATTACTGACTATTTCTCCTCTCTCAATCACGGTGATACTGGCTATGCTCACAAGAGGCAGGGACATGAGTGCAGTCGAAGGAGGTTTATTATTCACCAAACACAAGCAATCAAAGCTAAAACAGGTATTCCAGAATCAGCATCACTATGCAACACATGCAAAGGGTCAGGCGTTCTACTATAGGAACAAACTGCGCTAGACAGAAAATCAAAATCGGAACAAACAATCGAGGTCAAACACTTAAAGTCAATCACTAGCATAAGGTTTGCTAATGTCGGGATTAAATCAGACATTATACTTCGCAACAAGAGTCTTGTACAAAGTTCCTTTTATACTGATAGAAGATTGTTCGCAGGTGTGCGTAGCAATCAGTATTGCAGTGAACCTGAATCTATCCATTGGGAGTTGTAGCCCTTATCTGCCATGTTTGGAGGTTCTGTGGATACAAGTGCTGCTGGAGACATACTGTAGCTCTGACAATACTAACCAATGGTGAGTCCCTTTGAGAGCACACACAACTGTTTTATTGTGTGTGTTACACTGTGCAAAAGCAGCAGTAAAAAGAAAAAATGTAGCTGGCTTCATGTGTCTTGGAAAAAGCAACCCTGGTTGATAGATGTTGTATGAGGAGAGCTGGCTGATGGATGAGAATTGTCATGAAATATTCTAACGTTCACCCCAAAACTGCTGCCAACTTCCACTTTGAAGGAATGAAAATATAACTGTACAAATATGCCTGTGAAAATATCTGCACAGTAGGCAAATTAATCACTTGTTCATATTAATACAGCAGCCATGTTAACCTTTGGCTGTCACCTAATATTGTAGGCCTCTCTCTGTGACCTTTGTGTCTCTTGACCCGCGTGGTGTTTTTCATATATAATCCAAATTCATTATATATCCATATTTACAGCATCCAGAGGCATTTAAATGCAAAGTGGGTCACTTTAATGCCAACACTACGGGAACACTAAGATGTGTCCTAGAAAAGTTCAGGAAGGCTTCTGATGTCTAATAAGAGAGGCGAGTCAAACCTAATTAATTATGTCTTAATTAATACTTGATGCTTATCATATGTGACCCATCACATCAAATCAGACAGGTAATAAGTCAAGCATTGTAATCTGTGCGACTTAATACCAGATTTGATTTGATGGGTCACATACAGTATGAAGGCCTGATATGACAGTTTGATGTATAGCGTACAAGAAGAACCAGAGATATACACTAATAGTTTTACAACTGCAGACATGTCAGCGCTCATATAAATTTGTTTTATACCAGAGAGCTGTTGCTTGATTCCAATTGGCCAGAATGTGTTGACTGATTTTCCAGAACAGTCCTGTTCTGACAACAGTTCCAGATGCGACGCTTATATTAATGTACTCTTTACATGAGAACATGTATGAAGGATGCTCCCTATAAATAGGTTAATGTATGAAATAAGAAGACACTTTGGGATGGACTGTGAAGGTCTGGTTCACATCGGGACACAGAAAAGTGTATCATATACAGTAATTACATTTAGAGTTTACAGTACTGTATGTTTCAGTGTTGGTACTGATGCTGAGCTATAGACAGCTGAACATATGGTATTAAATGCAATCAATCACGCAGCATTTCTGGTTGATCCAGAACACATAGCTTGCTAATGCATTCAAAATGGGTTTGACATGGAAAATAAAAACGGGTTTAAATTCCCCCCACTTTGGTTCGACCCATTTGATCATTATCAGTGCAGACAAAAAGGTTTGTATAAAAACACATTATCGTTCTGACAAGGGTGTGGGATTTGAAAGGACTGTGTAGTTTGGCTCAGAGGACGACTGGCAACTCAATTTTGCTGATTACAGAAAATAAAGTCAGCACGAACTGGCACACGTGCTCCGGGTCTCATAGCTGGGAGCGTTTCTGTGATTTTCTCCTCTTTGTGTGTGTGTGTGTGTGTGTGTGTGTGTGTGTGTGTGTGTGTGTGTGTGTGTGTGTGTGTGTGTGTGTGTGCATGCCAAACATCTTCTTTATTAGTTTCTTGTTTCTACTGTAGATAATAGTTAACATTTGTGAGGAAGTAAGCACAGTGAGCTCATAGAAAGATAAAATGCGTATGTATGACCCCCCATATTTTTTGGGGTGAAAAATGGCTTTGTGAGTTTTAAAGCTGTATATACTGTACAATAGACCTATATTGGGATTACTCACTAGTGCAATTCATTCTCACAGAGAAACCCTTCTTTTAGGTCACGGGCGGTTGTTTAAGCATTTTTTTGCATATCATACCGTGTATGGCGGCGGTTGTGACAAATAAAAATGAAATAGGAATTTGAGTAATCCATGACCAAAATGCCAGAACACTATTTGCTGGTGAGTAAGAGTAATGTGATGATGTGCTGGGAATCACACCATGACATACCAACGCAGTTTTAATAAATGTGTACAGTATGTGTCGTATAATTCACTTCAAGACCGTTTTACTGTCCAAAAAGGCCGAAAAGCAGATCAAATTTAAAGTCACCTGTTTCATTTATTTTGAATGATGAATTTTAATTTATTACTAATTCTCCAACAAAGAGGTGGAGGTACAGTACGAGTCTAAAAAAACACAAATCTAGACTCGACCCATTACGGTACACCATTTGTCTGTCTATTCCTGCATCTTTCACCTCTAAAGCCATCACCAAGGGAACCGGTTACCATGGTCACCTGATGTCTGAACATAGCTAAAAGCCTTCTTATTATCAGGTTGGGGGATGGCAGACATTTTATCCCAGACACTATGCTCCAGCGCTCAGACACATTACAGACACTGATAATTATCATCACAAATCTAGTGATAATGAGATTATGAGAGACGATGGGAGGAAAAGACGGACTGGGTTGTGAGGTTGGAGGGGTCATGTCTTTTTTTTTTTTATATGAATAATTTTAAAATAAATGTAATAATAAATAAATAAATAAAGCAGTAATAGTGTTAACCAGTCTATTTGTTTCTCCTTAAGTTTGAAATTGTAATAAAATCATTAAAGTATTACTCGTACGTTCTAACACGCATTGATTTAGTTTTATTGTAGCATTTAAAAAACAATATATTCAACATAATACAACCAAATCATTAAAAACCACTAACAATTTGCAGTTTGTTAGTTTTCAATAAAAAGGAGCCGTTTTTAAAAGTCAGTCTTGTTATTTCATCTTAATTTTTATAGATTATTACATCCCATCGGACTGGGCTTTAAAATAATTTTCCGAACAGCAGCAGGAAAAGTGCTCCATTAGCTAGTCCCATTAGTAACAACGCAGTCCATCATGTTAAACTCAAAGACGAAACAGACTGTTTCTCTACTTCCCTTCGCCAGACGAACACAAACCTTCCACTGCCTTTTCATTTAACCTTGAAGAAAAGGATAGAATACATTAATTTCTTGAATAGAGGTAGTGTGTGTGCATGTGTGTGTGTAGGTGCGTTTCAGTGTGTATCGGTGCGTGGTCGGCTGGCTGGGTTGATGATGAATGGTCGAAGCGAATGTCAAGGAAGTCTACTGTAAGCCAAAGCTACTGTCCGCGAGGAAAGAACAGGATTTTAAAATTTCTCCCAATTTCCTTTACATATATTAATATGACAATAGTCACAATAGCCTATTCACTGCTCATACCATCAATTACAGAATTCTCCGTAATCAAGAACAATATTTACGTTTCGTAGTTATGGGATACATTACATCCTCTGCTGTGTTCATATTTCTCTTGGAAATCAATTCTGTGTGAAGGGGAAAAAAAAAAAACACGAAATGTGGGTGTGTCCTTACTTTAGTTCTGACCTTTTTTTCTGGCCTGATTCCATTCCAACCCAACCTGAAGGCAAATAAGAGCCAAAATCCGGAGAGAAGAACAACGAACCCTAGCGTGTGTTCAAAGCTCACATAGTATCAACCTTGCTGATGTCACTGTGTGTAATCTCAAATTAAAATCAGATACTCCTGAGATCAAAACGGATATTAGTATCCTAGTATATTAATCACTGTCCTCGTTTCTAATAACATTTCCCTGGGCTATTAGAGCAATCAACTGAGAGATGACTGGTAGAGTAATTAAGGATATAACTGGAAGAGATAGATTTATTAAAAATGCCAAATGAAATTGAATTGTTTTGTAAAGAGATAATTAAGGCCAGGAGCAACTTATTAAATTATAATGCAAATTAGCTCACACTATCCAAGTAAGCATTTTGGACAAAATATACTTTTCAGTGTTAATAGGAAGGGTGAACTGTATAATAGAGAAGTTCTTGTTTGAGTCCAAAGCTGATTGTCAAGGCAACAAGATAAGACGAGGAGCCATATTCTTCTAAGGCGTTCATGCTTGATGGGAGCTTGTAGTTCGTAATCTTAAGTAGTGTCGTTAGGCGCACAAACACAATACGCAGCCAGACATGCCAACAAGGACACACAACATTCCATACACCCCCTTTCACTATTTTTTTCCCTACCGTTTCCTCTGTAACCATGGTAACAAGCACAAATCATTGCTGACACCCCATACTGCGTACACATGTCTCCATATTGCTGTGGCATTCCCTACCCATCTAACTTGAATGAATATCCATCTTTCTGTCTACCCTCTTGTCTCTTACTTACTGCAACACATATAAATGTACACAGCCAGTTTGTTCAAAGGCAGTGTATTCCAGAGAGACGTATGCAAAGTTGCAAGTTTTGGACTGTAAGAGCAAAAGGAACAAAATTGATTTATAAGTCAGCAGCACTCAGATCATAAACAGCTTTGGTAGTTCTCCAGTAGCATGCATCACACAGAAGCTTCTAGGGCTCTAATGAGGCATAAATGCCTACTGGCATTTATAACACTAGTACTCAACATAATCTAAAATCTGCATGTGCCACACACCTAGGAGTCGAATTTGAACAGCATGAGAATGGATTCTTTATGCATTATTTAACATGCTTGGTATTAGGCCCTTATGTAAGCATTCCAACCACCATCATACTGCGAAGCACTTAGCATCAGCCAGAAGGCCAGATATCTAATCAGATGCGTTCTTTGTTTGATCAGTACAAGCACATCTGTATAGTGTTTGAAGACTGTTTGTAGATAAGGTTTGTTAGTAAGGAGGTAATCATTTGCAGCTCATCAGGTGTGTCAAGGTTCCATTCAATAGCAGCATGGTTTGCTCCTGGATGGCTGGATGAACTACCTGCACATCTGCTTCTTTCAACTGAATACAACAAGCTTAGTTCAAGATATTTGTCCCAAAGGCAGTATACATTTATAAACAGACACATATGAAAACTAGAGAAAAAGTTTGAAGATTTATGGAAACCTGCAAGTGCACGAGTCCAGGATAAGAATAGTTAGTCGGATGGTAAAGTGCTTAGCTGAAGATATATGACAGGGTTGGCATGGAACGTTATTCAAAGCATCCTATTTTGGATTCAAATTGGATTTAAATGAGACTGTGGTATGTAGACTCTTATACCACAGTACTTATAAATTATTATGTTTTTGTAAAATATGCAAAAAGTATTACAAACTGACTTTGTGCTTGTTATCTTTGAGTCTTTGTGCACAAATACCAAAATATTCTGCCAAATTTGCTTTGATCATGTCTGGAAGGCCTTTGTATTATTTTGCAAAATGCAAAACTCTATAACTCCACTGACCACAGTTTAGTCAAAATTGGTAAATCAGACTGTAAATTTGTTTATAGCCATGGAAATATGCAATTTATTGCATATTTTATTGCGCTTTTGTGGTAATACAATACCAGCAATTTGCAACAAGGTAAAAAGATTTATAGTTTTGTCAAACATAAAACCTTTTGATTATGTGGAAGACCAATGATGATGACAATGCATCATCAGCAATCCTATCTTCAGCACCTCTACCAGGCACTTTCTTTTTATCAAAGTTTATGATAGCACCTTATCATTGAGTCAATGACTGCTAGAGTAACTACAATGGCAGATCACAGACTGTAAGTGAATTTCATTTTCATTTCTTTTTCCTTTTTAGATAATTTGCTAGTTTGTCCAACCAGTAGTTTCTGTGCACTGATCGTCACAACTGCAATCTACACTTGTGAGACGTGGGAGATGGCAAACAACATTATGTGCAGGGAAAAAAAACGTCTAGCAACAATGCGTCGAATAGTCTGCATTTTGTAGCAAGACTACTTCACAAACCAAGAAGTCCGTTGACGAACATCCACGTGATCACTGTCCGCAAGTGACATTGCCAATTCTCGGGTCATAACCTAAGGCCAACCACCAATCCAGCTCCCAAGGACAGCCATGAACTAGATTCCACATTAGGGGAAGAGAAAGCAAGGGTGCCCAAAGATCATATGGAAAAAGACCTTCATTGAAGATCTAACGGCCATTTACCTGCCCAGACTGCCTTTTTTGATATGTTGAATTTTGTTCTGAAATGTGCCCTTTAAGGGCCTTTTTTTTAACATTTTTTTTTTATTAAAGTTCTAAGGTTTTAAAAGATGGGTGTATTACAAAAAAATTTACTACAAAAATTAATTAGCCAGATTAATTGAAAGAAATGGTGTTTATCATGCAAATTTCAATTCAATTCAGTTTTATTTTTATAGCGCTTTTAACAATTGTCATTGTCGTAAAGCAGCTTTACAATCAAGCTGAATTAAAAGAATTATTTAAGTTTGTATGTAATGTGAATGCGTATGAATCAAAATGATCAGATAGTCCCTGATGAGCAAGCCGAGGGCGACAATAGCAAGGAAAAACTCCCT
Organism: Clarias fuscus; assembly: GCA_030347435.1. Classification (NCBI taxonomy): domain Eukaryota; kingdom Metazoa; phylum Chordata; class Actinopteri; order Siluriformes; family Clariidae; genus Clarias; species Clarias fuscus. The sequence goes on along the minus strand of CM059223.1, from coordinate 12,579,820 downwards.
GAGATGGCGATAGGAAGAAACCTTGAGAGGAACCAAATGCAAAGAAACCCTTAAAATTTTTCACAGCATTAACTCAGCCCATGTAACTACAGACAGATGAAACAGTTATTGCCAAATAATCCTGATCCTGCTGATCAGGGAAAAGTGGTTGCTGAAAGTGATTGAGCGTTACTAAGCACCTGGACAAAATGAAAACGCTGAGGTTGTTCTTATAAAGAATGGGTCATACTTTCCATTGTGCATACTGGTTATATGCTTAAATGTTCAAGAACCAAATGACTGTTAAATTATTACTTTTTACATACCCTGGCCAGATCTAAGGGAGGAGTAGTGGAGCTGAATGGAACAATGTTTAACAGTGGACCATTGAGAATTCACATAACTCATAGGAGACTACAGACTACAGCTTAAACACCCAAAAGTTTGGAACTGTCGGGCATGTCGTGCAATCTAAAGCGCTGCCATTGAAATCAGAGGGAAAAAATGCTTTAAAGGAAATAATGAGCGTGTATTAAACTTCCCTTTCTTTTCAGGTTGGCAGTAAGCAGTGTCAGTCATTGTGCCAAATATACGCAGTCCAAGACCAGCCACTTGAGCTATTTCTTCTTCTTTTCAGCATCTCTTACTTATTTGATCTGCCTGAGGAGACATGAGGTCAACATGCCCCTTTTTCCAGTTTCTGGAAATATATGAGGGAAAAGAGAGGACCAAGCCAACACAGGGATATAAAGCCTACTGTGTTGTACTTCCCCGTAAACCTGACTGTAGTCACGAAAAGGCAATGCTAAAAGCTTGTAAGACCGTGGGACCCCGTTGAGAGACATTTTGCAAGCTTTTGTTTAAAGTTCGGCTTACAATGAATAATGGTCTAGTACAATTTTCAGACTATCTAAGGCAAAATTTTATTGTCGCGCTTACATTTTTTTACATCGTGGCTAAATCACACATGAGTGAGTAAACAAAGCCCAAAAATTGCAATTGAATGATGTGTTTTTGCATATTTTTGAGATCAGTACATACAAGGGCTGTACTATTAACTCAAGTTTAGTTACAATTACAAACCTTGGCTTTCAACGATTATGAAAATAAGATAATAGTGATTAAACGATTATTCCGTTCCATAATGACGTTTTTGTTTTGTAATAAATCAAATGCATTCATTTGCTTTACAGTGAAACACATTCGCGCCTCCCTAACAGACCAAATTCACTTATATACTTCAAGATGCTGTAGTTCACTTATGAGCAAAACCTATTAGCATCCCAAATCTGTGGCGATTTCTTAGCTTGGCAGCTTGCAAATAAACCATTTTTTTAAATGGAATTTCTGTTTTGGCTTGAAAAAAAAAAGCTGGCAGAAAGAGAGTCTCTTGTCACAAGAAAGGTAAATTCATTTCAGCTGTTTAAAAACACTTTGGAGGAGGTTTTTCAAGAAGGTTGACGAAGAACAGCACGGCACATTCACCGATTGATGAGGCATAAAGAAATAACAGATGCCATCACATTTTTCTTAACAAAAGAGACATTTGCCCAATAATCGTCATGATCTTAATAATTCTGATTATAATTTTATACATTATCGTGACACCCCATTACACACTTTGTATTATAAGTGGTGTCACAGACTCATTACACAGTATACATATACAGTACATGTCAGGGATATAATTAACACCACTAGTAAAAGTTTCTCTGTGACTATGCGGTCAGTGTGAACTGCTTGGTCTTTAGCCATTATTCCATGCTGTAGGCCACATTGGCCAGCTTGTTTCATTAATTCTATTAGATTAAGTTTTATATTACTTACAGTAAATTAATATTCACTATTATTGTAACAGCAGGAGATATTTTATTATACTTGGTCAATGACAAAATTAATTGTTTTCTACTCTATCCTATTTTATTTCTGAGGCTCTAAAGAAAAAACATGTGCATTATCAATGCGGCACTTTTGAAAACGCTATATACTAGTAGTAGTTTCTGACTAGTGCACTCCTGTGACATATACCTGTACAGTACAGTTTGTGCACATCTGCCATATGTGTTTTTACTGTCACACATAGAGATTGAGTTGTGTAGTGTCAGCAGGCATCAGATGACAAGATCAGTCTCAAAGTACAGTGTAAGCTTTAAGAGTTTTCCTTGGACCAATTTCTTAAAGGTAAACGCTGCTGCCGTATGTATTTTAAATACAAACTTTAAGGCGTCACACAAAGAGATCACAGAAAGTTGTAAAACTCATTCACCATATCTGTACTTTGCGCAGGTGCTGAGCTGTCATGAATCAAAGCTGAAATGATCATTGAGGGGACGGACATTTTCACTGCACTCATGCACTTGCTGTTTGCTCTCTTAACCTGCTTGGATTTTCAGACCAAAATTACTTCAGTTCAGTAATGGGAAGTGTGTGCTCACAGTTACATCTAAGAGCCACTCAGAGATGCCAACACAACCAAGCTGACCTCAACCAGGTCAAGAAGATATTAATCAACTCAGCATATGGTTTGGAAAAAGGCAGCAGGGTTGTCTTCCCATAACAGAGACTTCAACCTTGTAGGTCCTTTTGACTTAAAACAAACCACTCAGATCAGCGTTGGGTATTCGGTGGCAAGATGGGAGAATATGTGGTGTTTTTCATGAAGGCCAGTAATATGGTGATGGGCAGAAAACATCAATGAGGTTGGCTGAGAGTTGGCAGAGCATGTGTGTGTGTGTGTGTGTGTGTGTGTGTGTGTGTGTGTGTGTGTGTGTGTGTGTGTGTGTGTGTGTGTGTTGGAAGGATGAATGTAAGAAAACGGACCACCAGAAAGACGTTGGAATTACTGTCTGTGCTGGACAGGGCATGATAGGAATACTCTGGGTGCCTGACAGTCTACAGACGGCGGATCGGTTAGGCAAACCACAGTTTATGGAAAACTTTGTGTGTCAGAATGAGAAAGATAAAGAAAGTGCAAAGACCAGGATAGATCAAAAGAAAAGCATATTTAAAAAAAAACATGTAGGAGAATGTGATTCTTTTTTTTTTACATTTGTGTGCATAAGAAAAGTACAACTCGGCTAATGAACGTAAGGGACTGTGACTATAAGGTAGAAAAAAATTTAAGCATTAGGAATTAGCATGAGAACGGTAAGTGTAATCCAAAAACCAAAGCTTGGGCGTAGCATTTTTTATTAAAGCAAATGGCTCAAGATGTTCATTAAATCAGTGCATTTCTTATTATTGCTGGCTACTGTACATCTGCAGTAAGCAGTAGCTTTGTAATTAAATTTCATTTACTTAAGCTCATTGAAGGAAAAAAAGGCTTACCGTATGTTAAAGTAACAGGCACGAGTAAAACGAAGAGCTCGAAAATATTTAGTGATCTTTCCTTTTATATACTGTACTATATCTATATCTATATCTATCTATCTATATATACACACACAGTATATGAAAACTGTACATCTTCCCTTTAAGCAGTTATCAAATCTGTCAAATCAAAGCATTATTGTTGATGCCACAGTCTGAGTATTTCTGAAACTGCTGATCTACAGTACTTGCACTTTGGGGCACAAGGTTGGCCAGACAGACAGGAAGGAAAGCGCAACTCCCACTATCCACTCCTCATGCCCGTGGTGAGCAGAAAAGAATCTCAGAACACACAAAACACTAAACATTGAGGAGGGTGGACAGTAAAAGACCAGCTCAGGTTCCACTTTTGTGAGCCAAGAAGATGAATCTAAGGTACAGTACAGTGGGCACAGGTTCATTTAGGGTGGGAGGAAGTGCAGAAACCAAATTTCCATGTGTCTCATTTGGTTGAATTTTAAGAAAAATGATTAGGACTGTATGTTGAAGAAGAAGAAATATGTTTAAATTTCCTGATTTCTGATAGCATTTTATTTCATACTACTTTAGATTACTGTCGGATGTTGGCCAGTTTTTCTGGGTTCAGCCTACCATTCTGGTCATTCTTCGTTTCTCTGGGCAAGGGATTTAGATTATAGAGGTTGGCAACCCAAAAGGAAGTGTGTTTGTTAAAGAGAATTTGCCCTCGCCCCACGCTTGTACTCTCTCACACTGTTAAAAGCAAACCTTCGCAGCCATAAACAACGTCAGCTGAATATGGGTATAGTCCAAGAGCAGCGGCTGTGTTATTGTTGCTCGTGAGAAGATAGGGATGAAAAAATTGCTTAATTCTTGTTTATATAATGTCAAATGATCTTACTTGATTAGAATCTATGGTTGCATGTACTGTATATGAAAATGCAATGCAGTGTGTATAAAAATGGGGTTGCAGGTTTTGGCACTTGGTCACTGTACAGTAATTGGTGATTTAGAACTTGGACTGGAGACAGACAAGCAGCTGGAATAACAAACAGGATTATGACCAATACATCTCCAACTGGTATCAGTCACCTGAAGTTTTTCAGATCAACTGAAAATGCATGTGAGAATTTAGCCTGAAGAAAGAAAAAAAAATGAAAAACAATACATCATGGTGACAGTGAGTCTGTATAAAAAGCAAAATAAGTACACACAGCGTACTGGGAACTCCTGCTGACCTTCAGGAACATAAACAGCTTGGAACAAACATTTAGGTTGAGACAAAACAATGTAAAATTGAACTTAAACAGATTTCAGCGTAAAGAAAAAGAAGAATCCCCGTGGTATTAGCCTCTGCCATAAAAAGTAATGTGAGGTAATAACTAAAATAGATATACCATTGTGACAATAAATCTCAGAATAGTGTATTCATTCTGTTAATTAGCTTTGTATTTGGCAGTTACCTTGTTTTTGTTAATTAATAACATGAATAGCCAAAACTTTCTGTAATGTCTTTCTTTCTGTCCTTCAAGCACTAAAACCCGAGGTCGGATTAAGCCACATGCTGTGTCATGCTGTTCATGCCATTATCTGTGTTTACCCAAGAAGATATTGACTAAATCTGACACTGTGGGAAAGTTATTGCCTCAGAAACGTGTTACCCTTAAAGACACACCCCGAGACGACCTGCCGTCCCACGTTACCAGGCCTCTACCATCTGTCTCTGAGACCAAAGAATGTTGAAAATCCATACAATTCTACCCTAACACATCATGAAATTTGATTATGATACCCATTAGGACCACCGTGACCCAGTAGACTTTCCTTGATCGGTAAGGAATACTTTAGCAGATGCAAATTCAGGAGGCAAGATTTAATATGACAGACAAAGGGGAATGAAAAAAATGGAAATGATTCCAATTGCCATCAGTTTGTTAAATACATAAACAGGCTCACCCTCGAAAAACATGTTATAACTAAATGTAACAAGAGCAAAAAAGGGAATTATTTTGCATATCAGGTAATTGGGATTTTTCACCACTGGACTCTTGAATTCTCCTTTCTTAGTAATCTCTAGTCCCTGATCTTCATAAAAGAAAAGAAAACTTTGGACACAGCAAGCTTTTTGATTCATGATTTTTATTCATTTCTACATTGTAAGACATTGCTGAAAGCATTCAAAATATGCAATAATCCTCTTTGAACAGTCTTTGAGCTTTGTTTGCTACTTCTCCTCTATAAAGCCTTTATATCGACTCTAATCTGAGGTGCTGTAAATTGGTGATTTTTGAGGCTGGTAACGCTAAATTAAGTTTTCGTCTCGCTTTCCTGGAACGGTCTTCAGTTTCATCATGGTGCTTGATGGGTTTTACAAATGCACTCGACAATATTGTTCTTGCAAGAGCTACTCCAGAACATCTGAGTTTCGTGTCTTAAAATAACGATGGGCTGTTGTTGTTGTTGTTGTTATTATTGCTACTTAATTACCGTATGCCATATGTGTTATTTCATAGTTTGTAATCTCCAGTATTGTTCTAGGATGTAGAAAAATTCATACAAACTTGTGTTCAAATTTCTGAGTGGTGTGTTTCATTGGCCATTACTGTACAGTCTGGCCAATGAAACAGAAGACAATTGCTCTCTAAAGAAACCATTTGAATTGCTTTCTAACACTTGCTACTTGTACAAAAGAATATCATCTTTTGTACGGTTGTCCACAGAACCTTTAATTTCTACAGAGGAACAAAGGAAATATTTCAAACCCAAAATGGTTTTCTGTTTGACTCCTTGCATAAGTAAGAATGGCTGACTAGGCAAAGAACCATAGAAGAATCTTTTTTTTTTTCTTTCTAAAAGAATACATTTGTCACAAGTTTAAATTAGTTGGACATTAAGAGTCTAAACAGTATGTACAAGCATGACATAGTTTTATTAAATCTCTTAAATGCCTTCTAAGTCAATGCCTACTTGACTTGACTTAAATGCTGCCAATGTAAATGTAAACATTGAGACATTGCACATTTAGTAAGCTTTTATAAGAAATGACCAGATTAAATTAGTCTTGCACAGTATACTGATGTTAAAAAGTACTGTACCACAGTATTAGTACTAGTTTTGAAAATGGTACTATACTGTACCAGCACTTTGAAATAATCAAGACAATGCTGATGTCTGTTTGATTTGGCTAATGGGAAAATGTCACTTTAAACACAATCCTGACAGCAGTGACATACAGTATGAGAGGTAGCGGGGAAAAAAACTCGAGAGCAAAGGAAAAAAGACTGAAGAATTATTTTCTTAGACTAGGAGAGATTATCACAGTAAGAATAATCTGAAGTGGTCAAGTACAACTGAATATATTTTATACATTTTCTCCCATTAAAATGTGTTAAATCTTTCATTAATGGTGATCACCAGCACGTCACAGTAATTGAGTGTGTGCATGACATGGGTAATTTTGTATGATTCTACCTGAAAGTAAAGTTACCTACTCCTCAGGAAGAAAACCAAAAATAGTTTCAACCTTAGTTTTAGAGTACAGTTTGGATACAAGATGGAGATCCTAATACGGTCATAAAATGGGAATAAATACAATGGTAATCACCACTGGCCCCTGCAGTCGGACTACAGAGGTTTCTAGATGGATGGATATCTTAAAATGAATAATGATACATATTTTTTAATGAATGATTGCACATATACAGTAAATTTATTGTGCCTCTAAAACCCAGCGATGGTCTTCCTATCTTAAAAACACAACTCAATTTAAAAAATAATCTGAAAATGACACCGGAAAGTATCAAAATTCATGACACTATCGCTATCAAAACAAATATTTTGATATCATGAAAACAGTAAATTAAATTAAATTAGAAATACTCCATAACATTTCTATGAGCCAACACCTCTATTACACATACAGTACAGCTTGTTTTTGGACATACACTGTACTCTTTACTTACCTTTAATAAAAAGATCTTTGTTCTCTCCAGTCTCTCTCTATGCCATAGTCCGTGAGAACAGGTAGCCAATGTCTGGCTCATATTTTCAGTGGGGCACGTTTCAACATGACCCTACCATGGGCCAGATCTTATATTACAGGAAACTGTCCCGGGTAGCTTCCTTCACTAACAACAGCCCAGATGTGTTCAAACACATGGATTTATTAAATCTGATTAGTCTTTCCAAGTGGATTCAGCAAAAAATATTACTTAACACCATAGCGTGTATGATTGCTGAGACAGGTGGAAAAAATTACTGCGGTTTTATGCACTGTTACCCCACCTGCGTTCGCATGAACATACATACTGCACAAGCATAGAAAACGTCCTGCATCACACAAGCTGCGGAGTGATGAAATACTATAGATAAAATGGCCCCAGGGTGCTCTTGAACATCTCCGTGTCTAATGTATAACACACGTAAAAATTCCACAGTGTTATATTGATATGGTACGTTTTCAAGCACAGCTGGGTAGATTATAGTTTGGGGGGGGGGGGGGGGGGGGGAAACAATGTATGATTCATATATGAAACAGCTACTCCTCAGGTCAGAACAAATCTGATAAACACAAAATCTCCTGTCTCAAATGTAATAAAAGTCACAATCCTCCAGATATGTCAAGTAAATCTTTCTAGACAATAATGTGAAGGCGTTCACTGTAGATTGGGATAAACTACATTCAGACTCCCATTCATTCTGGCAAATTATTTTTCTCAGACACATTAGTTTGCCTATAATATTTAGAAGCATTATAAATTTTTTAAGCGCCACAATTTTACCCTTTTGATTTGAATTTAACGAGACAAACCTATGTAGCCCAGTTGAATTAAACTGGAGCCATCGGTACAAGAAACTATAAGTCAGCTTATACTACAATAATAAATGTTAAATTAATCTCTTCTCTTGTTTAGCAATTAATTTCACCAATTGCTTATCAGCATCCAAGTACATTAATCGTGGACAGAACATGCGAGTACAGGACTGAATGTGATAATACAGCAGGGCTGCGTTCAATAACGAGAGCATTTGATAAACGTCCGCAAATATACAATAGCTACTGTAAATGGTCTGATGAACTGTCTAATGTTTGCCAGTGCTCTTGAACACAGCCCTGATATACCATTATGTGCTCCACTGTACTCTCATGCTGGGCAGACAGACACAGAGAGGAGGATTAAAAATCACTGCATGTCTCTTCAATTTGTTTGATCGTGCTCGGTCGCCACTGGTGACTGTTCTGGTTAAAACCAGTCAAAAAATAAAAACATTAGGCGCATTGGTGACAATTTTAGTTGCCACCTGGAGCCCATCAGCACTGTGACTCAAAGAGACTATGGACAAAATCAGTTGGTAGTACTTTTTTTCTCTCAAAACTACTGGAATTGATTTATCTCGTTTTGAGGTGATCCCTTTCATTTGTAAACTGAAATTGATTCATTTTTAATGCTGTGGAGGAAAAAACAGGAGCTGTGACAATCATTATCGCTAACTATAACAGACCTAACCTTGTGAGAAGGAAGGAACAAAACCATAACGCTAAAACCAGAGTAAAGGAACAACCCTGAGCATCTCGAACCTGGAAAATCGTTCTCAACCTAAATTTTTTACTTTTCATTTTTTATTTTTACCAAACTATATCAAGAGAAAGACAAAAGGATTAGCTCCACCAACAACACACGTGGGGTGGAGGATTCTTTGAATACAATCTGGTTAACTAAACTTCCAGTAACCAACGATCTAACCATGGTGAATTTTATGAGGTAACATTCTTAGATTGAGAGGGAAAAAAAAATAAAAACAACTATTGTCCCTATTATTATACTTATTTAGATAGACTAAAGACTATAGAAATTAACTCCTCTTTCAAAAGTATCCATCAACTAAATGAACAGGATGGTTCAAGAATACTTAGTGAATGTAACAAGCCCATACTTAACATAAAAACATGCACTGCTTAGATTTTTACCCATTACATGCTCATTTTCAGAACACTCCAGATTAAACATTTCCAGGAAACAAAAAGATTGTAAAAATACAACACTATGTTTTATGTAATAAGACACTCATGTCACATATCTGAATCAGACTTGCTGAGAGAGGAACCTACCACAAAGACCAATTTCTATGTCTGTGTGGATCAGAAGCTGGAGCCACAGCCGGTTTGGAGTTATGCATGCCCATGTGTGCGGTATGGAGAGGCTGAAACCGTATGGGCTTTGCAGCGGTGCTACAGCTAAAACAATCTCACCCTGTGGACCGTCCAAGTATTCTGTTTGGTATAGTGGGGCTTTGAGGAATGCAGTGGAATAAATAAAAGGACATTCTAAAAACAGTGAAAAACCAACATTGGTGCTGTGTGGCATGAAATGAAATCTAAAGATGGTGTCGATAATAATAACTGCCAAGAAACACAGAGGACAAAACTATATTTAATCCAAAGCATTTATCATTAATGCCTAACAATCAATGGTTTTGGTATATAAAAAGAAAAAGCTCGGTCAGATCTGTTGTTTTTTCCTTTACCAGTCAAACCGTTCTCTACTCTTTTTCTTTGTCTACTATTTTCTTTTCTCTTTTATTTCTTTCACATTCCCTATGTCACAGCGTAGAACTACTCCTCTTATGATGTCTTTCCTTTCATTTCCTTTCCTTTTCCTTTTCTTTTCCTTTCTGCTCTTCCCCTTTACACGGAACCCACATTCCAATTTCTCTGATCACAGACAACTGCCATCTTCAAATATTAAAAGTTAAATGAAGCGGCAACAACGTGGAATTCCAGTATTTATCTTAACTGTTTTTTCTGTAAGCAGTTTTTAGCACAGATGCTTCTTTGAAAGCATACAATCTTGCAGGCCTTTGAAGTCCAAGAAGTTCATGTATGCAGAGAAGAAGGAAAAACAGAAAACAATTTCTTTTGCACAGAGGCAAAACTAGCTTGAGAAGATGAATGGCCTAAGTTATTAATGTTTGCTAAGTTGATCACGCTGGCCTTAAGGCAGATCAAGACATAATTAGCATAATACATAGTTCTATTTTGTTATCAGAAAGGATTGCAAATTAAACATTGTTAACAGTCTAACTAAAGTCTAAGTATAGACATGGTGGCGCTGACTGCCTCTGTGTTTACTCTGTACAAGTTTCAGCCAGATTTTCTGGTAGAGCGTAATAATATGTCACCAATAAGAGGATGGCAGGGGATGATGTGAAATCTCACAGGACATTTAGAAATGTGGTAGAGGCAATGGCAAACCATAAATGAAACCTATTGACGGCAAACCCAGATTCAAACTGCAGAAGATCCTAATGATTTTTTCAAGCTGCAGGTCGAGAGGATCTTCACCATTTCTGACACGGACAACATACTGTGAAGGTCAATTAAGCAATACTGCTTAATTTTTTTCCGTATCAATGAAAATATACAGTTGTAGTTACCAATTAAGCCACAGCTGGATAGAGTGTTGTGTGTTGCCAAGGAATGTACAGACTAGATGATAGCCCATAATGGGTCTAGCAATGGGCATTGGTGGCTCAAACGCTTGAGGCTCTGAATTACGAATTGGAAGGTCAGGGTTTCAAGCCCCAGCACAACCAAGCTGCCACTGTTGTGCCCATGAGTAAATTCCTTAACGCTGCAGTATCTGCTCCACAAGTTTTGTATCCTGGCTACCCTGCACTCTGCTTCCGAACTGGGATACGCAACAAAAAATATATATATAAATATCTTGTGATGGATAAATCAATAGCAATCTTAAAATATGATGAACTTTTGTTTGTCATCTAGCATTTATCTAATTAGGAATAAAACACTTAAATCTGTTAGGGAACATAAAGGTTGGACTTTGAAGCATTGGAAAAGGTCATGTGGTCTAGCGCAGGCAAAATATTCGAAATATCAGCAATTACACTAAATATCCGCATTCAATTGGGACACACCTCTTTCAATTTTAATCACGTTAGTTGACTTAAGCTAATTGTTGTATAATATTTTTCTAGAAGCTTTTCCAATTTTTTTTATGAGATTATAAAGTGAAATAGAAACGAAGTGAAATTCTACTAATTGCTTAGCTTTTTTGAGACCTGGCCTGTTTACATACAGCTTGTAAAGTACAAATAATTCTTCCCTGTATGGAATTCCCTAAATGCATCTCACAGGTAAAGGAAGTAGATCAATTCTATCCTTAAAACTGGCAGAACAAAATGTCTAGATGTACTGTGTATAGATAACACTGGTGGTGATTTGATAAAATAGTTGGCATAGCACAATCGAATCATTTTTAATAATTACTTATTATCGAAAAAGAATAGTCTCAATAATTTCCTACCTCAAGAAAACAGGTCCCTGCAGCTGTGTTCTCCTTGATGGAGGCATTATAGGAGATGCTCCCAAAGACTGGCTTGTTGTCATTAATATCCTGTAGACTGATTTCCACCATGGCAGTAGAGGATAAAGGGGGCTTTCCACCATCTGTAGCCACTACCTTGACACTTGCTCTTGGATCGGTCTCATAATCCAGCTCAGTAGCTGTCGTGATGATACCTGTCACAGCATCAATGGTGAACCAATTTGAATGTGTCCCCTTGTTGGGCAGGATGCTGTAGCGGACATCGCCATTTGGACCTTGGTCTTTGTCTCGTGCTGTTACTTGTAGCACAAAGCTACCTGGGTAAACCACTTCTGGAATAGTCTGTTTGTATGCCTGCTGATCAAACAGTGGGGGATTATCATTGATATCCGTGACTTGGATTGTAAAAGAAGATTCAGCTCGTAGTGGTGGGGTGCCAGAATCTGTAGCCATGACCCGGAGCTCGTACGAGTCTCTCTCTTCACGATCCAAAACCTGGTCAACACAGATAAGGTAGATGATGCTGTCCTTAGTAGTGAGGGCAAACTTACCATCCCCACCTTCTAGAGAGACATTGACATTTGAATATTCCCCATAATCAGGGTCCGAGACTGAAATACGGGCAACATATTGCCCAGGCTGGGCGCCCTCAGATATTCGTGGTGACCCATCCTCACTCAGGAAGATGATGGTCATGGTGGGCTGATTATCATTGTAATCACGAACATGGATAGTGACAAATGCATTTGTGACCTCTGGGTGGCTGGCATTGTCTTTGGCTTGTACAACAAGCTCATGGACCTTTCTGACTTCATAGTCCAAAGGCTTGTTAAGTGTGATGATTCCAGAATGAGGGTCAATGACAAAATATCGATCAGGGTCACTTTGTCTGCGGTTTATTTCATAAAGCACAAGGCCATTGTCACCTTCATCTGCATCTGAGGCAAACACTTGTAGGATATTGCTACCTTGGGGGAGACTTTCAGAGATGATGGCATGATATCTGCTTTGATTAAAAACAGGAGCATGGTCATTAATGTCCTGCACTGTCACATCCAGGGTCATTTGACCTGTTTTTTTAGGAGATCCCCCATCAAAGGCCTCCAAAACCAAAGAGTACGAAGCCCTCTTTTCTCTGTCAAGGACACCATTGACAACTAGGTCTAAGTAAAGAACCTTATTTGCCGCCCTCTTAGTTTCCAGTCTGAACACCTGCCCCACATTTCCATCTTTGATGACATAGCCCTGGGTGGTGAGTTGATCTTTGTCTGCATCGGTGGCTGGCTCCAGGGAAAACCTTGTCCCCACTGCAGTCTGCTCAGGGATCTTTAAATTGGCCTTATTCTTGGGGAACATTGGAGCATGATCATTTATATCATTCACTATGATGGACACCTTAACCGTGAGACCGGTCATGGTTACTGCTATAAAGCTATAATGGTCTCTCTCTTCCCGGTCCAGGCGCCGAGCAGTCTTGATTATACCTGTGGTCTCATCTATGTTGAGGTCAGTTCCCACGCTAGTGCCCTCATGATCAGAGATGAAGTAAAGGGTGGCTGTTTCTCCATGTGGTAACCCAGCACTGATGTCACCCACTATCGTCCCTGCAGGCTGTTCTTCATCCAACTGTAACTCCAGAATGCTTGCCGTTGCATCCGCGTTGACCATTTTAGTTATCGACTGCACAGTTAAAAAAACAAGTAGAAACATCCTTGGTCTCCAGCTATTGTCCCCAAAGCCTCTGAATAAATTCATCACAGCACGGTTCTCCTACACCTGCAAGAAAAGAAAAAGAAAACAGATCACAGCCTGGAATCACACTAATAAAATGCATTCCCACACCAGACACATGCCAAATTCCACCACTGTTGTATAAGGCACTGGAATGCATAAAGAGCCTGGTGTGGATCACTGGTGCAGAGGACATTTGTGTTAGAGAACAGCTCTCTGTCAATGTTCTACACAGTGTTCTTCTAAAAGCATAACAATTCTTACACACTGCCAGTTTTATTTAATCAGAAAAAAACACGTAACTCTTCCAGGGATCATAAAGGTTGGACTTTAAAGCAATGGAAAAGGTCATGGGGTCTGGTGCAGGCAAAAGACTAATACGCATCAACTGAAATGGATATAATGCGACTACCGTATCTCTGTATGGCATGTGTAGACTCATCACAGGGTTTGAAAGGCACACTGATCACGACTCACTCATCATCTATGATGTTTTACAGAGTCGCAGGGGCCTGGAGCCTATCCCAGGAGACTTAGGGCATGAGGTGGGGTACACCCTCGATGGAGTGCCAATCCATCGCAAGACACACACACAAATCTCATTCACACACTATGGGCAATCTGAAAACACCAATTTGCCTAATCTGCATCTTTGAACTGTAGGAGCAAACCCACCAAGCAAGTGGAGATGCAAACTCCGTGCACACAGACCCAAGGTGCCGTTGAAATGCATACACTTACGCAACGATGTTTGTCATCTAGCAAGCTATAGCTATTGAACAATGTAAGGTGAGACCACACCCAAGAAGTCTCTGGATAATTTCGTTATTACTATTATAATAAATAATAATATTATTATTATTATTATTTAGTGTTACTGTGACTGGATCTGGATACAAAACAACCCTAAACTGCATAAGTGAGTGCATAAGTAGGTTCTTCACTTCTATGTCAAGACTCTCAGATGAATGGCCTTGCTTCACTTCAGGGTGGGGCTGGCTGTGCCTGACCACCCCTAAGGTCCTCCCATGGTCCAATATACACACCTAAATAGTTTTACCATGAATAGATTTTTAATAGCTTAAATGTAAATCTGCTTTAATTGGATTTATATCAAGAATGCATGACATGATTGCAACATATAGTAGGTTCTTAGAAGTAGTTTCAGGAATAGTTTGTTTACCTAATTCCCCAAGCTACCATTAATTCAGGAATGAATAATGTTCTCTGAATATGGGGCAAGTAATAAAAATAAAAAAAATCAACACCCTCAAAAATACCTTAATTCCTAAAAATGTATTCAAAACAGAGATGTAAGTAACAGTAAACTAAAGTATGTAAGAGAAAGAGAGAGAGAGAGAGAGAGAGAGAGAGAGAGAGAGCAGGCTGAAGGCAAGATTGTGTGTTGAAGCTGACAGCTCCACTCCTGTCACATATGGGAATGCAGACCACTGAGGGCCACAGGTGGCCAGACTTACAGATGCTATTTCATCTAGCACTAAAAAAACATTACAGAGATTAGGCAGTTTCCAGTTTTGGCTGAAACTGTGGCCAAACCCCAGAGTTCAGCCTGCGCTATGCTGGGGAGGCATGCAGCTTGTCAGTGGAAGTACGACTCTCCAAACCCTACTGGCGAAAAACTTGGACTATGTCTGAAGACTGCATTTATGCTCAGATTATGACTGCACTTTGTCCTTGTCAATACTCCTGACAACGTGCATCTATACAAACCACAAAAATAAAAAAAGAATCTGCATTTAAATTATCTAGTTGTTTGCTTGGTTTTGTTTTATTATAGTAGTCTAGACCACGAACTCTCCGTTTTCAATCATTTTAAACTCTTTCTAAGGATACACAATGGATGCAAGCAAAGAGAAAATAAATAAAAACGTGTGGCCTGAATATAGAGATGGACTGCATTATCATATTATGTTATACATGACGTACTTCAATTTCATATGTTGTCACAGTGTTTATATCGGTCTAATAATAAGTGCATTTGGTCAAGCAAGAGGATGCACAAGCGTGCTTGACTTAAAACTGATGTCCTTTCAGTAAAAACTTAAAACCTTGAGTCAATAGTACAAGCTACTCAAGTGCTTAGTTTACAGATACAGTAAATACACTGTTATGAGGTTTTGTGTTGAATGTTGGAGTATTGAGGGTTAAGCTGCAGTTGTGGGTATGCAGGCGCCCCCTGCAGGCACTGATTAGGACTGCAGCAGTCTCAGTTTCTCCTTAATGCATGTAACAGACTCAGTGGAAACACAGAGACAAATAGAAGCCAAGTTAAATAGGCTCCAGAGTCACGAATTACCACACTATTTCAACATTCTTTTTTTATATATATATATTCTTATATTTAACAGCTTATTAAAATATGTCAAGGTCCCAACTGCCCCTCGATCACACAGAATAAACAGGCCAGGCTAAATGATTGACAGGGACGTCTGAGGAAAATTAGCAGTGGGGGACCCTTTCTGTTCACTGCGTAAGCTACATGGCTGCACTTCAGCACTTCAATGGCAAGCTCAGAACAGCTGGAGGTCAGGATTTGCGTAGTTCAGTATGTAGTGTGCCCTGAAGACATACAGTACAGATTTTTGTGAGACATGGTATTCCCTACAGCATCTTTTTTGTCCAGGAGAATCCAGGATCAAGGTAATACATTTACAATAACATACACTGCACAGCATAAAAATGTATTTTAAAAAAAGTTTACACACTAATCCAGGTAATCAATTAAATGAATCTATTGTGATAGACCAAACACTCATCCTCTATCTACCCACTGAAGCATCACTCTAGACTGTGTGATCAGGATGATTTGGTAAAAGTGCCCTTTGTCTTAAATTATTTATTGTACATAAGATATATGTTTCAACAGCAGATCCATAAGTAATACACATTCCTCATTAACAGGTAACATTTTATAATGCAGACATGGTGCAACTTTAACATCCCACAGCTGAAGGGGTATAAAATAAGGAATGCACCCCCAATTCTCTGTCTAAGACTTGGACAAGTACAAAGCCCAAGCCTTCTGCATATAGCCTTCCAGCTGTCATCAGAGAATTAGCGCTGGGGCAAAGGTGGCAGACGGATCCTGGCCAGCAACAACTTTTACGGATGGAGACTGATCCTTTTACATCCAACACAGCACTCTGAGCAGGGACAGCAGCTGGAGCACACCGACTGAGCCGGACAACACAAAAATTCTGTGCATTTTTAGCATGCGTTAACATTCTGTTGTTAATTCTGTCCATTCTGTTAAATTCACTATTGAATATTGACTTTGCTACTGCCTCAAGGTCAAGACAAATTTTCTTGAACTGAAAGATTTTCAAACTATTTATCTGAAAGATTAATCCATCTATGTTTATACACATCTTTTTTCATAATCTGCAATGGTTTTTGCTTTAAATAACATTTTTGTTTAAAGGACTTTACCTGACTTGATAATTACAGAAAACACCAGTTGAATAAAACATTCATATGTTGCTCCATACAGTATGTCATAAAGTGTCGACAGTTTGTGTGTCACAAGCATTTTTCATCACAATTTTTTAGATGCCTGAATTCACATGAATTCTGCATGAACAGAAATATCAGTTTGAAGCAAAGTTTCAGGGAGACTGGAAGGATTTTGTATTTGCGTGACCTATTTCTGACTTTTTAATAAGAGTATGTCAAACACTAAATCATATCAACCTGACGATTCCACAAAGTAGTAAAATAGCAGAGTTATTGCAGTATCCTTTAGAACGTGTAAACACGGACTCATTTACTGAGCACATGGCAAAGGAAAAAAAATGTTTCCCTTAGAATGTCTTTATTGCAATAAAGAAATTCTGGAGCGATTACACTCCTGGGCACAATTACATGCTGCGATTTTTCGTGTATAAATACCCTCTGTGCACTTCAGCAAACACTTCCTAACAGTAAATCATCAATATGGGCCTGAAATGCTACTGCAGGCCGTTATATTGTAAATGTCAGAGCCAGAATGTGATTCGTGGCTAGCTCCACTTACAGAAGGCGTACATACTGTACGTCCAGGCTGCGGAAAACACCACCTACTGATACATACACAAAACCACAGGATCTGTCAGGGTCAAGTGAAGGAATGATGTCATAATTTGGTTTGATTTACAGATATACCAAATGATGCAAACCGGCAGTGACAGTGCAGTGGAAGACGTTAACAGACAGTTTTCTACCCACTACAGACACACACTGTCCACTTGTTCGCTTTTTACAACCTCTTCGTGAAGCAGGTTTAATAGGATATGAAATGCCCTGAAAAAGTGTAGTAACCACAGAAATGCACAGCTATAAACACCAGGGCTTCCAACTTTTCCCCTTCAAACTGGAAGTGAGGCCAGAGGAAACAAAGCAAGGGTTTCAAGGCAGTGACCCAGCCAAGTCCAGGTGATACATATTTTATGCCAGACCGCATGCTCCTGTGGGCCACTTGCTTTCACTGTAAACCTGCACTGTCTACGTTATCAACTGGTTTGGACGCGCTGCACTTCCTTTCTTTTCATTTCTTTTAATTCTCCTATTCCAAAGAATATATTTTATCAATACTGAGTGTCCTTTCTCTGTTGGAACGTTCACGCCATTCTTGTATCCATGAAACATTAACCAAGGGTGAAATATGATGTTTGTTTTAGTTTTGACTAGCCTTCAAGAACCTTACTACACTACAGTATATCAAACATTTCCATTTACAAAACGTATTGTAAATGGAAATGTTTGATATACTGGAGCGTAGTAAGGTTCTTGAAGGCTAGTCAAAACTAAAACAAACTGCACTCCACTATTCTATTCAAACTTCAACTGGAATTTATTAAGACAATTTGTACAGTTAAAGCAAGTCAATATATAGTTTAATAGTGTGTTTTTTTACTCCTCCTGGAGTTTGCATGTTCTTCCCATGCTTGGTGTGTTTCCTCCATGTACAGTACTCCAGTGTCCTCTCACAGTCCAAGAATTAAGCTAATTGCAGACTAAGCTAATTGGTATTCCAAAATCACCCGTAGTGTATGAATGAGTGTGTGAACGAACGACAGTCATGAAAATGGTAATAAATACAATGTTCACCATTGATGTCCACCTTGATGTCCACAGTCCCTAGTTGAACTACAAAGACTACCTAGATGGTTAATAGATGGATGAATTTTACTAAGGAATGAGTGTGACGAAGTTACCAAAAGAACTCCATATTCTCCAGCATGCTCAGTAAAACCTAACAGCTGTTTTATTTACAGTACTGTGCAAAAGTCCTAGGAACATTCAAACAAAGGTCATATGCAATGATGCTTTTGAAAACATTTCTACATTAAAAGAAACTTCTATAAAAAGCACTAAGTAATAACAATCAATAAACGGTCAATATTTGGTGTGAAAACTCTTTGCTTGAACATAAGCGGTGGTGTTCGATACAGATTTGTGCAGTATTCTAAGTAAAACAGCTGTTAGGTTTTACTGAGCATGCTGGAGAATATGAGTTCTTTTGGTATCTTCGTCACAATCGCTCCGTTTTTTCATGCAAAACCCAGGAGTCTACATTATTGATTTTTTTTTTCCATCTGAAAACTACTCTGTCATGTAATATGTCGCTTTCTTTACAGGAATGCAAATAGTCTTCTGAATTGTTATTTATTCATTAATTTTAGTGCATATTTGTAGGGAATGGTCTTGTACATAATAATGCAGACATAATAAACTCATATAACAAAATTTGCACTACAGATAATATGCCGCCTAAGACTTTTGCACAGTACTGTACAGTATATACCAGCTATATTAAATAGTGAATGAATTCATACCTGTTGTTTAGCTCTTTTATTTTACCTGCAAGATGGACTAGAAATGTAATAGTCTAACTGTATTACAACACAGCAGACAGTTGTCCAGCCTCATGGAAGCACATATACAGTACAGTATCGCCACGTGTGTGCATGTGAATGGATGTGGGTCTGTGTATATGAGTGAAAGAGCGAGAGAGAGCATCTCTAAGTAGTTAGTGGCGAAGACAAATCTAATACAACCTGCGGTTTCCATGTTGTGATCAGGCCTGGATTCGGGCACAACTGTGGTGTGATGCGTGCTCTCTTGAGAAATAAAACTTAAAACTTAAAAGGAAAACAGAGCCAGCGAGCGAGACAAGATGACTGAATTATTAACAAGCATGGACTGCCTGGGTTATTGGAGATGTCAAGATGTTAAACACAGGAATTGTGGTTTATCGAGTTCTTACATTCCAGCCATTAGAAATAATGCAGTGATGCTTGGATCGGACATAATCACTCCGAGCGATTAAACAGCAACCAATCAGATTGTATTTGAGATTACAGAAAGAAAATGACTGGATTAACATGGTAATGTGTTTATGTGATATTACAGTTTCGATGAATTCATAAAGTTCAGATGGTTGAGTTTTCTCAAGATGTAATATACAGTAGTCGTGCTGAAATTACGCTGGTATTTTGGATGCTCAGGAAAACTTTTAATCACATAAACACAAACGGGAAGGCATTTGTTTCAGAGTTACCTTCTTGTTCTTTCAGTAAAACTTTCAGCAAAGCTACTTTATGCTTCATCTACTGTATAATAGGAAAAACATACCTGCTTTGGTTGGTTCAGTTCGTAATATTGTTTCTAGAATAATATTTTGAATTGCCTACTGAGTCCAAATGAAGAAAATAAGCATGTGTACTTTTCTCACACATTTGCAAAACGAAATCTGACTTTACCAGCATATACGTGAGTAATGCAAGGATATTAAAATGGAACATGTGAATAATATAGTGGTGGGTCTCATTAATCTCAGTTTAGAATTGACTGTACAGCCAAGAGTTTGTATTATATTTTATTCTTACAGACCCTCAACTGAGTAAACGTTTTTTTACCAACTTGAACTGAATACAGAAAAAAATAATGCAGCAGAACTGTTCAATAGATATAAAAAAAAATAAATTTCAGCATGGCGTCAAAATTCAGCATGCCGTCTGTAGCAAATCTACTGTCGCAGCTTGTTTTGGCCAGTCACATGCATTTATGTAAAGTTACTAATAGTTAAGGATTAAAAGGCCATCCAGTTATTCATTCATACATCTTCTTAAATACTTATCCTATACAGGGTCACAGGGGCCCTGGAGCCTTTCCCAGGAGACTTAGGGCATGAGACAGGGGTACACCCTGGATGAGGTGCCAATCCATCGCAGGGCACTCACATAATCATTAACACACTACGGGCAATTTGGGAATGGCATTGACCCTAATCTACATGTCTTTGTACTGGGGGAGAAAGCCGCAGTACCGGGAGGAAAAGGAAAACCCTCAAGCTTGGGGAGAACATGCAAACTCCATGCACACAAACCCAGAGGCCGGAATTGAAGCCGGACCCTGAAGGCGCAAGGCAGTGCTAACCACTAAGCCACCGGGCCGTCCCATCCAGTCTTGTTAAAAAGAGAAAGGAAAGAAAAAAGGGGAAAAAAAGTAGTTTCAACTTTACAAATTGTAGTTACATGACAAGCTCATTACAAAACTTTCACACAGGGCAGTCTACATTCATTACTCCATAGGAAATGAACAGGAACTATGCCTCAGCTCTGTTTATAGGACTTGAGCAAACTCAGGCCTTATCTCTAAGCATTCTGTTTCCAGACCATTTGCCTGAAGTTAGGCTTAAGCTCAACACCCATTACTGGGGCAAAACACTACCAGCGCCAGTCACTCAGCTTCGTTCTCAAGGTCAGCCACTCAGCTCAAAGCTATTTAATTAAACTGAAGATGGTAGTTGATATAAATGAACCAGTCTTGGCTTCTGTGCTATTTATTTCTCCTGAGTAGGTTCAAGTATTTCTTGCACATACAGTAGTCTGTACTTCAAAGCACCCCTCTGTCCTGATACTTAAAGATCAACAATGTGGGAAAAAAAAGTTTTCTTCTTCAGTATACATATGAGCCCAACATCCTATAATTACTAATATTATGGAGAATATCTTAATGGAATATGAACAAAAACCAAATTTCAAACATCATTGAAATCCCACTTAATAGAAATACACCATAGCTTTACTGTCCTTATCATTATGTTTAACATTTCACAAGCAGAATGAGAAGATTAAAGGACCGCAGTGCTATCCTGAAGCATTCAGATCTAATAGCTTTTGCTTTAGCAAGTGTGCCAGCAAAGCTGCAAGCGTAGTCTAACTATAGAGAGAAACGGATTAAAATGGAATGATTTGCAGACATGAAAGCTTTCAGTGTTAGACTACAGAATTGTTTTGGTTCATGTGGTAAGACACTGATGATCAAGTAAAGAAGAAACAGAACATCTCACGGATGCCCTAAGCTAGTGGAGAGGGTTTGGAGTTTCTTGTGTAATTCTTGTATAAATGTTTCCCCCCAGCTACTTAAGGCAGAAGATCAGATGTAGATCTCACTCCTGTCATCTGGTACTCATTCGAATGTGTGTGTTTGTGTGTGCGTGTGTGCAGCTGCATTCATTTTCTGACATTAGTATTTGGTATTTAACACTGAGTCTTTTTGCAAATCAATCTGAATTAATAGGCACTGAGAGAGCAGTTTGTGGCACAAAAAAAAAGTGACAAATGAAATCAGGTATCACAATTATGGCCCCTTTCTCACTAAAGAGGAAAAGTTTTTTTCATATTCTATTTGCCCTGTTCATTTGAGCTGGCATGCAGATTGGTGCAAAAGTTTAAATAAAAGCAGAGAAGCTTATTTTTTACTTCACTTCCAATTTCATTCTTCATCAGAAACAGATTACTCCTGGAAACAGATGACTACAAGTTACTAATGTAGGGAGGGTAAAAAAAAAAATCACCAAATCTCCCAGTACAAGAGTAATCAAGATGCTTTTGAAGCAAAGTGTACAGTGGGATAGTATCATGCCCTTGACATCCTAACACACCCTCTCCTAGGGTTTAAGTTAAGCATGTGTGTCCCAGTAACATTGAAAGGAATCAGTCCTTAATAAGAGCAGCTCTGTGATCGGAATCCAAGCGATGACGAGTAGCAGCGCTAACAGACTGCCCCTTACTGGGCACTGTTATATTTTATAGCTCTGTGATCCACTACCCACGCTGGGAATGCACGTGTTCCGTACTTCCTGACCTGACATGCGCTTTATTACAATGTCTCCCTGAACCGACTTGCAAGACCGACCTGAAAGACACTTTGAGAAGTAGTAAAACAAAAGTATTCCTGAACCTCTGTTCCTTGCATAGGCTCGGCTCTGTCCATGACCCTGACCTGGATTAAGTGGTTACTGAATATGAATTAACTAATTAATATGCATGTTAGTATTAATTGCTGCATCTGGTAGATGGCTTTGTTATAGCTCCAGACTCCCCGGTTTGATATTGACCTCAGACGATTGTCTATGTTCAGTTTCTTTATAACCTCTACCCATGTCTGTGTGGGTTTCTCTGGGTTCTCAAAAAAAATAAGCCAACAGTGTCATCAATTTAAAGACAACTCTAAATGAATCTATGTGTGAAAGTGTGCATGAGTGTAATTGATCCATCCAGCGTATATAACCTATAGCCTTCACACTTTAAAACAGCTTATCAATTTTATTACCATCTGAATTTTTAAAGTGAATGTACTGTAGTCGATTTAATAGTGTCCCTTGAGTTGTGCGAGGAACTTAAATGCTAGCTGTCATCATTAGACCAGTTAGGTGTCCGTACAAGCAGAAAGATTTCCACAGCCCTCCAGGAGGCATCACAGCCTAAGCCGAGCTGTAGCTCCGACTGACGCTAAGACAAAAAAATGGCAATGTGGTCAGAAAATGACCATATGTTTCTAGTTATGATGAGTGTTGATTTTCCATGCACGTCCGTTTAAGGAAGAAGGATCACGTCTTGACCACTTACTGTACACTGAGGGTGCCCAAATTTACCTGGGTACAAATACTGTGACTGATTCTCTGTCTATGTGAGATGTGATAAAATAATCTACCAGAATAATACTGCTGTACAAATCATGAATTCCACACGAATGTGAAATCACTTTGTTAAATCTAATAGGATTTCAAGGAAAATACTTGTAAACCAATTTTATTATTGGTATTAATAGACCAACAATTCACTATAAGCAATTAATCAACATGTTTCTGTCTACAATGCATAATGCATGCACAAGATCTTAACCTTATTGGTTAAAGAATGTGGTGTTAAGTTATAAAGTTATACATTATCAAATTGTAAAAGAAAAGGTCAGGATTGTCCCTATACAAAAAGATCACTGCTTCTGTCTGGATCACTATAACACAATGCTACTCCCCTGGAGTCCTACAGCAAATCCAAGCAAAATGCCCAGGTTTGAATGGACACTTCCAGTGATCATTAATGTGTTTTGCATGATAACGTGACGTGTTAAAGGGTTGCAGCTATCGCACTAAATGGAGCAGGTCGCAGAGGTGCTGGGATGAATGAATCCGCTCCTACAGTACCAGTCTGATAACCGGCTCATGCGTTTGGAAATGGAAATGCATGAATGGGAAAGACATCACCTATGGCTCAGGGGTGTGCTTGTCTTGAAAGCACATAAAGCGACCTCTGTGGCCAGGGCAAAAGACATTTCTGCGCATCGATTGGCAAAAGACACTGAATGAAGCATCTGCTTACATGCATGGGATCGAGGCTCCTGCTGGTGCTCCTGTTGTTCCTCCACAAACCCTGCTCGGATGCTGATGTGTACCCAACAAGATAAGGCTTTTACAGATCCAGGCTAAAATCCATATCCACAGCAATTTTCGTTCTTTTTTTCCCCAGTTCACTAAAACGCGCTTTTGTGTTTCAGTCGCAAATATCGGATCTCCACTCCAGCGTGCCACCCGTCAGGTGCGCGTGAATGCCGTGCTCAGCCCCGAGTCCTTTCAGCCCGTATTAAAAAAAAAAAAAAAAAAAGGCCACCGGGTCCTATACACCGTCCTGTTCCACGCGCATCAAACTGGACGCTAACGCCTCTCCGTGCAGAATAACGGTCCAGGCACGAGCGTCTGTCTAATCCAGCGGAGCGCGAGCGCGCAGTGAAATCGGACACGGCGACGAAGCCCCGCCCTCTTCTGATTAGAGCCGCTAATGTATTAGACACGTGGGGAGTCACACAAAAGAGGGGGAGAGCGGAGAGAAAGAAAAGAGCTGCTCTAGAAGGAAAAAAAGAAAGGCTGTTCTTGCTTAAGCTTTGGTGCCACCATGCTCTGCCGTGAAGAAATGTTCTTTAAGACAAAGAGCCAGACGAGAAGAAGGCGTTAGTCTAGGGGTGCATGTCTCTAGGATGCTGGAATCCTTCCAAACATAGGCATGTGTATTAATAATAATAATAATAATAATAATAATAATAATAATAATAATAATTCACCCTTACCATCTACTACTATAAGTGAAAAAAGAAGAAAACAGGAGCAAGTAAAAAAAAAATGTTTTTGCCATGATCATGTTGGTCTAAAAAGAGAAAGACAAAGAAAAAGGCAGCATGTTGAAGAATTATAACAGATAGAGTATGTCAGGAATGAAAATTGGGAATGTTGTAAGTGAAACGACCCAAAGTCTGCTCAGAGAGCATGAAAGATTCAGTTATAAAGGAAAGCCTGTTGGGGAATCATAGAAGTTATTACAAGATACAGTATTCATAAGGGAAAATGGAATTTGCCGTTTTTAGCTGATAACCAGATTATAAATGATCATTTAGATGTTGGTTCATTTCTTACAATAATTTGAAGAAAGATGGACTGTGTGCAATCTGTGAAAAATTCACCTTGATGATTGAAATGTTTTTTTTTTCCCTTTTGAACAATTTTGTCTTCAGCAAATGCAAAATTTTTCCACTCAATTATAACAAATAGCATAACAATATGTCAGTTAATGTATATTGTTTGTATTAGACCTAACAATAAGTTATATATAGCAAGTGTCCATCTGACAGTATGGTATAAATGTAGCTTGCAGGAGTCAATTCAATATAAGTGATATGCTTCGCTTAATTTTACATAAATATAAGATACTTATATAAGAAAGGTGTACTATACGTTACATGAGTAGTGGGCAAATAATTTAACATAAATATTTTTATGTAATGTACTGTACTGTATATAGCATCATGTACTGTAGATGGTGATGTGCAAATAAAATTAAGAAGCCCCAGGATTCTCAGCAGGACAGCAAGGCCATTAATCAATTTGGATTTTAGGTCAGCCTTATTCTGCCTTCACTGGGCCAGAACAAGTGTAGGGAGGGAGGAGTAGCTTGTGTGCATGGGCTGTGAAATACTCTTAAGAAAAATGAGAAGGGACATAGAATCTTTGTAACCAAATTTGTCAGAAACACCCCAAAATGTCCTGGACCCCAGAAATTGACCAAATCTAATGAGCTAATGAGCTAAAAATCTCCCCCCCCCCCCCCCCCCCCCCCTAGTTTTATTTATTGATATCGTTTTTCTTTTTTTGAAATAATTTGAAATATTATTTATCAGCGCATTGTTGTTTTTTAATTCTAGTGGGTCAGCAGGTGTTGATTAACTTTCTATACCAGCAGCTCTGACAATAATGATAATTCATACAATAGGTTTATATTTTTTCTTTAATTCTAATACTGTATTCCTTTTATAATAACAGCTCATTCACAATAACCTGTAAGGCAGATTCTGCACAAAAACTAATTGCTGTCAAATTGCTGATATGTCAAAAAATAAAGCTGTGACTTAAAATAAAAAATAAAGCTGTATGTTTTCTAACATAGAAAGGTCTTCAGTTCTCCAGTAAGTGTATGTGATAATATGAGAACAGAAGATAAAAGAGATTTGGTGAAGTAGACTATTTATACCTGCAGGTGTGTGTATACAGGTGTGCGTGTGTGTGTCAGTGGCGGCTGGTGCAAACATTTTTGTGGGGGGTGCAACCAAAATTAAAATGAAACTTTTAATACTAGCCTGTAAATAGCCATTTATCAGGTGACTATGCATCATTACTACTAGCATAAAATAAAGACATAACTCACATCGCATCCAGTCAGCCAGCTCCGCTTACGTGTGCTGGTAGACGCGTTGAGAATGGTCCAATCACATGAGCCCAAATATTTAAAAACAATATTGATTCGCTAAGAACAAAAGTGGGAGGATTCAGGGCGCACAGTGCTGCGCCCGAAGGATGATTTGACAAAATCCAATCAGAGCTCAGCCTCAGGTCACATGCTTTTCAAAAATATACGTGCCTACATAGACACTCGTTTGTCCGGCGCCCCGCGTACACGAACACAAATGAACGTAATACAGTTTAGATTTTTTTTCATTTAAATGACTTTATTTCATTATTAATATAAAGAATTATTATGTTAAATAATTACATGTTAAAGGAGCATTCTTCTCTGCCTAACTTTAATGGGGGAGGTGCCCCTGCGCCCTGTATTGACCGGCCGCCACTGGTGTGTTGTGTAAAAACATTTTAAAAAATCATCATAGCAGGTCTTAGTACTGTATAAGGCAAATACAACCTCAGATGAACATCATGTACCTTTTTCACCGTATCATTATTTATTTAACAAAAATGAAGGCAAAAAGAAAAAAAAAAACATGTGGGCAGCCGTGATGATTCACTTGTAGATTCACTTTTTGCAGTAATAACTTAAAGTAATCATTTGTTGTATGACTTTATCAGTCTTTCATGTCAATGTGGAAGAATTTTGGTATATTCTCCTTTAAATCATTGCTTCAGTTAATTTAGGTTTTTGGACATTTGCTTATACACAGCTCTCTTAAGGTCGCACCACAGCATTTCAATTAGGTTGAGGTCTGGACTTTGGCTGGGTCATGCCAAAACCTTGATCCCTCAATTTTTCTGCCATTCTGATGCAAAGGTTCTGCTGTGCTTTATCCCAAACTATAGCTGTCGGACAGATGGGCCTCATACTTGCCACTAGAATACTCTGGTATACAGATGAGTTCATGGTCAACTCAATGAATGCAATGTGCCCAGTTCCTATGGCTGCAAAACAAGCCCAAATCATCACCCTTCCACCACTGTGCATGACAGTGGGTAAGAGGTGTATCTGCTGAAATGCTGTTTGGTTTTCCCCAAAAATGCTGCTGGGCATTAAGACTAAACAACTCCACTTTGGTCTAAAGGGACAAAACTCCTTGTGCTTTTTTCAGATGCAGTTTTGTGAACCTCAGTCATGCTTAGCAGAGGTGGGTAGTCAAGTGTGAGTAGCTGTACTTCAAATTAATATTACTTAAGTAGAAGTAAAAAGTAGTCATCCAAAATATTACTCAAGTAAGAGTAAAAAAGTTTCTGGTGAAAAGACTACTCAAGTACTGAGTAACTGTTTCAATCGCAATGTCTGATTTATTTATTTTTTTTACAAATTATAATAATTATATATTAATGTATAAATATATACTGTACTGTATATACAGTATACAGTATATATGCGGAAGTGTTTGTCTGTTTTGGCAGATAGAGAAAACACCACAGTAAGAAGCTGTTCTTTTGCAAGCGGAACATGCTTTGTATATGATCCCAGGGATGCATCATATTTTTTGGGATGCATAAAAATGTCATAAAAGTGTGCTGGCATTTAATTCTGTATTGAAATATACTTATATGTTAAAGTAACATTATATGTGCAATTAAAGTTAACATATAATCACACAAACATGAAAAAAACATTCTATACTCACCACATAATTGTCCATAAATACAGCATGGATTTATGGGCGTTCCGCAAAATTAGAGAAAGATGCTAAAACTTTTGTTTGCGCATGCGCAAGTGAGCTTATGTAGGACGGATTCACAGGTAGGATGAA
This sequence comes from Clarias fuscus, assembly GCA_030347435.1. Lineage (NCBI taxonomy): Eukaryota > Metazoa > Chordata > Actinopteri > Siluriformes > Clariidae > Clarias > Clarias fuscus. The sequence continues at coordinate 12,551,597 of CM059223.1, read as the reverse complement.
TATATAGAACACCGACTTATTTTGAAGTACAATAAGCCGTCTGACCTGTTTGGTCAAATGTGATTATTGTTGCTGCGTCTGATTGGTGAAACAGTCATGCGGTAGATCCACCGGCTGCATGTCTAGAATAAATGGTTAGAAAGGTAAGGAGTCCAGTGTTGCCGAATCTAGTGGAGTAAGCGTAGCGTTTCTTTTTCACAAACCTACTCAAGTAAAAGTAAAAAATATGATGCAGCAAAAAACTTATAGAAGTACATTTCTTCCAAAAAGTTCAGGAGTAAATGTGACTCGTTACTACCCACCTCTGATGCTTAGATGTTATTCTGAAGCAGGAGAGGAGAGTCAACCCTCCCAAAACAAATCATACAATGTTCAGTCTTCTACTAATTGTGTTGTCCCAGGCTTTTAACATGCTCAGTGAGTCTTGTAGAGTCTGAGATAACACTTACTGTACAGTAACACTTGGGTTTTTTAATGTATTTTTCTGAGCAGTGTATCTTGGGGTGACTGTGCTAGGACCTCCACACCAGAGAAGGTTGGCAAATGTCTTGAATGCTTTCCACTTGTGAATGATTTTTCCAACTTCAAATTGTTTAACCTTTCCAGACTGATGTGTACTGTAGCAACAGTTGCATCTCTAAGACGATCGCTTATGTCTTTCTATCTTTGCATTGCAACACACACCTGAATGCTTCAGACAAGCAAACTACCAAAACTTCTGTTTTTTACAGAGGTCTGTGCTGATGATCAATTAATCAGGAGCTGTTGATTAGCACCACCTTACCATTTTAAATCCTGTGGAAGCATAGTAAGACCCACTATGATCATACAGTATGATTACATTTGATATAAATATTTCAACATATACAAAACATATACAATATTGTTTCCCATAACAGCCCACCTCATTGTTTTATCCCTTATGTCTCATATAGTTGTGGGAGGGATGCATTGCTAACAGATGGAGGAATTCTCTTACTCTACTTTCACCGTTTAGGAAGCGCCTGTCTCTTCCCATTTATTCGCATAATGCACATGGAGATGTTAAACCCATTTGATTCCTGTTGATGTGAGTTTTAAATACTCAGATCCAGGAGCTCACGGTGTGTCTCAGAAAGTGTCTCAGTCTCTTTAGCAAGCTTTTATGTAAGGCATGACTATTTTGAAGGAATTTGAGAGATATCAGTTCAGTCTGTCTTTCTGGTCCAAATATATCATCAGTTGTAAACGATTCGGTCACAGTGAAGTCATTTGGTTTTGCTTCAGTTGGAGTTAATGATGGTTCTCGTCTGGTTTTCTATAGAACCTTTTAGATAAGGTGAGTTAAACATTTTAAGAGACTTTTACAACCTTGGAAAAAGATGAGTCATAAATCCAGTATTTATATGTCAAAAGCATCGATAATAACATAACTATGATTTATAGTTTGTGTGTGAGTGAATTTCCACAAAGTTTTAGGACCACTTTTGCAAGAAAGAGTGCTCGTTTTACATTATCGCTGCATCAGCTGGCGAGGTCCCATCCAGTCATGTCTTTTTATCTGATATACACTTCCCTCATTCAAAGGCGCAATGAGGTCACTCACTGTGCTGCTAAAGGGGGAAAGGGAGTTAGTTTCCACCTCACTATCACGCCAGTCTCTCTACTTCTCAGCATGCTATGTTGTGACTAAAATGACCAAGCAGCAGTGCCAAATATATGCATGTGTTAAAATCCCAAAAGCTGAATTAACGGCTGTAGAGTGGTGTGTTCATATGGTCCTATTTGAACATAGTGGGTGTTAAATGAACACTGGAAATTCTGAGTAATCTTTATAATGAATGTGGCATGAAATAGATCAGGAAAGCAGCCCTTACTAATCACCTTTGTGTGTCGATCTGGGAAAGTCATGGCAAGGAGCCATTGTAAAAGACTGTGCTGATTTCAATCATTAAAACTAAGGCTTATATGTTACCAGTGGTCTAACATTTCTATGCTGTAGCTTTGATTCAAGTGTCACTCATATAGTTTTATGAAATAAATTGTGCTTGTACCAACATCAATCGATGTACTGTAATGATGTCTGCTTAAAGTGATACCAAACAGCACATTTCTGTCAAGTGTTTATTTAACAGTTAAAGATTGACAGATAGGCAATTTACTATAAATCCCAGTTCTTATTTAATACTTAAAATCTTTTGACAGAAGCGCAAGCTTGTGAATAATCTTTCTCACTATAGGACATTGAACTGTATATCCCTAATATCTCTTTCCAAATTGATGTACAGCAACAATCACTTCTCTGAGACTATTGCTTATGGCTTCCCCTCTCGGCATTGTGTTAACACAAACCTAAATCGTCCAGACAAACAAACATCCAAAAGTTCTGGTTTTATAGGGGTCTGCACACCTGCGGGTGATCAATTAATCAGGGGCTGATGATTAGCCGCACCTGGCTGCAGCATACCCTCTTAAATCTTGTGCAAGCAGTAAGGGGTACTTTTATATTGTCCACATGTTTTTTTTTTCTTTTTGGCTTCATTTATGTTAAATAAATTATTGCATTATTTTTTTAAAAAGTTATCAGATTATTTTTATTATGTTTTTACAAAAAAAAAACTCTTTACTTTAAAAAAAAAGTAATCTTTAAACATGACTGTACAGTATATTCATTATAAACTTGTATACATTTTATCACATTTTTACACATTTTGTTTTTTTAAAAAGTTGAAGGAACTCCAACATGTTGAAGGAACTCCACTTCAGATAAGCATAGGAACCTCAGAAGCATGAAGTGCTTGCAGGTACAGTATAACTTTTCCTATTTTCCAAATTAGGTTGCGGAATGGAATCTGATTCATGAAGCTAGTCAGCTAATGGTGAGTTCACAAATAGATCAATTCTGTTAAGTCACTTTTAATTTTAAAATAAAAAAGTGCTATTTTATATACCAGCGTGGTTAGCACTGTCGTCTTGCACCTTCAGGGTTCGGGTTCGATTCCCGCCTCAAGTTCTGTGTGCATAGATTTTGTATGTTCTCCTTGTGCTTGGTGGGTTCCTCCTACAGTCCAAAGGAATGCAGATTGGTGTTCCTAAATTGTCCATAGTGTGTATGTCTAAGTGTGCCCTGCGATGGATTGGCACCCTGTCCATGTTGTACCCTGCCTCATGCGGGGATAGGATCCCACAAACCTGCATACAGGATAACGAGGTATAGACCACGAGTCTATTGCCCCTGACAGCACCAATGATAAGTCTTATTATTTTGGGTGTTTCATACATAATCTTCAAACCACTGCAAAGGGTTTGGAAACTCATACTGAGAATCACAGAATGACCTACTGTATATCTCAGCTTCGGAAAACGCTCTTTCTCTTGCTTGATGATATTTACTTCCTGTTTCCCCTTGCATGGGCAAATTTATCCTATTCTTAGGCTAAAAAAAGTAATGACAAATAGTTATCGGAACAGGAGAAGGAACAGGAAAGAGCAGATGCGCAGCTACACTGCCCGCTGATGACACCTTGTTGTGGACTAAACTGGGTAATGTTGACTGATACTGTTGACACAAAAGCTAACCTCGACTCACAACTTGTGGAGCTTCTGTAGTTTTATGTCCTCAAATATATGAAGCAAAGCAAAAGAAAAAAACTTACTGTGACAAAAACACCACAATAACAATTTAATACTCTGATTTACTTAATACACCAAGGATTACATGTCCAGTATAAAAGGCATAAATATAAAGGATAAAAGGATAAAGGATAAAAAAAAGTATAAAAAGCTATTTCCATCCATCCATTTAGGAACCTCTGTATTCCAACTAGAAACTGTGCAGGCCAAAGGTGACCTTTCTATTGATTCCCATTTTTACAACCATGGTAGGACCTTAGATCAACATTCACACACTGTGAGCAATTTGGTAACAACAATTAGCCTAATCTGCATGTCTCATGTGAGGAAACCATAGTACGTGGAGGAAACCCACCAAGCATGGGGAGAACATGCAAACTCCATGCACACAGAGGTGGGAGTCGAACCGCGACAGTGCTAACCACTAAGCCACTTTGCCCCCCATATGCTATTTATCTGTCCATAATCTAGAAAAGGGCAAATAAGGCAGGAAAGCTCATCTGTTGTGACTTCTGTCTTCTCCCTGATTCACCACTCAAACATTTCCCACTTCAATTCATCTAAAAAAAAAAATGAAATGACTGTGAGAAATAGCTTAGCTCCAATTTCCAGGTTTTGTGTGGGAAGGAGTGGTATAACGGAACTGGAACTCATACATGAACTCATACGCATGAAGCTGACAGATTACACACATACTCATGTTTAATGTGTATTAGCCTTCCTAGCCTATAATAATTAGAGGTTATTTAAATAGAAGTGGGTTATATGGTATTAAGTAATAAAGGGATGTTAAATATATGACAGTTTAATAAGGGTTAGAATTGTTAATATGGCCAGCCATAGAAACAGTCCAAGCTATGTAACAATGCCAGTGTACAGTATATAGTCCAATTAAATGTAATCAGTATGAACATCAAAAATGTAATTTTGTTAATCCATTCGATGAGAAATGTTCCTCTTTGTACAGTCCTTTTTTTAGCCTTTGCCTCCTGTGATTAATGGATAAGTAGTAAACTGCTCATTCCTTGTAATTATCCACTTCTATTTTATGGCAACTCCAGGATCTGGGGGTACAGACCTCAGATTATAGGACTGAGGTTTTTACACACAACAAAATAAGTCTCTAGGAGACTGGCAGAGCTGGTTTTGATATCAGGATTTTAAACTAATACATACAGTACATCATCATCTCAGGAGAATGGCTTCTATGTGTAATAGAGAGGACACCATTTACATCATTTCCCCTCCATCCCCAGCTTACAGAGGTGTTCTCACGTCCAACTTGTGCTGGATAGTTTCCAATGTCCAGCTGGAAAAAGAACAGGAACTCGGACAATGCAAAGATGATCACAAGGCATGCTCTCCTGCCAAGATCAACAGGTAAATTGGTCATTTGTTCTTGATTACTCTACAGATTTTGTTTAAGATTTTGATTATGCCATAAATTATGTATTCTATTTTGACCTCAAATTTTCTTAACTCATTTTTATGACATTGAAGAACTCTTTCAGTTAGTGAAACATAACTTAAATGTATATACATATCTAGATATCTAAATTATTTTAAACATAGAAAGTTCGAGAAAATTAATGAATCATTCAAATTTTTATTTATTTTACTTTTTTTATTAGACTTATAATGTTATTTCTTCTCTTGCAAGAGTGAAACTGTTTTTATTCTATTGGCAAATGGAACGGAAGAAATTCCTTTAAAAAAAAAGCAAAAAAATATTTTCCTTAAAAACCAATTCAAAGCCAAAGGTCTTTATTATTATGTGTTATTTGTTATTATTTATTATCAATTTATTATGAAGTATTGTAACATTCTTACTTGAGAAAAAAAAATGCCTGTGCAAAATCATATTCTCCATACAAACATACAAAAGCTACAAAATGAATATTAAAGTTGACTATATATATATATATATATATATATATATATATATATATATATATATATATATATATATATATATTATAGGGATGTGGGTTATATGGTATTAAGTAATAAAGTGATGTTAAATATATGACAGTTTAATAAGGGTTAGAATTCTTAATACGGCCAAAATATCATACTGTATATATATATATATATATATATATATATATATATATATATATATATATATATATATATATATGAATGATATTTTTACTTGCTAACTCATGTGTATGTCTTTTAGAAAAGTCTCACATTCCATGATTGGTGGGTACCCTTCTGTACTCGGCATTGTCTGACAAAATGGCCTTCTAGAAAACAGGAAGTCTAAAATCCTGAGAACCTCCTGTGGAGTATTTTGCATATACAGTGCTGTGTTTGGGGGAAAAAACATGGCCACCGCAGTATGACCGACAAAACTTTCCAGCAGCTTCCTTCCTTTCCTGAATGTGAACAGCATCGTGGGAAAGACAGAAAGCCATTACTATACTGGGCCATTCGTTGATGCATTGTACTCAGTCATTCAGCACCACCAAACCCCTGAGCCCTAACAAATACAGCTAGAACAGTTATATCACATGGTACTCTTTCTATTTATGTAGGTGTGTGAGACTAGTGTCTGACTGTGTGTGTGTGTGTGTGTGTGTGTGTGTGTGTGCGCGTGTGTGTGTGTGTGTGTGTGTGTGTGTGTGCGTGTGTGTGGTGTGTGTGTGTGTGTGTGTGTGTGTGTGTGTGTGTGTGTGTGTGTGTGTGTGTGTGTGTGTGTCTGTAGTAAAATGATGTAATTAGCTTATTTAGTTTTTTGACATTGCCATTCTTTTGCCTAGTAGTGTGTGCTTGTTCTGCCTTGCATTGTACAAGTTTTAAAATGCGTGCAAAAACTTGCCTTGCTTTTCCTGAGATGACAGATTAAAGAAATATAGCCTTCTTTCTACATTGTGCTTCCTATCAGTGCCGATCTGAGCTTTTCTGGCATAACGGTCTTTAGAACTAATTCAGAACCAGATCATAAGGTTACACAGATGGAGTCGACAACAAGGAGCCTTATTTCCTTTCTTTTGTGGGAAAATCTTTGCTCTTTCGGCATTCATATAAGACTCTGTCAACATATACGAAAGCAATCAGAGTGAGTGTCAGAAAAGTCATCTTCCATTGAGACTTTGCACCTTCTCCTTGGCAAGTCCAATACACCAAAAAGATAAAAATAAAAAAAACACACACACACACAAACAGAGGAAGATATGAAGGTGAAGTATACAAGGTCATACAAGGATTCCCTTACGTCTCTGTCTTTTCTCCGAGCACACAGATGGATCTCTCAGCTGCTTCCTGTTCTATTGTTACCAAAATCTGTTGTACTCTCTTGATAAAGTTGCTTGACCATCGACCTCCAGGATGGAAACAAGCTTCCTGAAATGGCTTCCGTGCACGCAGGGGATGTAATCATTCTGCTTGTTCATATCCGCACGTAAAGTTTTGCTTCTGAACCTAAGGAAGGATGTCAAATGCTTCTGATTTTCTGTGAAAAAGAGCATTTCTCTTCCCTCTATCATTTTTGGTTGTACAGTACAAACAATCTTTTAGTTTTCTGTGTAATTCTGAATGTAAAGAAATAGTTGAAATGACGAGTTGTTCTCATGCAAATCTTTTCTTAGGTATTGTTTGAGAAATGGACGTACCTACTACTTTGAACTTACTATCTGATCCAGCTTTCATTTACACCAAAAAACGGCATAACAGAAAAATGATGAGGGTGTTGAAAAAAATACATGGTGTTTCCCGGCATAATCAATATTAAACAAAATGCCTTTTAATTAAATACACTAGTAGCTTGGCATGCAAATTTAATCCGCTCTGGAGACGAGTTCTTAAGGCGAAATGTTGTATAGCGAAACATATTTTCAAATATTAAAGAATGTCAATGCTGTTCCAGCCACCCCAAAAATATTATACCCAAAAATAAATAAATAAGCAAAATCTTGCACAAAATAAAACATATATATTCGAATGCACAAAGCAAGAATAAACGAAGCAAGCAAATTAATAAATTAAGCAAGAATACACCCTGGATAGGCCACCACAGTCGGGCATCATGCATACCAGGAGCAATTCAGAGAACCTGGAACAATCCCATAACATGGGGAGAACATGCAAAACTGCACACAGAGAGAACCGCAAGTTCAGAAATGAACGTAGTACCCTGGAGCTGTAAGGTGGCAACATTAACTACTTGGCTGTTCAAATATCTTGTTCAAAAAATCATTTTGTCGACAGTGGCTTGGCTGTGGAATCCATTCTAAGTATTTGCTGCTCTATAGCAACTCTTGTCAGTGCAAACATTTTTACAATTTTACTTTTTAAAATATTGTGGGAATAATCAACTTAAATGTTTGTTCAGTTTAAACAATAACATACCTCTTAAAAATCTGTTCTATCTTGGAATCAGAAAACTGGATATTGTGGTTTGTTTGGTCCTAGAGTTGGGTCAAGAACAACTCTAGCGCAGCGATAACTCTCCTAGCTGGCAGATCGCTTCCCTTTCCTATGGTGAGGGGGTTTTCAAATATATCTTGTGCTAAAATATTTTTTATTCAAAAGAACCACATGTCGCATTAATTGCAGTTGTCTCTAACACCTAAGCAAGTCTGAGTAATAACAGAAGCTACTGTAAGGTTCAGGTTAGGGTTAAAAGTATGGTTATTCATTAAGGAATATGAGATTGTAATTGTATGTTGGTATAAGAGCAAATAAAATGTTTCAGGTTCAAAGTTGTCCACCTCAAACAAGTTTCCTATTACAGCACACAATATCATGGTTTATTACTTAAGTATTGTTGAGAATTATGTCTGTAAATTGCACTTGCTTGCAGACAGTGATCCACCCAACCTGCAGTGTAGCATAAAGAGCACAGCTTAAACAGCTCTTGTGTGATCGTCTTTTATACTTGGTAGTGAACGTAGTTAATCTAAAGGCTGCTGGTCATCTACCACCGCCCATAACTTTCTTCTGAATTGTGAGTTGAACCCAGAGTTCCTGAGTTTCATACAGAACACACACTTCCCTCTGCTTATCAGTTGGGCTAAACTCTGGAGGGGTGAAACATTGCCTATCATAACACAATGAACTGTATCTACAATAAGAAATGTAAATAGGGTGTATTCAGAGTACCATGTTCTCTAAGGCTTATAAGGTCTAAAAAGTTCGACTTCTAACAGCTTTCAACTTTATTGGTACTATTAATATCAGACAAAGATTACATTTAAAGACAAAGGTTGTTAATTATACAGGGTGTCCATAAAGTCTCTTTACAATTTAAATAAATTATTTAAATTGGCAGTTGTTGAGATTTTGTAACTAGATTTATTTTATTTTAATGAGTGTAATTTTTTTCAACTGCAGTTAATAGACCTCTATATGGGCACCATTAGTTGCACGAAGCACATCAAGACGGTACTCGATTTCTTGCCATGTTCGCTGTAGGATAGCCTCATCAATGGTGGCAATGGCATTACAAATCCTCTGCTTCAACTCAGCAATGTCCCTGTCTCCATAAATTTCTTGTGCCATGCACGAATTGAAGGACGCGATGGTGGAGCTCTTCCATGCTTCGTTCTGTAGTTTCGTTGAGTCTGAACATCCGATTTTGTCTCAATAAAAAAGGATCCACATTGTGCCTTTTCTTGAGGATTAGCCATTTTATAGGGTTTCGGTATCCATCAACACAGTATCTGAAACACAAAATTGTAATGTGAATAATAACTTTCATCAACACTGATTAAAATAAAAAAAATCGAGTTACAATATCTCAACAACTGCCGTTGGAATCTTTTATTTTATTTTTTTTTCATTGTAAAGAGACTTCATGGTCACACAGAAGAAAGGTCTGAAAGCAAGCCAGGAATATTTTTACATTCTCACTAGCAGAGAATTTTTTTTTTTTTTTTTTGCTCACTCAAATCCAATGTAGAAAATTATGTTCAAGAATAAGATTTAAAATCAAAGTGAGACTAATTTATGCTATTGAAAACACAGGGTGAAAGCAAGAATGCATGTGAAGTTGCTACTAGGCTATTGCATGGCATTACAGACACTTGTGCATTCACTCACACCTACATTCATACCAAGCAGCAGTTTAGAGTTGCTTATTTGGAATTAAAGTAAACTCCCATGGAGACAAGGATAACATATGAACATTGATTAAACTCAGAATTGAACCCTGAGCAATAAATATGTGAGGCCCCACAGTACCTGCTGCACTAGGCCTATGGAATTCTTATTACATGAAAAAGCATACATTACAGAGCCCCTGCCTCTTCAGAGCAGGAATGGTACGTCCTACACATTTTTCAGCAGAAATGGATCTAATTCCGGTCTTAAATATATCCTCAAACGAATGTGGGTATAAATAATCCACAAGAGCTGAAATCTGAGAGGAAAGCAAGTCTAACTGTCCTAATCCATCTTTGCTGTCAATGCTTATTTTCCAGAATGACAGGTCTTTAAGGAACGTTATAATAATATCCAGTGGTCTGGGGGAAAAAACGTCCTCCGTGTCAGTGCCTGTTTTGTAATAAAATGCACAGCAGCCATGTTTTAGCCATATGAGAAAAATAAAACAAAACCATAAACATGTGGCTCTGTATCTTTTCAACGGTTATTTCCCTTTCAGAATGGCTACAATTAATTTTTCATTGTTAAACGATATGAAAATATTTCACACATGTAAAAGCACAAGTTTAAAAAAAGAAAAAGAACTATGCTTCTCAATTAGGACAGAAAGGCAGGCAGACACACACAGGCAGGCAGACACACACAGGCAGACAGACACACACACGTACCCACATACACTGCTATTTTTCAGGAGTAACATCCCACCGAAAATAAGTGGCAGTTGCTGTGATTCAGTCAGAGTATATAAATCTCTCTCCAAGAGACCTGTTGCTTCTCTTTTCCATCGGGTAAAAAATCGCACACTCTCTCCGAGATCAGTTCATGCATTTCCCATTTCTCCATACTGATAGCTCTTGGATGGAAAAGCAAGGTGGCGTAATATTGGGGAGATCTGCTGGAGCACTTTGAGGTAGACCAGCTGCCCACATCACAGGACTACTGATTTTGCGGGCTCTGTAATTATCATGCAAAGGGCTATTTCTGTGATATTCAGCTACAGATTAGTCTAAAAGATGCCCGGACTGTTTCCATGGCAAAGTTGCAAAGTCACTGGCAAAAAATAACAAACAGAAGGACTTCAGTCAAGATTGAGCTTAGAGAGAGACGTAGACAGAGTAAAAATTCAAAATACTTTGGTGAATATAAAAGAAATCTAAAAGAATTGACTGGGATTGTTTAGGGCATAGCTACTGCATGTATTCCGTGGCAGACCAAACTACAAGGCTGATGAGATTTCAGTTTGACAGCTGTTAAAATAATATGAAATGAACTCTCATAATATGACCAGCAAAATGCTGCTTTATGAAATCAATGTTTCTTTAAGCAATATATTATTAAAAAGAAAGACTTACAGTACTGCTTTCAGAAATTCGGGGAAAAAAATAATTCTATAGCTCTTAAAACAAATTGTTTGCAGTAATGTCAAGAGCAAATTCTCAGCAAAAAAAATTGTGATTTCTTCTCAATTTGATCTCTGACAGAACAAAACTGAGCTTCGCATCAACTTCCATTTATCAAAATGTGTCTTTTCTGTCTCATTGTTGGCACCTTTGGTAGCACCCATGGTATCATTTTGTCTAGATAACAAGTAACTAACTTGCACCAATAATCTGTTTAACAGTTTGCATAGACTTACAGATACTGTACACAACTGCATATATTTCGGTTTTTAAACCTACAGTAATGGAAAACAAAACCGGAAACATAATCCTGATTTTATTATTATTATTATTATTATTATTATTATTATTATTATAACTGGCACATATTGGGTTAAAAAAAAAAGAAGAAGAAGAAAAAAACTTGTTGATAAATCCAGCATTTAGCATGTTTTGTTTGCTAACATAGTTGTTTGCAATTTTTAGTTACCTATGTGAATGTAGATGATCATTTTAACAGATGATCTTCTTACTAGGAAAATTATTATACTATGACCCACAAGGTCGTCTATAGCAAAATGTTTCATTTGAAAACCACTATATAACCTTATTTTATAAGCATTAAACTTCCAGGTTTTGAGCACAAGATCTGAAACACTTTACTCAGTGACAGAACGGAGCAGCGTGATTGGCTTGTCACAATGTCGTTACAGGTTGTGCACAAACATCTAGCAGCGTGATCAGTTTTGCAAAGACAGTACCTGTACTTCCTGAGGGATTTGAATTTGTGCAAAGGATTTTAGGAGAATGTGGAAGCCCAGAAAAGGAGATTTACACTCTTTAACTGCTAGTGCGCTCACTCTAGCAGTAACAAATGTTAGATATCTTTCACTTAAAATCCACATTAAATCGATTTAAGACATTATACAATTTGGACTTTTTTCAAATACCATATTATATACTTAACAAACAAAAATAATGAAGCAGAGAAATAATGTTAAAAAACTTAAAATGTGCATGCATGATTGTATATAATAGACTTGAATGTATGCATTGTGTGCTATTGGTTAAACAGTGCAATCCTGCACTATGATAGGGAGCTGTCATAATGTATCAAAGTAACACTAAAACTGGGAGAGGAGGAGGCTGATGATGCTGTAAACTGTTTCTCATGAGCTTCCAAAATCCTTATAATAAAAAAGTTGGTGTGTAGAACAGTCGGTACTTTCTGTTTGAATAACCACAAAATCTGAATCAATCCATGAGTTTGCTATAATTTGTATTAAAAACCGAGTGATATTAGTGATACTCAGTTGCATACTTAAATTACCACAAACACAACTGCAGACATTTATCCAATGTTGCCACAACTCTGGGAGATGGGGTTAAAGTTTTTTGAAAAATCACACAAAATTCACACTGACGTAAACAATTTGAACAAAATATTTTGACATTTATGCTTTTCAACACCACTGTGACTCAAAGAAAACATGCACAAAATATTTTCTATCATTATGCCTTTTTGTCTCTCTTCATTAAAAAAAAATGGAGTTATCCCATTTTACTGTCAAACTGTCCAGATATGGGTGTAGAACTGAAAATCTGTTACAATTTACAGAGTAAAACTCTGATTGGTAACTGAAGAAGTCAATAGTTGGTCAGAGAAGATTGCCAGGGACAGCAGTGCTTTCGAAAGGGCACGCAAAGGGCAGTTATCATTAAGTCACTTGATCAAGATCAGTCGCTGTAAGTAGTATGTATTTATATGATTTAAACCACATTGTAAAATGCATTTTTCTTTTCATATGAAGTTGATTCATTAAAACAACATGTAAGAGACTGTGACCAAATGTTAGCCTTGAGCTGTCACAGCTTGGTGCAATTATTTTGGCATTAATGTGGCACAGCATGCTTGGGGCTGTGAAAAAGGCACTCACCTGCGCCTTGATGTCTTTTCTGAGAACAAAAAGGAGGAAACTGTTTGAAACATTATTGCCCTTGTTAACTATGTGATTATTTGGATAAATCTTCACACTCCTTTATGATCAAATATGAACAGCATATGCATGGATTGTGGAGCGGCACATGAGTTTCTTCAATGTTTATAAGCACACGAAAAACTGCTGCTGCTGTGTGAGAGACAAATGGGGCTTAATGGTTAGAGCTGAAGGGGCCGTTTTACTCAGAAATATATGTTGATATCTAAATTCTAAACAACTACTACATTGTAACTGTGTGACAATTTTTATTCTGAATTATTACAATGCAACGGTGAGAAATTCAAAATTCTAAAGTATTTCGGTGTACAATTGGAGAGTTTTCAGAAATTCTCAATTATACAATAGTTAGTACAAAACTAACAAGCTTCTAAAACAAGACTAAATTCAAAATCTCTTGGTATGCCAAGGCTGCGTGTTATTACTGCATCACAGCGGTACCAGTACAACCCTCCCTCTTGTGTGATATTGCTTAATTAAGTACATTACAAAGAAACAGGACCCAGTTCTACATTTGTAACTATTACATTGTAAAATAAAGGCGTTCTAAAGTACAAAATCTGATTTAAAACTGTTTAAATGTGTTGTGTTCTCAAGTGATTCTTCAAGCTATTCAATCACCTTTGAATTTCCTTATAAAAGGCCAAGGTTTAAAAAAAATAATGAATTAAAAAATGTTTACCATTCTCTTTTAATGTAATGTATGAAAGTGATCACTACTACTGTATCAGTCCAGTGCCATGCCAACAGTAAAGCATCCGTAAATGGGCCACCATCGGTCAGGATGTGGCCCAGAATTTAATTGACAGTTTGCCATGGCGAATTGTAGAGGTCAACACTCTTTACATAAACCCAACATTACAAATTATAACTGTCATTACAAGTAATTGTACTTCAGTATACCATAGTAACATCTGACAAAAAGATCTAAAAAGACTGAAATGTTCTGACTTTGTGAAAATTATTATTGGTCATTCTCAAAACGTTGGGCCATGGCTGCACACAGTAGGTCAGGGTTATTTTCTACAGGATGCTGTCAAGTAATATCTCATAAAACACACAGCATACATGTACATAGAATACAGCATTTACTGTACATAGAAAACCAAGCATCATTAATTACTTTACATCACTAACATTTGTTTCAATTATGTATGTTACTCCATGCTTTATGAATGGCAGTTGGTTTAATATCGGTATATGAAATAAAATTTATAGTAATGAATGATGTGATTTTATGAAATTATTTAACCAGTATTATATAATGGAGATATGGATGAAAAATGTAAAACAGATTTTGTGTGGCGTGTCAGTGTGATTGTATGGCCTCATGTGTAAGATTGAGGGAATTCAGTTCTGCCCAAAGAGGGGCTTGAAAGACTAAAAAAAACCCTCTATAACGGAGCCAGAAAATTTCAGGGTAATCTCTTTGGCACTGCTAAAAAGTCTATGTGGTTTAAATTCTTTATTTTAAAATTGTTTTGGATATACAAATAATATTGTCCTAAAAGGGCTGGGTGTGGTGAGGGGGGAGTGGGTAATCAATCCCAGGTTCTGTGTGTGTGTGTGTGTGTGTGTGTGTGTGTGTGTGTGTGTGTGTGTGTGTGTGTGTGTGTGTGTGTGTGTGTGTGTGTGTGTGTGTGTGCGCGTGTGTGTGTGTGTGCGTGTGCGCGCGTGTGCGTGTGCGTGTGCGTGTGCGTGTGTGTGTGTGTGTGTACCACTATAGCAAAGCACAGTTGGTTCTAGTTTAGTGGCTGTATAGTCTGTTTTGGCTCCTTGCAGTCACCCCTTCCTTATCCTTCCCTCCACTCATTCCTGCTCTATCAATTTCTTTCCTCTACATTATCTTACAGTACTAGCATTAGTCCCAAGTTTAACTACAGTTAACTTGTATTTCAAAAGTGTTGACACACAACAATGAGTAACAATAAGTAACATTATATTATTACTGGCTAAATAATAATAATAATAATAATAATAATAATAATAATAATAATAATAATAATAATAAGGCCACGGGCTACCATATTCTCCATAATTGGAGGAAGAAACATGATGCAAATATAACACAACAGCATAGATCACAGTTGAACATAACAGACGCAAGACAAAGACACTATACACAAAGTAAGAGTATGAGAAAGCTGAGAAGGCAAAACATAATAATAGCTATTCTTTTTCTTCAGCTTATTATTATTATTAGTAGTAGTAGTAGTAGTAATAGTAGTAGTAATAGTAGTACACTGTAAACCCTAAAGCTCAAAGTAATTAAACATATTAAGTACTGTTAACTTAAATATCAAAATTTGTTCAGCTAACATGAAAAATGTAATTTCTACTACAAACTTTTAACTAATTTTATAATTAGTTCAAAGTTTGTAGAAATGACATTTTTCATGTTAGCTGAACAAATTTGATATTTTAAGTACTTAAGTAACAGTAACTGTCAGCTTAAAGTTCCACCAACTTAAAATCTTTCAGACTAGTGATTTTGTGTTTGATGACATCTGGGCAATCGGGCACTGGTGGCTTAGTGGTAGGTGTTTCGCCTGCCATGCGAAAGGCCCGGATTCAATTCCCAACAACTGGATGGAGTGTCTGTCCCAAGCCCAGATAAAATGGAAGGGTTGCATCAGGAAGGGCATCTGGCGTTAAAAGCTGTGCCACCCATTGCCAGGAGTAGCCGAAAGACCAACACCAATTTATTTGATTTGCAACAAATAAAAAAAACATTAAAAAATCATGTTCTTTTCTTTCTGATATGTACAATAATATTGGGTGGTTTGCACCAATGGTTAGGTTTATGTTTACACCGTTGTCCCACATGATAGTACAATCATTGCAAAACATTTTGTACAACTGGTTGTACTTTACAAATAGTTGAGGAGATGTAACTGGCAACATCTGTGCACTTTGTGAGTTGAGGATCTGACATCGACTGTACCTGATATTAAGTGCTTGTTCCTGTGCAGCAAAGATCAGGCTTTCACTTTCTTGTCTAAAATCACAGCTGTGGAGCCAAGAAAGACTGTGTTCCCTGTCTACATTCAACTCGTTCAAGTGGTGAAAGTATTTAGAGGCTTGCTTCACACATGTTTGATTTGGTTTGCCTCAATGTTTTTTCTTAGTCTTGGACCTTCATTCAGAGAACTCTGACTCAGCTTTTAACTCACAGTTATTGAGCTGTCTGCATAGTCCTCTGATCAGATGAGAAAATAATGTACAGTAGTGCAAGTCAACCTTATTCACTGTCTTGGTCAAGACGTATTTGGCATTGCTGACTTTGTGGGTCTTCAAAATCCTCATAACCTTGTTATGTCCTTGTTCTACAGTATGTTGTTGCTGAGCCTGATAATGGCTGAGTGAAGCTCAGCGAGTCTGCGGCCACTGTGGTACTTATATACAATTGATCTATAATAGTTTTAGCAAGTACAATCAAAATGCAAGGATGCCCGGCAAGACTCAAATGTCTATTGTAAAATGATGAATAAAGTTGATGAAGAAATAGTTACCCATGTGAGAAATGAGTAGCTGAAATGTTCTTGCAAGCAGATGTTGCTGGATAAGAGGGACAGTATGATGCCGAGGTTGTGAGAAGGCTGTAGCAGTTTTCAGTGAACTTATGCTGAAGCTGTATACAGGTATGGCGAAAGCAGACAGATTGCCAGAGCTACCGACTTGGAGCAGGGAGAGATCAGGTGCACCGGAACCACCACTGATGAGCTGGCAGGTGGTGGGGGTCTGGAAGCAAACATGAGCAGACTGGGTTCATCCAAGAAATGTTTAAGGTTGGATCCATAGGGAGTGAAAAAGCTTCAAGCATGCTGCCACAATGTTGACCACCTTTGAAATGGAAAAACAAAATAGGATGCCAGTTTTGAAAATTCAACATGTACAGTACAGACCAAAAGTTTGGACACATCTTCTCATTCAAAGAGTTTTCTTTATTGTGTTCTTTATTGTGTTCTTTGGCCCAAACAAGTCTCTTCTGCTTGTTGTCTGTCCTTAGCAGTGGTTTCCTAGCAGATATTCTACCATGAAGGCCTGATTCACACAGTCTCCTCTTAACAGTTGTTCTAGAGATGTGTCTGCTGCTAGAACTCTGTGTGGCATTGACCTGGTCTCTGATCTGAGCTGGTCTCTGACCTGCGATTTCTGAGACCTTTGACTCGGATGAACTTATCCTCCGCAGCAGAGGTGACTCTTGGTCTTCCTTTCCTGGGCCGGTCTGCATGTGAGCCAGTTTCTTTGTAGCGCTTGATGGTTTTTGTGACTGCACTTGGGGACACTTTCAAAGTTTTCCCAATTTTTTGGACTGACTGACCTTCATTTCTTAAAGTAATGATAGCCACTCGTTTTTTTCTTCACTTAGCTGTTTTTTTCTTGCCATAATACAAATTTGAATGAGAAGGTGAATGAGAAGGTGTGTCCAAACTTTTGGTCTGTACTGTAAATTTAGTTCAGAGGTGCATAGCCATACTTTTTGCTCAGCATGATAGGTAGGAGTTGCTGATCTATAGTTGGTTTATATTGTGTTGATCACAAGTCCTTTTTCAAATCTGCCTACATCCCCTAGCAAATGCCTTCGCTGATGGGACAGAGGCTTCAGGTTCTTGATTCGCAAACAGCGACGGCAGGCACGCATAGGCAGCCAGGAAAGGAGACAGTCCTTGGCCCAGGTTGATGAGTCCTGATAGTATAAAAAGCATGTCAAGCCTCTTCATTTCCCTGGTATGCAAGTTAAAAGCTGAAACTCAGCCTAAAACCGTGACATACTGTAAATTGCGGACCTCTATTAGAAACCCTTCGACAGGCAACCCATGTAATCCAAATACTTGCTGTACCATAACTTTATCTGTTTCTTTGGCTGAAGGTACTTTTGGAAGAGTAATGAAGCTTCTTGATGAGCAAACAGCAGGGCACACGCAACGGGTACAGATTCCTAGGCATATTGGAGAAAGAGTTGACCACAGTGAGCATAACTGTATTCACCTCTGAGCTGGGAAACCTGTAAAAAAAATTAAAAAAAAATCAATAGATATGTGGGACCAGGGCCTTTTGGGAACAGGCTGCGAATAGAGAATCCCAGCTGTTCCTCAGGGATATCTGGACAGGCAGATGTTGTGGGCCAATGGAACATCTGTGAGCACTAAGCACCAGCAATGACTGAGACTTTCATAATGGTTCTTTTCTTGGCATTTTAGGAGTATAGTATGATGACACTCAAGGAGCTTAGTCTGTAGCCTATTCTAATTCCCATGTCTATTAGAAGTCCGTCATCTTTAAAGGTTGACTTGCAGGTCATTTACTGTTGATTCACCCTCTTGCTGTAATCCCTCTGTGATGGTCTCATTAGCATTGTGTTGTTGCGGTGGGTATTGTGGTTTAGACTACTCCATTTGAGAGCTCCCATTTGGTTCACCACCCAGTGTTCTAGTATTTTTAGTATCTTGTTTTTGTTGTTGTTCAGTGCGATGCATGAGATTGGGTTTGATCTGTGCTAATTCTGTTTTACCCAGACCAGTTCTTCATTTTTTTTTTATTGGGTTCTGAACTTACGTACATCCTTCTGACACATCTTAACTTTGTAGTCCTAGATCATGATTACATTAGATCCATTTATCTATCTTCAGTAACAGGTTTATATTCAACTATGGATTATTTGTATTAAAGTTTAAATGCACTCAAGAGGCCTTTAACAAATTTATATTTGATGACTCAAGCCACAAGGAAATCTGTGTACATATAGCCACATTGTGCAAGTGTAAATGCAAGCTCTCCAACCCACATTCATCCAAACCCAAACCCACAACCCAAACCCCTTCTAATGCATTACAGCAAAACTCACATGATCCAAGACTGCATGCAATTTGCATCTTTTTAGAATTTTTTTATGTGACAGAAATCTTTTTCACAAACCAAAGGAAACAAACAACCCAAAATGTTGGGTGTCATATATATGAAGTTGAAATTATATATATGAAGCTTAAATTATACACCAAAAAGGACAAAAAACCCAAGCCAGGTCAGCCAAGGCTGTCATTGTGATCTTATGAAACGGCTCAACATATAAATTATTGCAATCAGCTGTGGCAGTGAAAGGTTTAACGGTAAAGTTGTTAAACACAACTTAGGATGGTATTTATGAATGAAAGCAGTATAAAAGCTTCTCTTGGTACATAATAATCTAATAATTAATGTATCAAAGATTATTGTTCAAACTATAATCATGTAGACACGAACAAATACATATTTTGAGTGGTTGAACTTAACAGAAGATATTGGCAAAAAGTAGACTTACAGAAATCTGGATCCCTAATAAGCAAGCCAGTGGTGGCAATGGCATGAAAAAGAAACCTTGAGAGAAATCATACTTGAAAATAAACCCTTTTTTTAAAGCAGCAGCAAGTGATAGTATAATTATCTAGAATACTAGAGATACTATTTTTGAATTATTTTATAGTTTCAACAGACCTTTCTATACTTAACCCAAACACTTTTGCATACACTTTCTTTTTGCATTGATGTACATCTTGAATGGGTTGGAAGAAGTGTGTTTGGTATATTTTGCGTTCAATGCACACACACACACACACACAAACAAATATGGTCAGACTTAATCGGCCTTTTTGCCTGCAAGACCTATTTATGGGTTCGAGAGCTTTTAAACTCTTGTTAGTCCAATGTACTAATGTAGTTTTAATGTTATTCCAATGTACTGCACATCTAGCAGGAGTTGAATCACACATTTGATTGATGCAGTCCAATATACCATATGACTCACTGCTTTTCCATTTCTCCCACTTTCCTCCTTCAGAAACACATACTGAAATAAAACAGAATACGGCTTGTGACATCCAAATGTCATTATATTCTACATGAGCTGCAAGTGATGATGTTTTGCATTCAGGGGTGGACATAGCTTTAGGGAGCATAACTAAACTGTCCTAAATGTGACCTTTTTACTTTTTAATATGCAAGTACATTTAAAAGTAGTATATATTTTTTCACTTTTACCAAAGATATCTTTTGGCTTGATACCTTGGATTTTGCTGTTTGGAAGTATAATGTTTCAGTACTCCGATCACCCATGAATGTAACACATCATCACTCAGGCAGCTCAGGAACAGCATAATGACTTTTGGATGTCATATACTATGTGTACATTTAGAAAATTAAGAAATTTATAGATTGATCAATTTGTTTCTAATAAACTTGCAATGCCATGGATGTCTACATTCTATGTTCTACAGTCAATTCTACAGTCTATTTTCCAAACTCTTTGTTTTGGTTCCTGCCTGTTTCTTCCCCGGTCTTGTCATTAGTCTTCATCCTAATGTGCCACAGCTATTTGAGTTTTATTATTTAAGCTCTTAAGTCTTTTTTATTTTATTATTTTTTTTACTAATTTTGAGTATTATGTTTAATGTATGATTTGAAACTGTGTGATCAGGGGTCGCCCAGTGGTTAAGGTGTTGTACTATTGATCGGAAGATCAAATACTTCACTGACATCATGGATACACCAGGATAAAATAAAGGGCATCCCAGGAGTGGAAGTTGCTCCTAAAATGTGGATTATTTATGACTTGTCCCTGGACAATGGCACTGCATTTCCGCTACAAGGACTTTAATAACAGTGCCATGTTTTCCAAGAATGTGTGGCAGACCCTAAACCTGAAGGAAGAGAATAAATAAAGTTTATTTTAAACCCTTTACTGGTCTAACAGACTTATGTTTAGAAAGCATGGTTGTCCTGTTCAACTGATGATGTTATCCGCCACCCTGCTTGGCTAAGGGCATCGCCATGCCTCTCTGTTGGGCAGAGAATTTTGCTCCTCCTTTCTGCTCAGCTGTGGGTTCTTCCTGAGCTCTGCCTTCTTGCTTAGCTACAATTGTCACTTTACTGCCTTGCTTGGCTGGAGATGTTGCTCCACCTCCCTGCTCACCGCCCCTCTACCAAACACCCCCTACATCTGCTGAACTGTTGCTAATACCCCGGCTCTAGACATGCTTGCTTGGCTGAGAACATTGTACTGCCTCCCTGCTCAGCTGAAAATGTCTCTCTGTCTCCCTGGTTGACTGAGGACATCGCTCTACCTCCTTGCTCATTGTCACTTGCTCTGGCCTCACTGTGGTTGTCACTTCACCTCTAGCCTCCCTTTGGTCACCTTTGCCCTTTTTTTATGAATTAACCATTGATGAATTAACACTCACATCTACATATCTTTGCATACTAAAAT
The DNA here is from genome assembly GCA_030347435.1 of Clarias fuscus. Taxonomy (NCBI): domain Eukaryota; kingdom Metazoa; phylum Chordata; class Actinopteri; order Siluriformes; family Clariidae; genus Clarias; species Clarias fuscus. Next base: position 12,530,259 of record CM059223.1, on the reverse strand, counting down.
CTTTTATTTTGCCCCCTGCCTGTTTTCAGAGTAGTTACCACTTCCCTGATATAATACATGGATGAAAATGGCTTAAAATGTTTCACCCTGGTACCTTCTACTATGCCTCAAAATGACTAGCTCTAAGATTGATCTTGCTTTGGGGCACAATACAAGCTACCATTTGCAACAATGGTCCCACAATAAGCTAAATCCAGCAAAGTTGGTTAACTTTAAAAATAGCAACACTCTTTGCAATCTGAAGTTGATTAGAAGAGAGTTGGATTTAACCCACTCTTGAGCTTAAGTATTGGAGGAAATCCAGCTTCGTTGGAAAAGCAGTCAGATGTGAAATGTTTAGTACACACATGTAGAACTTCAGGCGCAGCTGTCAGGACCTTTCTATTGTAAATAAATGATAATTATTGTTTCTTCTCTCCCTTAAAGGCTGGACGTTTACGGCCAGCAACAGAGGCGTTTCTTTTCTTTTAAGTGTTTATATATGAAAAAAAAAAAAAAAAAGCGGATATTTTTTCCTCATATTTTTAGTATGTATACACAAACTGGAGGCCAATGTGAATGTCTAAATATGATGAAATTGGCCCATGCATATTCATCTTCAGGTTCCACATTGGAGTCTGGGGTTTGTTGCTCTTCAACCACTGAAGCTGTAGCTGAAAAAGCTTTAGCTTTAACATTATTGTGCAGTTTGAGAACATCATAGCAGATGATGCTTTGGCAGATGTCTAAATTGGAATGAAAGAAAAGCATTTTTCCTAGAAAGTATTCCTAGAAAGTATTCGATTTCACTTCAATTTCACTTTATTTCAACAATTTAAGTAAAGCATAAATGTGCCAGAATAATATGATGTATGAAAATGTAAGTACAAAACAACTATTAGGTATAAAGCTTTTTAGTTTATGTACAGTACAATGTGCAGCATTTGTGTATTTTCCACCTGTGTAGTCATCCAACTGGATGTTTCTAGTAGCATTAAATGAGATGTTGTGCATATGAATCCTTTTATGTAATAGCTTACAGCTTTTTATTTTCCTGAATAACTCGTAGACAAAAGGTAGAATACATCATCATAAAGCCATTATTATCAGAAGACTATAAGCTACAGATGCTAATTTAATCTTGTATTCGGAGAAAAAGTCACACGGGAAAAGGGCTTCATTCAGTTCTTTGCAGTCCTTTGTCACTCTACCTCTTTTTCTGTTTAAAATATTTGGTGTAGCTCTTTATTCAAACTACTAATTTTGCATCCTGTATTCATCACAGTGGTTTTGTCCAAGCCTCTGCATCTTGTCTTTATCATGGAGTGTTTTGTTTTTCTGAAATGGTGACAGGCCTGAAATTGCATATAAGCTTACTACAAATAAGGGAAAGTAATGAACTGAGGTCATGGTTTTCCCTTCATGGCATCCAAAGTGAAGTTTTTTGTTTTTTTTCAGGAAAGCTGTTAAATAAAAGGAGCACAACTTATGAAGCTGACAGGTCTTGCGTTTTTTCTTTCTTAAAGTCAAGGTTCTTTCTGTCTATACGAGTTCTTTCTCATTTCGTGTGAGCACCAGGTCTGTTTCATATCGAAACTTTTAGATTGTGCCGGTGTTATTATGTTAAATGTAAAAAGCTCAGTGAACATTAGTCATTGTGTCCATGCGGCTGGGGAACATTGTGCGGCTTAGTAGGCTATCAGTGCTCTCAGATGAAATGTCTCCACCTATAAACATATCATCATACACTTCTTCAGATAGAAGAAGAGGGAGATGATTGGGGATGAAGCAGTCTGCTAGAGAACAGGAGCACATCACACCATTGTTCTGAATCAAAAGTTTTATATATATATATATATATATATATATATATATATATATATATATTGCAGATGCGTGTAATGAGAATGAATAAGGTAGGGTGGAAACAGTCTGATGAGTGCTGTTCTGTTCCAATTTCTCAAGAGCCAGCATATTGATGATAGAACTGCAGGTTATATGGCTTTGCCACTGATACAAAGGTTTTGACATGTGAATCATTTCAGACAGACTAGTTGCTGTTTTTTAATGCAGAATAATGGAAAACAAAGAAAACTCCTTGGAGATTAATCTCTTGTTGATGCTTGATTGTTAGTATTACAGCAATCAGAGAAACCACTTTGACTGCGTGTGTTTGTGGAACACAGTGCCTCAAGATCGGCTGGATAAACATAGGAAGATCTGAGAGAGGTGGGTGTATGAAGGGGTGTGGCGGGATTTCCAGATCCATCCAAAAGCCAGCTGATGACCACGAGGATAAGAACAATAGAGACATGATTTTATATATATATATATATATAATTTTAAAAAAGGAGGCTTCTCATATGAAATCTCATATGACATTTACTACACAATTTTGTGGTTATTGTTTGTCTGCATTGTAAATACACTCAAGGTCCAATACTGGTCTAAAATTAATTGGTTCAGTAATGAACAATGATTACTGTATATATGTGGGAATGCGGTTTAATCTTCCTGGCTTCCATTTGCTAGTAGTTGAGTAGCACAGAATTAGCAACACCGGAAGCACTGAGCTAAGATCGGCTTTTTATTATTACACTACTAGAATGAAACCACTGACCCAAAAAGAAATGTAGCAGAGACTTCTGATAGAGCGTCTGCAACAATGGAGTAGATGAAATGTGTCAGTGTCTCATCCCTGACACAACGAAAATAGAATGAAGATTTTTATTACTATTAGAGTGAGTGAACTGTAGTGGCTCTGGGGTGATTCCCATCATAACTTCTTGTGCTTTTGGGGTTAGAGAAGGGTGTGTCGGCTGTTTTCCTCTATGGACGCAGCACAGGTCAGAGAGGGAGGAAGGCCACAACACTCCGACTTCCTATTAAACTAAGCTTGTCTGGTTGTACCCACAGAGCAGCTGCAGTAGATCGTGTGGGCACAGAATCGTGAATGGAAATAGCCTTGGCCGCTGCGGTGTGGGGAATTCTAACCAGGGTGTATTGTTTGGTTTGTCTGTCAGCTGAGGTCATCATCTATAGTGGACCAATTGTCAAGCAATGAAAACACATCAAAGTTAATGAGAGAGCATTGCAGAAGATCAGGAGAACATGCAAACCTAATGTGACCGTTTGTTAGCATGTGCACGTGTGAGCGTATGCTAACCATGCTATGTTTATCTGTAATTAGATGCTTGTGTGGCCAGCAGTATAGGTTTTGCAAGCACTAAAAATCTAAGTAAGGTTAGTATGCATCATGAACTGTCAGAAGCTTAAAGTTGATTAAAATGTGCAACACAAAAGTGGTTAACATACTGTAAGGCCTTAAGGAATCCTTAATAACTATATAAATAATAATCCCAGAGATTTTTTGTTCTTTTTTAATGAATCGTTATGCTTGAATTTATTCTCTGAAATTAATGTAGGAATATGTTTATTTCTATTGTTACAATATAGAGTATAGAGCAGTACAGAGAGTACATCTCACCAATTGGTTATGACTGCTAAAGCTCTACAGAAGCACATAAGCATCCAAGTAAACATAGTAGGAAGTCACAGTAGAATTAACCAGTCATATTTAAATTTTCAGTATGTAGGGCTGTTGCATGTCACTCCAAACCTTTTGGATAGCCAAGTGTAACAATGTTGGCGGTAGGTCGTTCAGAAACACAGCAGACCCACAAGAAGTTCGCATGTGAGTTCTTTATTCAGCCTCATGCCTGTGGAATGGTAGTCAGTAACAGAAAACGTTTCAAAACAAATAACTTGCCAGCGTTCTTGTCTGCTCACCATTCTCTGATTTGCTCACAGCCACACACATACATTTGGCTCAGTGCTCAGAGAAAGAAATCACTTTATTATAAGGGGTAAAAGGTTCAGGTGCACCAGATCAGTTATTACCCATGTAGCTCGTGCCCCAAGCACAACTTTTCCATCTGAAAATTCTGCTTAAATACACAGTTACCAAAGCATTACACTGTTTCTACTGTATACACAGCTGAGTAAAGACAAGCCGTGTAACAGAGAATAAAGTTTGTCAACTTATAGAAGGTGAATGCTGATTTCCCCTTCCACAAAGTTCTTCATCCATCTGAAAATTGCTGTTATCAATGGCGCCAGCTGACGGCCTGAATGTACTGAATGACCAGATTATCCCATCAATTTTACTTTTTCTTCCCAGGCATATATCAGGATTCAAATTCTGAAAGTGTGTTTCTGGGAAAATGAGGAATTTTTTAAACATGAATATGACCCAGTGCGTCTCAAAAAATTATATTATAAAAAGTATATCTACTTTTGCAATTTATTTTAAAGTGTAAAATGATCATATGTTATTGATTCATTACGTGTAAAATGAGTCATTTGAAGACTTTTTTTTTGTTTGAATTTCAGTGAAAGGTCATGAAAATAAAATATCCAGTCTCTCAAAATACTATAATATTTCCTAAGATTAATAAAAATAGCAATTACTAAACAGAAATACTGAAAATGTATGTTCATTTATGCACTCAATACTTGGTCAGGGCTCCTCTAGCGTGAATTACTGCATCAAAGCAGCATGGCAGTGACACAGTCAGTCTGTGGCACTGCGGAGGTATTATACAGTAGATCTTCAACTCATCTTAATTGTTGGGTCAGGTGTTTCTCATCTTCCTCTTGACAATACTACATAGATTCTCTGTGGGGTTCAGGTCAAGTGAGTTGCCTGGCCAATCAAGTAACATTGGTCAGCAAACAGAGGTAGTTTTGACACTGTGGTCTGGAGAAGAAAATCTGCTTCAGTAGAAGGTGAGTACAAGAGCTGTTGGAAAAGGACCAGTTTTTATTCTCCTTACTCTCCAGGTAAGATTTTTTTGACGTAAGAGGTAGGATTTTTTTATTTGATACTAAGAATGCAACAATTGTAGCCTGTTTCCTGAAGATGTCTGTGCATGGTGGCTCTCACTCCACTCCTTGTGAAGCTCTGCCAAGTTTGCTTGACAATCTTCTTAAGGCTGCGGGCTTTTCCCTTCCAGTCAACTTTCCTTGAATATGCTTTGTTACAGCATTCTGCAAACAGCCGGTCCTTTCAGCTATGACCTTCTGCTGATTTCATTCCTTGGATAGAGTGTCAATGATCATATTCTGGACAGCATATTCTGTTCCTTATGTAGTGTACTGAACTAGACTGAGAGATACATGGTATTAATAGTAATTTACTCAAACACAAAATTAAATATTGTAATATTTTTAGCTACTGGATTTTGAGGTTTGAGCTGTAGTCATTCAACTTGAAGCAAAATGGCCTTGAAATATTTCTCTTTATGTATACATATTGTAGATTACAATTGAAACTCAATCTTTTGAGGATATATATATATTTTTTTAGATGTACTATACAGACAGAGAGAGAGAGAGAGTGCGTGTGTGTGACAAAATTAAAAATGATAATATTTTAGTTAGTGGATTTTGAGATTATATATAAGAAATATATATATATGTATATATATATATATAGGATCAGAACAGGATTTAAAAACTCTTTTAAAAAATTGCTGCACTATCACACATTTAAACAAGTGACCTTTTCGCATTTGCCTGCAATCTTCTTCCCTACTGACACATCCTTGACCCAAATCTGGAGCAGGAAGCGAATCAGACAGCTGCTTAAGATGTTTCACTGAGGTTAACCACTCTCACACACGAAAAGGCACAAAGACTCCCCTGAAAAAGCATAATGGGTGGAAACAAGCAATCTGAAACAAAATCTGGCTTCAGAAGAGATTATGTACATTTGGTAATGTTATCACTGCTGACACCTGCTCCCACCCTCTTTGTGCTCTTATGAATTTGCCATCACTGTTCTAAACGTTACAGCATTATTTCATCACAAGCTCTGGTGGGAGACTGGAAACGGCCATGAGATGGAAGAGCCTGGCTACATCTCAAGGCCACACAAATTGAGTTCATTTAAAGCAGGTTTTAGATCTGAGATCATTTTCAGTGGGGAAGAGGGAACCAAATGCCCACTTTTTGTAGACATATACAAGCCTAAATATTTTAGGTCTTACTTATTTTACTTAATAAATAATGTTCAGGGTACTTAATGATTAGTAAAATAACAGAATACACGTGTACCTCCCCATAAATGTACTGTAACTACAAGTTACATTTACACTTTACACTGTGGCCTAATTTTTGTGCCACATCCTTTAAATGCTGCATTTGTAGACTGTACTGTATACCACCTATATATCACAGAATCGCATTTAAGGCTGTCCCATTTTGAAGGCAGATGCAGGACCTGAGAAGTACACTTTCAAATGTAAGTACTGGGTTTCTAGCAATTAAATATATTTAATAATATTAAATATGTTTTTTTTTTAAAAACTGCCCTACATGAAATCAGCTCTAATAAAAAAACATGAGGTTCTTGTAAAAAACATGGTTAGGTGTTGTTACACAACCTCAATCAACCCTCTCAATTTATTGTAACACATGATAAATCAGAAAAGTTTCATCAAAATTAATAACCATAACTTCTCGCCATAACAAGTCACATTGCAGCAGTGAAGGCTGCTACAGGAGAACAAGAGCTACACGACTTCATGATGTGACGATAAGGGTGGAAAGAGCTGGTGATGCAAATAGGAAATCCTCCATAGACTAGATCATCTCATTTTGGATCAGCCTTTGAGGTACATGGAGTCTACCTTTGAAGGATGCAGTCTCCGTATTAAGACAGAGCTTGTGATTGGTCCACCTGGTAGCATCATATTTCTGACCTCTTCTATGCCACCATGTTTGAATGGGGTCAAAAGGTAAAAGTAACTATTGTTTAAAATCTATTAACTCCATCTCCAACAGGATCCGCTCAGTTTAATTAGCATTTGGTAATGTAGGACACCAAAAACACTCACCAGAGAGTGGCAAAGAGGCTCAGCACAGTGGCATATAAACGCCATCACCAGCTAGTGGTTCGGTGGTGTAATTGCAGAGCAACCCAGGCACACCAGCACACAAGATTAAATGCTAATTTAAACGCATAGACTCCACATAGACTTGATGCAGAATCAAAAATAAGACTATTGTTCTTGTATTGTACAGTATGTTTCCATAGTTATTGATCCTGCCTTGGCTCACATGTTTTGATATTGTTTTGCCTTGTCAAAGTTGTTTCTTTATTGCCTCACAATTGCCTCTATCCTTTTTATAATTTTGCCTCATTTTGAAGCAGGATTTCCCTGCTAAACCCCAAAAATAACTCAGCCAGCAGCATGGTTTTATATCGAAAAAAAGATCATCCACTTTGAAATCTTTACAGTCTACCTGTCTCCTGTCTGTTCACTCAACAATGCCCCTGCTGCTACATATCCCTAATGCCTGACTCCATCCTATGCCCAAGGCAGGAGATGTAATCAGCCACCACCATCTGTGCCCCTGGTATGTGGACCAATTTAAATTTGACAACTGAGCTGTCAGATATGAACAACTTATTCAAACATTAGCATCCTTCGTGCAGTGGAGCCATTGGAGTGGGGCATGATTGGAAGACACACATAAAGGTTTCCTCAGTAGGTAGTATGAGAGGATGTTGGGCAACCACTTGACTCCCCAGCAAACACTCCTTTTTGACAGCACTGTACTCAGGCTTCCTTAACCAAGATCCTCAGACTTGGGGTGCTTTCCCTACCACCAAAATGGGCAAAACAGCTCACTCCCATCTGTCCGATGCTTTTATTCTGCATAACAAAAAGGATAGAAAATCAGAGAATGCAACATCAGGTCCACAAAATTTTACCTGGCAAAATGCCTGCTTTCCTGGCTCCATCCACTGGACTGGATCTGGTGCTCTGTTCTAAGTTAGGTTAATAAGCGGCTGGTGACATGAAAGTTAGGATCAAACCTCTGATAGGCAACCAGTCCCAACAACTGCCTCACCCCCTATTACGTCTTGATCCTTGAGCAGACTACAGTCTTATCAATTTGGGCCCATGTGGAAGCCCAGATATCTTACATTCACCTTTCCACTTCTTCAGGTTGGCTGTAAACCCCACCCATCTCACAGATCTCAGGACTGCCCTCAGATATTGTAGATGTTGTTGCCAATCATTATTAGTAAATGATTATGCCTTCTAAATAAACAGAGCCTAGGTGTTGGTCCCTGAGATGTTGAAACATCACTGGGGCTCCAAACAACCCAAAGAGAATGTTAAAAAATTTAGTGTAATAGAAACAGAGAAGAGTGGAAACCAGCCTTTTTTTTTTTTTTTTTAGATATTAGAGTGATGTGAATCTGCCAATACACCTTAGTTAAATCCAATGCTGTTAAAAAGTTGCGCCTGACCAATCAAGCAGCTTGTCAATGCAAGGTATCAGATAAATGTGAAATTTATATTCTGCATTCACCTTTCTACTGTCCACACAAAAATTTAGGTTAATGCCCAGATCCCTCATAGTGCCAATACATCTGCTTGGGCTTTGCCTCAGCTCTGGAAGGCACAGGATATTCTTCCGGTGAAGCACAGATGAGGGACAGACTGACACAGAGGAAGAGGAGGGAGATAAAGAGAAATAGAGAACACTACCAAATGATCCCCTGCTGGGTGGCCCACCTTACCAAGCAATGTCGAATGGTGGCATTGGACCCATTTTACCCTCCTGTCACCCAGCTACCTGTCCCAGCACCATGTATTTGGAATACATGAATCCACCTGCAGCCACCTGCAAATTTACTTGCTTGAGGTACAGATATTCTAGAACGTTTGCAAAGAGGAACTGTTTTGCCACAAGCTTCCCCTGATAGCAACGACAGCAGGCAGGCTGTCCACTGGAATCCTAGCCAGCCCCATGATTCTCGAGCACTCCCGAACAATTCACGGGGTCATTCTGCAGCCATATTTTCGAGATCATGACATGGGGCATGGACACAACGGCTACTGGGGCTTTTGCTGGTGTACCTGCTGGCTAAATCAGGCTGTGCAGATATACATGGCACTATTGTGTTCAACAGAACGAAATGTGCATGTGACATGAAATCTTTTTCATGAGTTACATTTTATACATTATTATGCATTTTGTCAGAAGAACCATTGCCTTGTCTGGGAGTCAATAATTGTTTAATTGTCAATATGACAGCATGACATGCACCAAGAGTGAACAAGTCTAATTTGTAACTGATGGCCAACCAAAAAACTGGGGGGAGATATGGCATTTTATTTATTAATAATAAGCAATTAATTCATAATAATAAAAGTTTACTGATTGACCAACTGACCTTCCTATGACTGCTGTCTCACAAGGCGCTGTGTTCTATTTAAACATGACTTAAAAACCTATAATTAGTATTGGACTCAGCATGAAGTGCTTCAAAAAGACAGACCACTAGTCAGAAACAAATTAGGCATGAACAGAAGTAGTTATGTGTGTGAATAGCAGCTGGGGTTCACATCCCTTGCTTTTTTTATTCTTAACTTAAACATACTGCACATTTCTAAAAAAAAAAAAAAAAAAATGTAATTAAAAAAAACTCTCCTTTGGAACTCCTTTGATGATTGTCTGATTGTCATCAAGTAATACTGTTATAGGCTAATCAATTCTGATTAAGTTTTCAAAGAAACTTTAAGTGATCCCCAGTGCGTACAAATGTTTCCTAATGACCATGGAAATCGAATCTAACCTCTATGCTCAAGCAAAGCACTTGTTTCTTGTCGCTATAAAAAGCAAGATCTGCAACACAATATCACCTTGTCAGAAAACATGACATGTCAAGAGCTGAAATCCCAGGCAGCTCCACTCATTCTGGCCTTCATGAGCCTTGGATCTAGTTGAGTCCGACAGATCTCAATTAGACTGAGCCTGTGGTTTGAAACTGTACACACCGATCTATATTTGAGATTGAAAATAAAAAGCTTGTCAATTTGCCACACAGTTGTGGTTCAGAAGGAAATAGATTGAGAGAGAGAGAGAGAGAGAGAGAGAGAGAGAGAGAGAGAGAGAGAGAGAGAGAGAGAGAGAGAGAATGATGTAATTACAGTCTATGAGCATGCTGACATCTACAGTAAATTGTAAATGCAAATGGTTTTGATGGTGATAGAATAAAATAATTTCGGCGTGATGATCTACCCATTTTGTTTAATCAAAATCTTTTAATTAATTTGTTTGTTTTCTTGTTTAATAAGAAATTCTTATTCACTGGATAACTACACATGTAGGAAAACAACACAAATGTGAAAACTCATGTTTTCAAGTGATTTGCATCTGTTTAGATTTCACTCTCTGACCCTCTCTTTCTTTCTGTATGTGAACAGCGTAATGATGTGTTCAGTAGTCCAGAATGCATTTAGAAGCGTTATCCCCCTGTAGCCAGACCACGGCAACTTTATAATTACGACTTTGGCACAAAATGCTTTCACTCTCCTTCTGCATCACCTACATACAAACACGTATGCAAGAGATTAGTTGGAGAAAAAACATAAGCTCATTCACAGGAAAGGTAAAGGATATTTGACCATTATTGAGGCTGAAATTTGAATGAAAGGGAAGTAAAGTCCTTGCATAGTTACATCATTGCACGGTTTCATTCTGGAGGTGCCTGTGTTGTATCACTCTCTGTCAGCTGAAGACGCATGCTATTGCTGAAACAAATGTACCACATTGTTAAAGCTTATTTTAGCAGTATAAGTCGAATGATAAATATCTATGAAGATCTAAAAGATCAAAGATGTATTAGAAAAATTTTACATAATTTCATTGTAACCCTTTTTGGTAAACATATACTATTTTCATTTTAATATTGGACTACATGTAAAAATGACTCCAAATGTTGAAAATATTATAACCAACCTGGGTAGGGTCAGTTGAAACACTCAGTTTCGTCTAAATTCATTTGGTCTGTAGTAAAATCTAAACATATGCATGTTGTATGATGCAGTAGAAAATTCGTATACTGTAGGTCTACAATGCTCAAATAATGCACTTTATATTTCATTTGGCTCATAAACGTTGAGCACCATATGACATAATGTGAATAACAGCTGACATGCTCCGGTCTTTGTGCTTTAAAATTTTCCAGGAAGGAAACTCATTTTCAACTTTAGTGTTTTGTTAAATTTCTTAAACACTTTTGTCGCTAACACTGTTGTAACTGATCCCACACTGTCAACTTTCTTGAAATATGACATGTTAGCTAACAATCTTAGCACTGTCGACTATTAATCATGCTCATTTATAAACAACTAGAAAAAAAAAAAGTCTCCAGATAAGGAAAATTAATTTTATACTTTGATTATTAACTCTTCAGACCACTGTTTGTGAGTGTACAGTAACCCAACATCTGTAGATACTTATTTGATCAGTTTTAAGGATTAAGAACCTTGCTCAATAGTGGTACCTTGGTGGTCGAGGGGGTTAAACTTGGGACTGTCTGATCAGGAATTCAGCACTGAGCTACCCCTGCCCAGTTACACTCACCATCCACTTTATTAGGACAATGACAACCATGACTGGTCAAAGTCACAGAGATCACATTCTTCCCCATTCTGATGTCTGCTGTATACATTAATTGAAGCTCTTGATCGGTACACCTGGGGCAATGCCATAAATTAATGCAGATACAGGCCAAGCTTCGTATGATAGCCACATCAAACATTAGAAAGGGGAAAATGTCTTGGCTGATTGAAAGAAGTTTGGGGTCCTCAAAAATATAACTTTCCTTTACAGCAATGACCGATGGCGTGACGTCATGAGTCATTACAGCCAACCATCGTTATGTTGATGCCTCAGTTGATAAAGTGTAAACTGTTCTTAACAATTTAAGTGTAGTTGTGTGGTACCATCCCTAGTAAACCAAACTATGGGCTATAGTCAAAGTCAAGATCACCAGTATCTCAGGAGTTACATGTGTAGCTCTCTCAGCAAAAGAGAGTGTGAAAGAGAGAGCACTATAACCCTGACCAGGATATGGTTACTGAAGAGGAATCAATCAATGAATCATCTCTTGTGACTCAAAAGTAACTGTAAACCCAGTCGTCAAACATGGACCAACCTCCCCCAACCAACTAAGCTAGTAATAATGTCCAATGTGTGGGCACTCACTAGCAGCTGTGCCCTGTTTAATGACATGCTCCACTGTTCTGTGCCTGGCTCCTATTAATGCCGCTGGGGTGGTGTATGTGTGGGTGTGAAACCTATACGGCAGATGAGAGAGCACACCACAAACAGACTCTGTGTGAGCGAGGTAGTAAATGAGAATGGTGGAGTGAGAGTATACTTGAAAGAGAGAGCGTGCAGGAACAAAGCAGTCTCCCACAGCGCTGTGGTGCCGAGTCAGCTGCGAGGTAGAAAACAAAGAAGCCCCACATCCACTACGTCTAAATCTTGTATACTCTACACACACTGCCGGCTCCATGCATCCATGTACTACTGTTTTTGAACTTTATCATCAAGCCCAATATAGGTTGGGAATAACACAACAGAGAGCCAAAATCATTTTAACATAGGTGATATTATCTTCACAAACAAAATAATCCTCAATATTATTAACTCCAGAGTAACAATGTGCACTCTTTCTAAACTTCTATTTAATATAGTCTGAGTTTGATGTGTCACTTTGACAAACATTAGACATAAGACATGTATCAGACATAGATCTTGTGGGCTATTTTGCCAGGTTCAGCCGGAGTGTTTAAATGTTTAAGCCACAGTTTTGCATAAGATAATTAGTTATTGGTGGTGACTGTAAAGCTGCTGTTTGTTCTGATAGACCAAAGATCTGAAACATGTTACAATAACGAATTCATAAATTCATCAGACATAAGCTATCAGTGATTTTAAACAGCTAAAACAGTTTTATCTTGTAATTAACTTTCATTGTTTGTTTTACCTTTGGTGGGATTTGCATTACTTTTATACTACTGTAGAATGATTCAATTTGTACAAACTTTTTATTATATATTGCTTCATTTCCCTCTTTCTGTCACTATTATGCATTTTACTATAATAATTTGTCATGTTTGACTAACAGAAGTCAACAACTTCACACCTCAGTGTTGTAAATTACCCTTGATTATAACAGTTCTTCAACATGTAGTGAACCATAAATGCCTTTAAAAAAACGAATTAGCAGTCTTGAATTGGCCAATGTTCAAACTGAGAAAAAAGTGTGTGTATCATTAATACAAGCAAGGCATTACAGAAGTCTTTCAGTGAACATGACCATATGGTGTGCTAGTTTACTAACACACTGACATCTAGTGGCCATTCCGAAAAGTGATTTGATTCAATAAAAAAAAAAAACACTAACACTCCTTTTATTATTATTATTATTATTATTAGGGCCCAAGCACTGTAGTGCGCAGGGCCCTATTGTTTTCGTTAGGATTATTATTATTATTTTTTTTTTTTTTTTCTTTCAATCATCCGGGCACTTTCGGGCCTCTTAACATACTCAAAAACTCACCAAAATTTGCACACAGATTGGAATCTGCGGCCAACAGGTCCTCAGTGGGGCTCGGCCCGGGGCGTCGCACACGCCCCGCGCAGCGCCCCCTACAGTGTCTTGCCTTATAGCTCAGACACACTTGCACATATACTTATAAAACTCGGTGAACATTTAGATCTCATCAAACTGAACAAGTTTCGTGCTGCATGTCATCAGGTCTAATCAACAGGAAGTGAGTTATTTTGAGTTGTTTGCAAAACGCACCCAATGGAATGTGATAAACTCCTCCTAGAGAATTTTTACAATTCCCACCAAACCAGCTAAATATGATCTAAACAAGTTGCCGATGCAAAATTGCAGAGATCTTTTTGATACCTCGAACGGTTCGGCCGTGGCGACGCTTTAAAATTATGGCGAATAAAATGAAACAGGAAGTGGCTAATAACTTCTGTGTACATTAAGTTATGCACATGAAACTTTACAGGTATGTTAAGAGTAGGAAGGTGATCACATCATATGACAATCATGAGTCTATGTCATAGCGCCACCAAGTGGCAGCAGGAAGTGTGTCACTTTTGGAAATCATTAATATTTTGTCCTTTACTTTCACCTGATTTGGTTCAAAATCAGTCAGAATAATGAAAAGACATGGGTCATTTGAAATCATGAAGGATTTTTTTCTAATTTGAATCGTGTTGCTATGGTGACGATTTAACTCAAGAAAAAATCGAAGAAAATTATTCTTCTCATATCGTACGAGTGGAAAGACCTACGGTTCCAAAATTTTATGGGTGTAGACACTCACTGATTGTGAGGAAGCCCTGAGAGCCTGGAGCCCGGGCGTGCCACAGGGCCTGTACAGCGCCCCCTGGAACTTTGTAAAGTTTAAGCTGCATAACTCATATCCACTTTCACATATATGAATGAGACCCAGTATAAATTTAGATCTCATTGAGGTGAACAACTTGCATACCCCATGTCATGGAATCCGCTGAACAGGAAGTCGGTTATTTGGCGTTGTTTGAAAAACGCACCCATTGGAATGTGATATACTACTCTTACAGGATTCATATGTTTTTGACCAAACAGGGTCTAATATAATCTCAAGACATTGAGGATCTAATATTGTGAAGGGCTGGTTGATATCTTAAACGGGTCGGCCGTGGCGAGCCCTTAAAAATACGGCGAATAACAGGAAACAGGAAGTGGCTAATAACTTCTGTATAAATTGAGTGACATTCATCAAACCTCAGCAGTAGGTTAAGAGAAGAGTCCTGCTCACAGTGACATGGGTCCCGTGAGTCTCAGTCATAGCGCCACCAACTGGCAGCAGAAAGTGTCTACTTTCAGAAATTAAATTCTTTTGTGGTTAATTTTCAGCAAATTGGCTTCAAAATCAGGCACAATAATTGGAAGACACGGCTGATGTCACACTGTAAAGGACTTTTTGATACGTTGAATAGTGTTGCTATGGCAAGGTAAACTTTTAAGGAAAACTAGGATACTCATATCCAACAAGTGGAAAGTCCTAATGTCTCCAAACATTTTACATAGAAGGTACAACTGGTTCTGAGTAAATTTCTTGAGTTTCACGATTTTGTTATGCTCATACGCCTCCCAACAATATTTTGTTTATTAACTAATTGCTTTAAATTGCATAAACTAACTCCTGCAGTACTAAACTATGGCCACTAGATGGAGGTATCACACCACACATCCCACA